>JAJJWW010003315.1:0-397195 GCA_023531295.1 Papaver armeniacum | reverse complement strand
GGATCTACCTTTTAAAACCCTATAAAAATCAGAAATCAGATCCTCGTAAAATGTGCAAAAATAATTTGAATTTTGAAAAACGATTTCCTTTCCTTATTTTCTCTCTCTCCCTCTCATTTATAGGAAAGAATCTTATCACCCAAAACCCTAGACAAAAAACCCTAACCTCTTATCTCCAATCTCTTCATCTTGAACCCTAAAACAAAACAAAAAATCAATGGCGAAGAAGAAACAATCGCAGCAACAGGAAAACCATCCTGAAACTGAAACACAGACACAAGAAATCGAAAAGCCTAAAAAAATCCCGATGGACGAGATTGAAAATCCTGCAGAGAAACTAAGGAATTTGAAAGCGTTAAATGAAATGCTGGTGAAAAAAACAGTTGAGAACAGAGAGCAAATCAATTCATTGCAGAAATCGAAAGTAGAACTCGAATCTGAGATTAATCGGTTTCAGACCGAGACTCAGAAGTTCGAAACGGAAAAGAAGGAGCTTGAAGGTAAAGTGGTGGAGGTGAAATCTGAAATGGAGAAAGAAATAGAGAAGGTTAAAGTTGAAGTGGAAGAGAAAGTTAAAGAAGGCGATCAGTTGAAGATGAAGATTAAAGAGTTGGAGAACGAAAAACTGGATGAAATCGAACGGTTGAAATCGAATTATAATGGTGTTGTGCAAGAGAAATCTGAGTTGCAAGACGAAATCAACAAGTTGAAGAAATCTGTGGATCTTCTCAATGGAGATCTTGTTCGTGACAGAGAAGTTGTTTCTGAATTGGAAACGATTCAGAAGAAACTCGATGTTCAGGTTAAGGAATCCAAGTATCTGAATGGGAAAATCAGTGAGTTGGAGAAGAATGAAGTGTTGCTGCAGAAGAAACTCGACGTTCAGGGCAAAGAATCCAATAATCTGAAAGTGAAAATCAGCGAGTTAGAGAAGAACGAAGTGTTGCTGCAGGAGAAACTCGACGTTCAGGGCAAAGAATCCAATAATCTGAAATCAAAAATCAGCGAGTTAGAGAAGAACGAAGTGTTGCTGCAGAAGAAACTCGACGTTCAGGGTAAAGAATCCGAGAACCTCAAAGTCAAAATCAGCGAGTTTGAGAAGAACGAAGTGTTGCTGCAGAAGAAACTCGACGTTCAGGACAAAGAATCCGAGAATCTGAAAGTGAAAATCAGTGAGTTGGAGAAGAATGAAGCGTTGGCTCAGAAGAAACTCGACGTCCATGGTAAAGAATCCGAGAATCTCAAAATCAAAATCAGCGAGTTAGAGAAGAATGAAGTGTTGCTCCAGAAGAAACTCGACGTTCAGGGTAAAGAATCCGAGAATCTCAAAGTGAAAATCAGCGAGTTAGAGAAGAACGAAGAGTTGATTAAGAAGAAACTCAGTGAGGTAGAAATGGAGAATGAGAAGCTTGTTGAAGTAAAGAAAGATAGCGAGAAAACTCTAGAATCTGTGAAAAGCGAGAAGAATTCGGTTGAGAAGAAGCTGGCTCAGTCTTTGAAAGCGTTTGATGATTTGAAGCAAGAGAAGGAAGGGATTGTGTTACAGAAGGAGAATATTGAGAAGAACAGAGTCTACCAGTTGTCGAAAATTGATGATTTGGAGAAACATGTTCAGGAGCTTGTTGCAACGATTGCTTCATTGGAGAAGAATGATAAGATGCTGAGAAAGAAAGTCGCGGAAGAAAAGAAGGAAAAGGACGAAGCATTTGAGGTTTTATTGGGTGAGAAAGTTTTGATTGAACAGAAGTTGGTTGATTCCGGGAAGATGATCGAGGAATTGAAACGAGAGAAGGAAGAAATTGCTGTAGAGAAGAGTAAGGTGGAGAAGAACAGGGCAGATCAATTGTTGAAAGTAGCTGATATGGAGAAATATGTTGAGCAGCTTGTTGCAACTGTTGCTTCGTTGGAGAAGAATGACAAGATGTTGAGAAAGAAAGCTGCAGAAGAAAAGAAGGAAAGGGACGAAGCATTTGAAGGTTTATTGGGTGAGAAAAGTTTGATTGAGCAGAAATTGGTTGATTCCGGGAAGATGATTGAGGAATTGAAACGAGAGAAGGAAGAGATTGTTGCGGAGAAGAACAAGATTGAGAAGAACAGGGCCGATCAGTTATTGAAAGTAGCTGATATGTCCAAGTATGTTGAGCAGCTTGGAGCTACTATAGCTTCAAAGGATAAGAACGATGCGCTTTTGCGAAAGAAGGTTGATGAAATGGAGAAAGGCTATACTGAAGCTTTAGAGAAACAACAACTGTTGAAAGTGGAATTGGATTCTGAAAGAAAGAAAGTGAAGGAAATTGTTGAAGAGAAAGATGTGATCGAGAGAACTAAAATGAAGATGGAAAATGAGGTTGAAGAGCTTCGTAATGAATTGGGTGCGCTTGAGGGAACTAAAATGAAGATGGAAAATGAGGTTGAAGAGCTTCGGAATGAATTGGGTGCGCTTGAAATGTCAGTTTCTCAGCTTGAGAAGTCTTACAAAGATCAAATGGATGCTAACAAGCATCTGAAATCAGAGGTTGGGTCTTTGAATGATAATCTCAATAAGGTTGCTGCTGCGAAGAGTGAAATTCAGAAGGAACTTGAGTTGAAGAAAAAGGAAGAGTCGAGTTTGAGTTTGAAAGTGAAGGAATTGCAAAAGAGTATGGATGATACAGCGAAGGAGGTTGAGAAGCAAAAGAAAGGTACGGGTTCTCTTTCTGTTGAAATGAAGAAGCTGGAAACTCGATCAGAAATGTTGATTAAAGAGAAGTCATTACTAGAGAAGAAATTGGATGAAGTTGAAAAGGGAAACCAAAGTTTGACTTCAAAGATGAAGTCTGCTCAAATGAATGCTGAGAAGGCTTTGTTGATGTTGAAGGATGCTGCAGAAGTAATGTGCGGGGCTGAAGATGAAGAGAGGGAAGCAACTGTGGAATCAGATTTTGATATGAAGAAAATCGAGAAAGATATCCGACCATTTGCATCCGAGTTGGAAAGTATTAGAAAAGCGTTCAAGAGTAAGGATAAGAAAATGGAAGAAATGACTCAACAGATTGAGAACCTGAAAAAGTCTGCTACGAAGAATTCTAACATTTGGGCATTGGTATCTTCTGCGACCACTATCCTTGCTGCAGCATCTGCCACTTACATTGCAAGAGGACGGTAAATTGCTCATCTTGTTTACTAAGTTTTGGGCAACAGTTGTGACGCATGTTCCTATCAATAACAGCAAGTATCTGTTGTTCGTCTATGTCTTACGTCTTGCTTAAGTTGTTAGTTCATGTTGGTGTCTGTCTTTTGACTGAAATCCTTATGATGTTAACTGTTATTTTATCTTCAATAACAATGTTATCTTTCTTTTGAATCTCAACTAGTTGTTTTTTCCCTTGTGAATGAATGTAGTGTTAATCTCATTTGCATGAATATCACTCTCCATTCATTTCTCTCTATAATTCGTACGAAGGTTTGGCAAAAACAGTCCATAAACCGAAATCCTTATGATGTCAAGTGTTTTTTTTTTATCTTGAATAACAATTTTAGCTTTCTTTTTGAGTCAATACTAGTTGTTTTTTTCCTGTGAATGAATGTAGTGTTGATCCAATTTGCATTAGTTACTGTTTCCTTGTGATTGAATGTAGTGCTTTTTTCACTCTTCAGTTCATTTCTCTCTATAATCTGTTCTAAGGTATTGCATAAACAGAAATGCACCAAAAGTTAGTTCATGTCGATGCATATCTTTCGACTGAAATCCTTGTGAGGTTAACTGTTAACAATGTTATCTTTCTTTTGTTTTCCTCTGAATGATTTTAGTGTTAATCTCATTTTCATTAATTTCACTATTCCATTCATTTCTCTCTATAATTTGTTTCAAGGTATGGCAGAAAGAGTCCGTAAACTGGTATCAGGTTGATGACTGACTGGGAATCGGGCGAGGTGGTTGGTTTTCTGTACGTTTGGATGATTTCTGTGCGTGGTGGGAGGTGGTCATTTAGGATTTACTAACAGCGACAGTTGTTCATCATTGCCTGACTGTGGCAAGAAATTTGTTTTGATCAAGCAGCGCTCTCCATTTTGTAAGGATATGTAGTAACTGCTAATGTAAATAAGAAATAATGTGAAGAAGGCTTCATTTTTATGGAGAACTGTTATTTTTGTAAGGATCATGCAGGTTATTTTTGAGAAGAAATGTGAAACCACTTTCTCTTATCTTGCCTTTACATACTCTGCAGTGATAAAGCTTGATTGGTGTTTTATGTCGTCCAATGCTAATTTCATGGTGCCTTGCACAGTGAAGCAGCCAAAACTACCATGAGGAATGCCTACACACTTGTGAATGTCAAAACTCAATTACAAGAAAGTGCATTCACTAATTTATTACTGCAAACTTGCAAGAGTAAGATGGGCTATATACATGGAATGGAGAGAAAGAGATACAGATCCTTTGAATAAATACAAACATATGTTCATTGCTCTTTGATGAAGAGCTTAACTTCTTAAAGACGAGTTGAAAGGAAGAAAAAAAAAATCATCTTACGATCTCAGTAACATTATATCCTATGTAACATTGTCGCTTTTAATCCGACCCTAAACAACACGGACCAGCTATATCACATCTTCTCAGTATACTGGGAGTCGTCGGCTTCTTTTTCGCGGAAGCGGTGTTGGGTTTACTTCATTCCCAGGGAATTCACTTCTAGCAATGACCCCATCCCAAGAAGAACTGACGAGCATTGGATAATAAGGGTGCCAGTTGCAATCTCTAACTGTTGTTGTATGATTTTGAAGCTTCGCAACTTGGGATCCACTTACCTGTAAACATGAATCACCATTAATGCTTTCTTACATTAGCACGGCTGTAATAATTCCTCGAGAATAATTTTTACCATGCAACACAAACTGAACAGTGGTAACTGAAAAAGCTTGGTTGCTCACCACATCATAAATGTAAACAGACGAGTCGTTAGATCCAGTGTATATGTACTTCTGTCCAGTGCTGCAACAAGACAAACATCAAAATGTATTTCAAAGAATATACTCTTTGAGAGGTTTGTACTTCGGTGATTTCAGCAAGCCAAGCTGACTAGGATTAATGAGAGTCAAATAGTTCACTGGAGTTGTGAGTTATAAAAAGCGTGTACCTATGAACTGGAGAGAAGTAGCAACGGATAAGAGTACGCAAAACCGAATGACCCTTGTATGTAGACAATGACTGATCATATGGATGCCTTGAATTTCTTGCACGTGCTGGATATTCCATCCATCGGTAATCCCATTCGTAGTTTTTAACTCTACCGATGCTGAAGAAGGAAAATATATCAGTAGGATGCAGGGACAGTCAGATGGTATTCAGCACTTAACAGACCTATGGACCTTAGTAGAACCTACTTTGAAAAACTCAGACCCAAATCACTGGGAGAAGAAACTGGTGAGTTTGGTTCATATTCACGATCATGTTGATTAAAAATTCACAACTACAAATGAAGATGAGCCCAAACACTGACTAAAAGTAATATCATTAACGACACAAGCTAAGATATCCACACATACGTAGATCATATGTGCATCCCTGACCAACGAGTTTGTCTTCAACTGTCACAACATAATCTGACAAAAAGTTCCTTGTCGAGTAACTAAATTATGCAACATAGGAAGATAAATTTCTCTTTGATAATTGAAAACGAAATGTATAAACCAATAAAAGGTAATGTTGTAAAACATTTCTACCTATGTCTTAAATATATCATTAGTATATACTTGGAACCAGGGAAATAAGAATACAGTTCGAAGGTCAAATCAAGTCACGATAAAGATTTGAGAAAGCTATATCTGTTTCTCAGTCAGTAATGGAGAACAGTTCCTATTAAGAGTACTCTCAAAAGGATCACCTTTTAAGAGTACGAGTCTCATAAGACAATTCCTATTCATATTAATAGCGCTTGGTCCAAATAGTCTTTAGTTAAGTGCAAGATATTGAAATAGGTGAAAAATGGGCAATCATGAGTTATATGTATGATTTAAGAAAAGCAAGTGAGGAAAGCAACATGGATTATGTGGAAGTATTCATACCCATTAGCGCTGGAGGACATTTTTCTAATATCCCAAAGTTTGATGGTTTGATCTTTCCCATTTGAAATAAAATAGCGTCCATCCCCCCGACTGTCGAGAAATGTAATGCCTTCTAGATGTCCCATAAGGATACCTGCTGCCTTTCCTTCTGCCTTAAAGCAACGCCTATCCCACACCTAAAGAAAACATAAATTCACCAACAAAAAAGAAATGAATCTTTCTCAGAAATTTATGCCTATCCCACCCACGCCTAAAGAGAAACAGAAATTTACCAACAAAAATGAAATTATCATTTCTCATTAATTTGGTATCCTCTATTACAGAATAACAACTTCTTCCAGGTAATTTTTCTTGGTTTTCTTTTCTTTTTGGCATTTTTGTAATTTAACAGGCCATTAAGTTCACTTGCCGAAATCATGAATAAAAACTTGGTCTGTTTCGTGGAGGGCAAAATATGTATGAGAAATCTAACGGTTACCTTGCAAAGATTATCATCACTCCCCGAATATATGAGATGGCCAGATTCATCAGCAAAACATACCGTGTTAACATCAGACTGTTACAACATAAAAAAAGATCGTAGTAAATTTATATTGGCCTTTCACAGGTTATTACCAGGCGGACTTCACTCTTAACTTCAGAGTAACTGAAGATTTTGAAATGAAGTACATCAACAACAATCAAAATACCCTAAGAATATATACAAGAAACGTTTGAATTTGGCCACAGAGAAAATGCTCATCAAGCACTTACAAGAAGTTTTCTGCAATTCGACCCGTATAAATTTAAGTCAATATATCAAAAGGACTTTTACTAAAGAGGATTCGATTCAACTGGGAACAGGGTAGCTTCTCATACCGTGTGTGCTTCAATTTTCAGTGAAAGCTTTTTCCTTTCAAGGTCATAAACGTATATCGAATCATCACTACTTCCAGCTACTAATTCTCGTCCATCAGTGGAGAATTTGACAGAGAATATCCCAAAAGAGTCCTCTTCCCCGTCATCATTAACAGAGAAATCTAGACCTTCGTGAATATCCTGCATTAAGAGGAGCTTCCATGTGAAACATTACTTAGAAAGATAAACCCGATCCTTTCAAAATAAACACTGTGATTTTCATGGCAGCTATAAGAAATGAACTACGAAGCTAATCACTAATCCTCTAAAGTAAGTAAACTACGGACACGCCAAAAGGAAGAGAGAAGAAAGAAGTTGAATAAAAATGAGATCATTTGCATAATTCGCCAAAAGGAAGAGAGAAGAAAGAAATGCATAATTAGAACCACTCCAACCAGTTGGTCTCTCAGTTTGGAATCTTGCGAAATTGGGTGCCCGACTCCTCTTAATATTCTATCCTCATCTAATAAGTTGATTGGTCACACAAACACGTAGCCATGGGAGTTTCTAAATCCAATAAAATGTTACTTGCATGTCTTATAATAGCTCCAATCACACCCAAATGCACAGATAATTAGTGTTAGTTGAAGCACTTACAGTAACATTTGCACGTGACTGTTTCCCACTAGATCTGATATTAACAATATGGACTATTGGTGACATACTGGCATAAACCTGCAACCAAAGTAACAAATGGATAAATGAGACTACTAGATAACAATGACTACCCCATCATGTTCCATAGCATACACAGTACCGTCAGCAATCAATAGGAACTTACAAGATACTGTTGATCCGGTGACAGGGATGTATCAGTGATAGTCCAACGCAAGCTTCTAGCATGGATATCCTTATGAACTTTCCACCCATTCTCGACATCATATATTCGAATGTGACTTCCCTATTTCAAATTAACCAGTTAGTCAATTGCCGTAAACAACACTTTCAGATTCAGCTGGTCATACATTTCTATGTAAAGCATACACAAAGTAAACTTGAAGAAAGCAATGCAATACCTGAAACCCAGCAACAAAAAGCGAACCATCAGCCGAAAACTGAGAAACATAAGCTCGGCTATCCATCTTATCAATTCTATAAGGTCCACTGACAGGCAAATATCTACTGAGAACATGACAACAATCCGCCGAAGAAAATTTGCCTCTTCCTGTAAAATTACACTCTCGCCCAGCCAACAACCTAACCATCGAAACAGGCAAATCACGCTTGCCAGGACCAATCTTACTAAGACGTTCATTCGGTTCCGTCCTCATCTTAGTAAGCTGAGCAAATTCATCACCATCCAAGTAATTAAACTTCCCTTTCTGTTTCCTACTGCCGGAAGCTCCATTTCCGTTTTTCATTGGACCATCACATAATTCTGAATCTATTTCTAGTTTACTCATTGTATAACCCATTTCATCGATTTCGGTATCACTATCTATTTCATACATATTAATCTACAACCATTGGTGATAAAATTGTCACAGGTACCTCAAGTAAAAGCATTACTCACTATTGACCAGTCATGAATGTCTTCACTGCAAACAACAAAAAGTACATCAAAATCAAAATTCTTCATCAAACCCACGACATATTGTCCACTAATCTACTCTAACTAGAAATCAAATCAAGAAAAACGAACTAAATTTAACCATGTATGTACCGCAAACATCAAGCTAGAAATGAAAATTTCTCTACAACCCAGTGATTAAAAATACTATCATGAGAAATAAAATGGAAACCCATATCAGATTATACACTAAAAACATGAAAAATCACAGAAATCAAGCAGAGATGTTCTAAAAAGTCAAACCAAACTTGAGAATTGTCATGATGAAATTAAAAAGAAATAAAAAAGAGAGAGAGAAAAAAATTTACACAAATTAGCCCCAAATTAAAAAACCAATTAAGAATTCAAGATCTCACATACCTATTGTTAGAATCTTACAAAAGTTGAGATTTTTCTTCTTCTTTTTTGTGAGGGTATTTTCTGTATCACTTACTATAAGAGATTGTTTTTAGTGAATTTTGGTAGTTAGTTAATATGATTCTCAGCAAAAAAAAGTTAGTTAATATGACGGTGTGGATAACCAACTGATGCATAACACGAGCTGAGATAGGAGGTTTTAGACTGACTGGGTTTTTTGTGTTGCAGAGAGTAGACAGAAAAACTGTGACAATCAAAGAGAGAAACGAGGCGATGAGCGTTTAGAAAAGTGGGACCTGCTATGCAATTGAAAGATGGTCCGTAATATGACACGTACAGTTGTTTGTTATCATTTCCCCGAAGAAAAAAAAATGATAGTCCCTGGCCACATTTTTTCCGACCTTGCCATGTCCACCAGGAATTAAGCTATTTTTTTTTTTTTTTGTGTCATGCTTATTTCGTGGAAAGCAATTAATGAAGGTCCGCCCAATCTATCTCATCATTCCAATCAGTGTCTTCGCTGTAATTCTAATCCCACTTCCTCTTATGATGCCCTGTAGCGATTATAACTTGAAACACATTACTCAATCAACTTTCAAACACCATGAATACCTCCACTGCCCTTCCAAATACAATAACACCTCAAACAACCATCTCCCAACTCTTATAACAATAAGTTCCTTCCATATTCATCATCTCATTCTGTTATCTCTTATGATCACTTTGGATGACTAGAAACGAATTTGTCTACCGCAAAAAACAGACAACATCGAATAACATCTTAATTTCGACTCTAAAGTAACAACAAGATTACATATGGGCTCAATAATCCCAATCCCCTAATCTTCCAGGCGACTTACCGACGTATACCCCATCAAGCTAAAACATAACAACGACAACAACATCGGTAGGTTGGTCGTACCCCAACCTAGATTGGATAAAAATCAACCCAGATGGAGTTGCCAAAGGACACATGGGTAAACGCAGGTGAAGGTTTCATTTGCAGAGACTTGGAAGCAAAGTTCATCATGGGTTTCGCGCGACCTCTGAGAATTACTACTGCTTTAATAGCGGAAACCTGGTCGCTGTTGTTGGCCACAAGAACTACGACATATAGACAATGGACGAAACTTCTCTTCTCGACAAATTCTGAAAGTCTTCTGCGTTTTTTTATCGCTCCTACAACACCACCTTCGTACCTAATGAGAATGATAAGAGAAATAAAGCACCATATTAATCAGATACACACAGAGACATCCATCAACTACAGAGAAGGAAACCAGGCGCCAGACGTCCTAGCTAACCACCCAAATGGATGGAAGCCAAACATGGAATATTGGAACCAAAATATGGGAACAGTAATCCCAAGTTTTATTAGTCAGAATGTACTCAACCACTCCTCCATGGGTACTAGATAACCACGTGTAGTTTCCATCTAGTCTCTTTAATAAATGATGCTTCGAAAAAAAACATATAGGCAGAGAAGTCAAATTTATATGGATTTTATAAATATCCATCATATTTTCTGTTTTATCCCTTACTTTTGATAAAAACTAGAAGCATTAAATTGATTTAAATGTGATACTACTATCATAAATAGGGTGGACTGCCTATATAACTTGGACGAAGGGAGTATATGATAGGGCAAAGGCCTTCCTTTTTTTACAAAAATAGATAACCTGGGAAACGCGATGTTACTATATACACAGAAGGCTTAGAACTAAATGACTTCTAAACAGAATCCCGTGATTCAAATCTCGTAACCAGAATCCCGTAACTCGAGTCTCCGTCTAACCATCAAAACATAATTGTATAATAGTAACACCCGCCTTTACGGAGAATTTGGAACAGTGAAGCTTGATTCGCATCTCATAAGAATAAATTTTTTAATAACCAAGTGATGGAACTCTCTTCCAAAAGAAAAGATACCAAAAATTTCATCATGATTCTCATCTTTTTTACTCCCTCCGTCCCTGTATAAAAGGCAGAGAAGTGTAAATCTCGTCAAATAAGAAAAGAATTTAGTTTTCCTAAATTTTCCTAATACTACCTGATTTGCCCATATTTATTGTTATGGTAATGATAGAATATCTCTTCAAATAAGAAAACCGTGTGTTTGTTGGGAAGTTACCCATATTAAATATTCTGTGATATTTTGTTACTTAAAGACCATATGTACTCTGTGAAGAAAAAGAAAACTCAAAACATTCTCTTCGTCTTCCACCTCCTCCTCTAGTTTTTTGTTCAATCCCATTGATGATCAACATTTCTTCTGTTCTCTCTTCATAAACCAAAATTTACCCATAAACCAAGATATAATTGGAGGCAAAATATTGGAGCTAAAATTTTAAACGAAAAATTTGAAATTCAAGTTTCCAAATGTTTAATCACAACTAACAGGAGCTCAAAAACAATCAAATTTTTCTGAGTAAATTTCAAATTTTGAAATTTTCAGAATTACTTAATTTGTTTGAAATTTCCTTTTTGGAGCCAAAATTATCTCCAAAACTAAAGCTAAAGTTATGTATTGTGTCTATAAATATGGCGTGGGAAATCTTTTGTTACCAAACAAAGAAAGATGGAATTTTATTTGAATCAATTGCCAAAAGAAGAACCGTTTTCACCTCCACCTCCACCTCCTCCTCCTCCTCCTCCTCCTCCTCCTCCTCCTCTTCCTGATTTAAATCTACCCTTAGAAAAAGAACCATTTTCTCCTACCAACACACAACATAACAAGAGAAAAAATCTCACTATTGATCAAAAAATATTAATCATACAAATGCTTCTTAATGAAACTATTCGTGATAAATTACCAAGAGGTGTGTTATTAAAGGTTGCCAACCATTTTTCTATAGGGAAAAGATTTGTTGAGAGACTTTGGCGTGCTGCAAATCAGTCTTCAAACTGGAATTCCTGTTAATGTTTCCTCAATAATGGTTAAGAAGATTGGTCGCAAAAAAATACAGATTGATTTCGAGATGATGTGTTTGATTCCTTACCGTTGGAGAACAAATATAAGATCAACAGCAAAAGCTTTGGGGATGTCAAAGACCACTGTTTTGATAAGAATCAAAGAAGGAAGTATTAAAGAACGCTCAAATGCCATTAGACCATGCTTTTCACTCAAAATAAAAATAGCTAGACTTAAGCATTGTCTTGAGATGCTAGATGAGAGTGTATCCCCAGCAGTATTTTCTGGTATGTACAACCGTATCCACATTGATGAAAAGTGGTTCTATATGTCTAAGACGTCTCAAAAGTATTATCTTTATCCAATGGAAACGCCAGCCGTACGTAGATGTACTAGTAAGAATTTTATTCCAAAAGTTATGTTCTTGTCGGCATTGGCTCGTCCCCGGTATGATGAATCTGTAAGTACTACATTCGACGGGAAAATTGGAATGTGGGCATTGGTTTTTATGGAGGCCACAAAGAGGAGAAGCAAAAATCGAGCTGCAGGTACTCTTGGGATGAAACCGATTAATTCAATCACACAAAAGGTTACTCGCGAGTTTTTGATCAACAAACTACTCCCTGCTATCATACAAAAATGGCCACATGACGGTAGTACAATCTTCATTCAAGAAGATAACGCAAGGCCACACATTGCTATTGATGATAACAAATAAAGTTCGCAGAAAACACAACCGAATCTTTTTTCCCACTGAAAAAGACTAAAATAAATACTACTCTTGATGTAAACAACCATCACAAAACAACCAAAAATCCAAAGAACAGGTCCAAAGGAAGGATTAAAAGATCAAAGCTTACAAGGACTAAATATGGGAATATAAAAATTAGCCTAAATTTTGGTCCAACTGCCAAAAATATATTAAATCCAAATGTAACTAGATCGGTAACACAACCTAGAACAACATTATCACTAAAAGTTAAAATATTACAAACTGTTGGGAATATATTTTCAAAACATAAATTTATTCCAAATCAATATGTTTTTTATAGCCTTTATTGAAAGAAATTAATTTTTGTTATAATTAATTTGACCGTTTCATATTTTTAGTTTTAATGGTGTTAACTACACCATTATAACTTTGAGAGTTTCATTTTGTGGTTTTTAATGGTGTTAACTCAACCATAATAACATTTTCATGAACATTTAATTGTTTTGAAACTCTTGACTATAAATTAGAATTTTGGTTGGAAAAATAATTAGAGAGAGTTTTTCTTTTATGTTTTGGTGTTAAAAAGAACATGGAGAGTTGTTGAAATCCTTATTGTTGTGAGAGAGGTTTTCTTTTATGACTTGAGTTTACAAAAGAAAAGATTCTTAGAGAAAGAAAAATAAGTGTGTGAACATCTCTTATTTTTCTAAATGAGTTTCTGAGCAAGAATGAAGTGTAGAAGTTTCACATCCTCTCAACGTGCAAGAGTGATTGTGTAAGAGATTGATCTCGGCTGTTTTATCCTGGGGACGACGCGCAATTGAAGAACTGCTTGCACAATCTTGGCAGAGCCGCGAAACGTCTTAAAGAAAGCGACCTAGTCCGCGACTCAGCCATAACAATTTGTTTCGTGTTTGTTTTTATTTATTTTTGTGCAGGCATAATTCGGCAATTGTTCCAACAATTTTAAGACGATTTATTCTGCCATGGATATCAAAAGAAAATGATTGCTGAAACGCGATAAGTATCACTGTTTTAATTTGTTTTGTAGAATTATGTGAATGGTATAAGTTTTCTTTAACGATTTAATATGATGCTTGGAAATTTTAGGTTACTGATATCTAAAGTTAAATTTGATACGTGATTTTGATGGACTAGGGTTGTAATGTGGATAATATTTATCATCATGAATACCTTACATAGAAAAATGTTATTGATGATAAATAAATGTTTTTTAACATGCTGTAGAATTTTAATTTTATCTTCTACACGAAAACGAATTGGGTCTAGAAAATTTTACTAGATATACTAGACATCACGAGAATAATCCATGTTAAATGTCACAATTTTTGAATACCAAAAAGTATTTTTAAGGTATTTTATAAAACCGCATAACGTTGCTGAAATTTTTGATGGGCAGAAATTTATCCCTAATTGAATTCGTTTGTCACGATCTTGGTATAGCTATTTTGAATTTGTGGAACATGATACTTGTGGATTAGGATTTTATCTTCAAAATTAATTTTGAAATTTCCTATTTGGATTTTTGGCTTGAGAAGTGTGGTGATTTTAAAAATCGTTGTGTATGTCTATCTAAAATAGGGGACGTGATAATTGAGATTAGAGATTAGAGATGTAAGAAATTACATTAAAAATCATGTTTTGATTCTAGTACTTCGTATTCTTGTTTTGGTAATGAAAAGGAAGATTATTGTTAGCAATCATACTAGTGCACCACATATGTTTGATAAATTGCTTGATAGAGAGTTATAAATATAAGATGTTATAACTATATAACTTTGAATCTTTGTTTGACAATTAAGAGAAACTTGGAGTACTATATTAGTTGATTTTCAAGTAATTATGTAAGTGTATACCTTACTTATTTTTTGGTTTCAAAGGGTCACACGTACGTTATTGTGACAGGTGAAAATTCACTTACTTGAGCAAGTTTTTATTTTCCAATGAAATAAAAATTGCGGGAGATTAATCGATATGAGGAGCAATGGGGTTGCTGATTTCTTTGTTGATGCGCAAAGAATGGACAATGGTTTATAACCAATTGAGCTTTAAAAGCAATTGAGGTATGTTTGATGCACTATTTGTAGTTATTGCAGTGATCAAATAATGGCATTCTAAATTGAATAAGTTGATTGTTCAATCTTAGAATAAATTTTAGGGAAACAAGATATTGAGAATTATTGTGTATGACAATAAACATGTTACTCATATAAGTTTTGAACTTATGAGATGGAATTTTATACGAGCCCAAAACTGAAATAATTAGAACACTAGTCAAAACAAATGTGAATATCAACTCTCACTAAGAAATGAACATAATATTGATTATGAGATTATTTGCTATTCTTGCAAGGCATTGCAAGGATATCAAATGTTATTAACAACGCTTTTCAAGCTTAGTTAATGTGAACTATGGATACGGTGAGAGGTTGATATATATTGGTGTTTTACACCATATTTGTTTTGATAGGTTATGGTTCAAAAGTTGAACCAATCGTTTGAAAGAAAGTGGTGTTGGGATATACTCACATCACTAGGATTTTCGGTATTGGTACGATCTCAAATTAAGTTTACTTTGCGTAGAACAATCTTGTTAAAGATGTTCATACTTTCAAAATGAGCGAGAATCTTGTTATAAACAAGATTGATATTAGAAATTTGTTGAATTTGATCATTGCCCTACTAAAAATAATATGTTATGGATAAAATGTTTGAGTATAATATTACAATTTTATCATAACATGAATTGTTTTTTGAATATTTGAAATATGAGATTTTGTCATGCTTTTAAGAAATGAATGAGTTAGTAACGAATGAGAGCATGTTATTGTTTCTTATAAACTTGGTGAATTTTTGAGTAACATGTATGTAATCTTATCTAACTCATAAAAGCATGTACACTTTGAAATCTTACACAACTTGCAATGTTTTTTTGGATGAAATAAAATATTTGAGAATTTTATAAAGATGCTTAGAGTAACTTGTTTTGATATCAAATATGATCTATTGAGTAGTGAATTAGAAAATGTTATTATCATGAAATTTGTTTGAATTTTTATTCTTTATATTGTGTAAAACATTTTGGGTTTAGATCATTGGTTCATTAGTTTTTCACAATTTTTGGGATCTTTGGATATTGTTTTGAAATTCTTGTTTGAGTCAAAAAAAAAAAAATAGTGGGGGTTTCATACCCTAAGTTTTACAAACTTTGATTTAAAGTAGAGGAACTAGAAAAATGAAGGTGACAAGTAATTCACTAAGAATGAACTTAGAAAAGCATATATAGTGAGACTAATATTTAGTCATGAATATTTTGTTGCTTATAATTTGAAAGATAACTTCTCATGGAAAGTAACTTTGTTCTTAAAAAAAAATTAATCTTTGGAAAAATAAATTTGTGAACCTATTGTTTTTAGACAAGCAAACAGAAAATCGTTGACACCTGCTTTCTTGTCGCTAAATTAACTTACATGCCTGTTTTGTTGATGTTGTTTCTACGATGTATGATTTGTTATAGTCATAAGTAGAAATATATACTTGATTGTGAAATCTAAAGATGAGAATCTATGTAAACCAAGCATGGAAAACTGTGTAGTTTCTACAATAAAAGAAACATATAAGTTAGATAAGTTATCATTTATATTCTGAAAACAACTTTAAAACAATTTAAAAATAAATAAATAAATTGTTTACTTGGTTCATTCGAATGATTTCAGAATTTATGAAAGTGAAATGCACAATACTCTTTGTTTTGTATGCATAAGTTATTTTTTGAATTTTTATTCTAACTTATAGGATGAAAATGAAATTGAGAACATGCTTAGTTTGCTATTTGACATGAAAGACTTGAGTGAAGATGGTGTATATTTTTGAAATGAGTTTTTTCTTTCTTTGGATCATTTTCATTTCAATGAAAATAGAATTTTTAAAAAAGACAGAAATATATATAGTCTGACTGTAAACAAGTTTTCACTCATTTGTTTTAGTGCTAATGCTTTTGAGATTGTGTGTGATTGCACTAGATTCCTTGCTACGTGATTGACTATATATATTAAGTATTTTTTTGTAGTGGGGGTGTAATATATTGCTTCCATAGTGGGGGATTTATATTCAGATTTGCCAATCCTAGTATGGAAAATTGGTAAAATATTGAGAAGGCTATGAGGTGTTTCAAACACATCATACGCCTAGAAATACACTATCTAAATGGTTACCGTAATCCTTTAAGGATATTGCGAAGCTGATTGGACATCCTTTCAGTTGAATCCTTTAAGGATGGAGCGATTCGATCCTCTAATAGATAGAGGAACAGACATATTAATCCAATGTGATAGTACCGCGGATATTGCATGAATTGAGAATGTAACGAAAATTATGAGAATATGGATTATATAGTGTCTGAAACGAGTTTCCATTAGTCCTTTGACGAAAGGATTGATAAGAAGATGTGAATACATCTTAGGGATGAGGTTGATGCCCATTGAGATTGATTCATCTATGATGGATACCCAACCTAGAAATAAGTTCAAAGGGACTAGACGAATTCATGGGTGATATGGAGATGCGAGAATCATGCTTTTGAAGAATTCATCCCACGGCATGACATCCTGAAACGAGTAAAGGTTGAGTTTAATTTTTCATTTTAAAATTTTAAACTCTTAATGATGTTTATATCTCTATTTAGAGTGGGGTACATTCAGGAGTACTATTGATAGACTCACCTATATGAATGTGAAAGTGTGGCCGCTTTCTATGAGAATATGGGCAGTTCTCTAGATCATTCATTAAATCGGGATACAAGCGCAGGGGCCGTAATGTGTTGGATTTAGACTTTACACTAGTATAGTCGTGTGTGTTGATTAATCTTTTTATCTCCTAGAGTTCAAGACTTATGTTCACTCTATGGTCAGATTTTAAGAGAGCCTATTAACACTACGTAAAGGTTCAAGTCGCGAGACACCTTTGCTTATGCACAACTCTGTACGTTCTTGCTCAATGTTTTAAAAATATAAGTGGGGGATTGTTGGGAATATATTTTCAAAATATAAATTTATTCCAAATCATTATATTTTTTATAGCCTTTATTGAAAGAAATTAATTTTTGTTATAATTAATTTGACCGTTTCATATTTTTAGTTTTAATGGTGTTAACTACACCATTATAACTTTGAGAGTTTCATTTTGTGGTTTTTAATGGTGTTAACTCAACCATAATAACATTTTCATGAACATTTAATTGTTTTGAAACTCTTGACTATAAATTAGAATTTTGGTTGGAAAAATAATTAGAGAGAGTTTTTCTTTTATGTTTTGGTGTTAAAAAGAACATGGAGAGTTGTTGAAATCCTTTTTGTTGTGAGAAAGGTTTTCTTTTATGACTTGAGTTTACAAAAGAAAAGATTTTTAGAGAAAGAAATAAGTGTGTGAACATCTCTTATTTTTCTAAATGAGTTTCCGAGCAAGAATGAAGTGTAGAAGTTTCACATCCTCTCAACGTGCAAGAGTGATTGTGTAAGAGATTGATCTCGGCTGTTTTATCCTGGGGACGACACGCAATTGAAGAACTGCTTGCACAATCTTGGCAGAGCCGCGAAACGTCTTAAAGAAAATGACCTAGTCCGCGACTCAGCCATAACAATTTGTTTCGTGTTTGTTTTTATTTATTTTTGTGCAGGCATAATTCGGCAATTGTTCCAACACAAACTAAAAACCGATCAACATCATAAATAAATAAAAAACACAAATTGAAAAGTTTAGAAAAGTTGTTGTCTTTTGCTTGTAGATTTATGCTGAGATTGGTGATATGCATTGATTTCTTTAGATCCAAAAAGCATAATTCCTTACGGCACAGAGATAATGATCACCAAAAAGTAGAAATCATGCTGCTTAAGTTGATACAAACAGATCTTGAGAATCTTTGAAATCAAGAACTTTCCGAAGAAACTCGTAGTAAAGAGAGATAAAGCTGCAAATCACATAACTTTCAATCACCTTTAAACAACAAACTGATACATATGATTCATAGAAACCCCCTACTTAAACAGAAAACTAATAATACACAAAATAAATTACAAACTACAACATGAAATAAAATATAACCTAATAAGGTCGTGGTAATTCTACATGAAAATATTAACGACACTTTTGTTTGTGGGTAATGTTGATGTGACAAAAGTAAAAAAAAAAAAAATGATTTTCATATTCAATGGCCAATATAAAGTCAAAAAATAGTTTTTTAGTTGTAAAAGCAGAGAATATGCGGATATGGAAAACGAAGGAACCTCATTTTAATGAACAGGTAATGTCCCGCGTTTATATTGAAAGATAACTAGATTTAAAATAGTCATCCATATTCTCATCCATGTTATATTAAAATGCAGATTGTTAGCCAATTTATCGACCAAGATAATAAAACTCTTATAAAGTAAAAAATACTTGAATTTGTTTTTAACTCTCAGACCATGAGTACCATTACTAACATCAAAATTCATTTTTATGGTAAACATAAGCTTATATATATGGGAGCCATCAGTTAATGGACTATTTCATGTCAAAAATTCTTGTAGAGATACCTTTGATGACAACCTTATGAGCAATCCTACTAGAAATAGTTTTTATAAAATGGAAAAGTGAAAACGCATGAGATACAAATACACCCAACTTTTTCGTTCGGCAACATATGTAGACAAAACTTCATACAATAGCAAGTAGACCGACTGAATGATCCTTGACAGTAGGTATATAGAGTTAATATCTCAACCTCTACTCAATCATTATGTATGTAGACACAAGGTCCGTGAACCTGATTGTTAAGCAGAGTACTTGGACGATCTTAAAACTCAATCTAGCTGTATCCAAATAATTCAGTCGGAATTCTGTCAAGTGATTAAACTTGTTATCTATCTTTCAAGATATGAATTCTATATAAAAAAAAATAACTAGTTTCGTAAACGATTACAATTAAACAGACGTATCCACTTAGATTGGATACGTACAAACCTGTGCAAATCCAATTATAAAAATAAAATAATGCATAAAAGGAAAAACACAAGACACCAGAAATTTGTTAACGAGGAAACCACAATAGCAGAAAAACCCTGGGACATCGTCCATGAACACAACATTGTAATAAGCCGCCACAAATACTAGCCTACTGTCAGACTTCGGACTGAAATATAGTTGAGACCGAAATCACCCTCCAAGCGATACAATTACAACCGCGCTCCTTACATCTCTTGAACCACACAAAGATCTACGCACTTGATTCCCTTAGCTGGTGTCTTTTACATCCTAAGAGTTACTTCAATCGATGTGATGAAGACTTTTGATACCAATCGCCTCTAACAGATAAGCATATTTGATTTATGATATCAAAGATCAAGGTGTGGAAATCTGTTTGCAATAGACAAAGCTAGCAAATCTCACAAATCTAGAACTTACGACTCTCGAAGAACAACCTAAATTCTTAACCACCTATCAAGAACAATCTTCAAAATATAAACTAAGATCAATTTTCAGATATTATCTATCTTAAGGAATCACAAATTTTGAGACAAAAACAACTTTGCAATTTCTATCTATCTTGCCTGAAAGAGAACCTCAATAATAAAAAAGAAAGATCAGGATACAATAATTATCAAGGTAAGGATAATCGGACATGACTTCACGAATCCCTAGAGCAAAGTCTTTTAGTCATAAACCTAATAACGTTTCGCAGTGGAAACCTAGGTCAATATAGGATGACTTTAAAATCAACCAGGACAAAAAGTGTCAGAGATTAAATTTCCCAGTTCACAGAGATGCTCTATTTATTTGTTTTCAAAGACCAAGGTTATCTTAGAATTCCAGCTAAGATAACTTGAGAATCAAAAACACTTTAGGTCTTCAAGATACAATAGAAGAGTATACACATGTACAGGTTGGGTTACAAAACCGTGTATAGTGATTGTTCGGTTAGCTAAGTTAGCCAAAGAACTGAAAGCTATTTGATGTCCATTTAAACACATAAGAAATTAATCATAATACACACAAATAAGTGTTTAAGTGATCAGTGAAGTCTTAGAAGTGTTTAAGAGAGTTATACCAATGCTAAACATGTTAAAATAATAAGTCTTTAAGCATCTGCTAAACATTATCTAACAGTTGGTATAACTGTTCGCCAACCGTAGGGCTTGTTTATTAGTCAGGGTGTTACGGTTTGTGAAATGCATTCGCCAACCCTTATAAACTATCTAACTCAGTTGACCACGGTTGGTGAACCGGATTCGCCAACTGCTAGCCTATTTATCCAACTTATTCAGTTCTCCACGGTTTGCTAACCGGGTTCATGAACTGTTCCCAACTGAACTTGCGGTTTGTGAACTGGTTTGCCGACCTTTCTGTTTCTCTGTGTCTTAGATATCTATGGTTTGCCAAATGGTTCCCCAACCTACCATGAGTAGAAATATCAGTAAGTTCATATTTCTCTCTTATGTTGTTTGAAACATTCCCAAGTGATATGATCATTTGCATGAGAAATTTTCAATTGATCCACAAATTAATTGATAAAACTAATATTGTTAAGGACCTTTGAACATATAATTGCTAAATCATATTTCGAGATTTTTCACAAGACACGCTTGATATTTTTTTCTACTATTAATCATACGACATAGTCTCAGTAGATATAACGATGGTATAGTAAGTAAAATAGAATGGTTTAGTCTTCATATACATCATACAAAAGTTATCCAAATGTCTTCGTCGATCTTCAGTCTTCAAGGGTAATCTCTCATACTCAACTACAATTCT
Organism: Papaver armeniacum; assembly: GCA_023531295.1. Taxonomy (NCBI): domain Eukaryota; kingdom Viridiplantae; phylum Streptophyta; class Magnoliopsida; order Ranunculales; family Papaveraceae; genus Papaver; species Papaver armeniacum. Next base: position 375,892 of record JAJJWW010003315.1, on the reverse strand, counting down.
AACCTAGTTCGAGACTTGACTTGGTAAACTAGAAACCAAAATATAGTTTTTATCACCTAACATTGACAACAAGCTTGAGATAGCAAAACTTGTGTATTCAACTAAGCAATGCTCTAACAAAAAGAATCTGAAAAGATAAATAATTTCCTTTAGGATTCAATATATCTTATGGATATGCTTACATCAATGTTTGCCTAAAAAAGAAAAAATTGTTAGATTCTCTCAATGTCAGGACACCACTTGTCCATTGTGTGAGGATGGTATAAAATTTGTCCAACGTTTATTTGTTGATTGTGTTGTGATCCGCTTTGTTGTTGTCTCTAAGATTTTTCGGCTTGCAGTTAGTCGCTCTTTTTCTGTGTAGATGTATGTTGTGAACTCTAACTTTCATCACTAGTTGTTGGTGAAAAAGCGGGGGTACAACAACCACACCCAATATTTAGTTAGGCAATCTGTATGGACTAACTCCAATATAATTCCAAGAGAATCCACTAGACAGTCAGACTCAATCAAGGAAAATATATCCAAGAGTTATATCTCCGTTTCTCAATGTAATCAGCAAATCAAACAGATAGAATCCATGAGCCTGATTATTATGAGAAACCACTTGAACGGTACCAAATACCAATGTTCAAGTGCAAATCAATTTTAATCAACAACCAAAGGTTGGATTTACCAATTGATTGAATTACGCACAACCTGTGATATTTCAATTATATAAACAAATATAATGCAGAAAAGAAATAACACAGACACCAAAAGTTTTGTTAACGAGGAAACCACAAATGCAGAAAAACCCCGGGACCTAGTCCAGATTTGAACACCATACTGTATTAAGCCGCTACAGACTCTAGCCTACTACAAGTTAACTTCTGAATGGAATGTAGTTGAGACCTAACCAATATCACACTGATTAAGGTACAATCGCGTTCCTTACGTCTCAGAATCCTAGCAGGACTCTACGCACTTGATTCCCTTAGCTGATCTCACCCACAACTAAGATTTGCTACGACCAAAGTCGAAGACTTGATAAACAAATCTATCTCCCACAAAAAAGTCTACTCTGATAGATAAATCTGTCTCCCATAGAAATACCTACGAAGTTTTTGTTCCGTCTTTTGATAAATCAAGGTGAACATGAACCAATTGATAATCTGGACTTATATTCCCGAAGAACAACCTAGAAATATCAATCACCTCATAATAACTTAACTATATGGTAGTAGAACAAGTTATTGTGGAATCACAAAGAATGAGATGAAGAACTTTGTGATTACTTTTTATATCTTACATATCAAAGATATATCTGGAGCAAATCTTAGAGAAGATAGTACTTAATACGATAGAACATGTATGATCAGAACACGCAACTACAGAGAAAATAGTTCGGTCTGGCTTCAGAATCCCAATGAAGTCTTCAAGTCGTTAACTTATAATGGTTTTAGGAAAAACCTAGGTTAAAGGAGAATCAACTCTAGTCGCAACTAGTATCACATAGGAGGTGTGGGGATTAGGTTTCCCGTTGCTAGAGTTCTCCCTTACATAGTCTTCTAATCGGGGTTTGATAACTTTGGAAAAAAGCAATCAATATTCACCGTTGGATGAAACCTGATTTAAGATTCTAGCTAATATCTTTCCACCGTTAGATGGTCTTAGCTTGTTACGCACAAATAAAATATACCTTCATTTAGATATGGGTAACCGTACCTAAACGTGTATATTGAGTTGGCTCAATAACAGTTAATCAAAGTTAGACACATGAACACTTTTGTGTTAACCATGTTCATCTTAACACTTATAGATCAAATGATACTCAAATGAATCTAATTGTGTTACTCATAGAGTTGTTCAATTTTTTAGAGCATATCTCGGTTGAACCCACCAAGCGTTGGTATGTCAAGTTTGGTTGTCATATTTTAGTGAGTCAAAACTCATTTAAAGAGTTGCTTGATTATGTACTAGAGTCAACTTCATATAGTTTAGCTTGAAAGTATTAGGATATGAGACATTATAAGTATTACGAAGACTTGAAGAAGTGAAGAAATAAGGAGCTACAACGACAACATCATCCTTCCACTTGAGGTTAGTGATATTTGACTTGAACTGTTTCATTCCCTAACGTATCTTTCAAGTCGTGCATATTGAAAACATAACTGCGAAGCATGAATGATTATACTCTAGTTGGACGTAGTATTAAGGAATACAATACGAGGTTTATTGTTTAACCATTAAACTTTGTATATAAGACATCGACATAATCGTATGAATGCTATTGTGATTATGTATGGGTATGAGGTGAAGATTTCATCATAGGAAACAATGTTTTACATTCGTTTAAAGGAAGTAAATTTATAAACTTGTTTTGTGAATCGCCAGACTTATTGGTATTGTTATTCATTGCATATCTTTTGAACTACCAATAAGTGTGATTAGTGTTAGAGCATTGATCGGTCGAACTCGCATGCGTTGCTATCTCAAGCATGTTTGTCAATGTTAGTGATCAAAACTATAAGTCTTGATTTCTAGTCTACTATAGCTAAGGTCTCGGACCAGGATAGAAAGTGTAGTTGAGCTCAAGAACTTCATGGAAATCATCATACAAGACGAAGGACTACTCAAGGAACTGGTGGATCTTCATCGACTAAAAGGTATGTGGAGACTTGAACTTATCTCACTCAAAAGTCTATTTATCTCCTATCTTGAGACAAAAGTCGTTTTGCTATATAGACTTTGATTATACACATTTGGTATTTCGAGCTGAGTATATCTCGCCTATCTATTTCTCGAAATATGTGTTGGTAAGCTTTCACTTTGGCCAAATTCATCTTTACCTAGTGATGAAAGTCATGTGATGTTTCAATCACTTTGAAAATTGCTCCTACGAAGAATAGTTTGTGAATAACAACTATATAATAACGTCCTCTGAGGATGTTTCAATGATTGAAATGAGAGTTTAGATTATATAACCATTGGTGGATATAAGCATTGTTGTGGAAACACATATATGTATAAGTCATATTCCTTGAACCGAAGTTTGCGAACTTTGTTGATCAAGAGAATCGGAACAAGAGCCGTGAACTCAGTCCGCGAACTGGCGGAAGTTCTCGGACCGAGAAAATCTGCTGGAGTTTGTGAACACCTTCTGGGAACTTAAGTCCGCAAACTTGAGTTGGTTATATGTAAAAACGGTTGTTCTTGAACTCATGTTTAAATAAACTAAGGAATGCTTTTACAAACCGTGGTTATAAAGTTCATGAACCGATTCGAGTGAATCAAATCGTTTTTGCTTCGATTGCGTCTTGTGTAGTTACATAAGATCTAAGCAATTGAACAACTCTCTAACTAGTTCGTTTGAGTCATTTGAACTAGTTATGGTGAAGAAGAATATGGTTGATATGAAATTGCTCATATGGCTAACCATTTGGTTACCTATTGTTGAACCAAAAAATGTACATGTTTGGGTACGGTTACACAAGCCTAGAAACGTGCATTTCATTTGTGTATAACAAGCTAAGTTTTCGATCTAATGGTTTAGAAATATTAGCTTGAATCTAATCAGGTTTTCATCTAATGGTGAATATTGAATGCTTTGTTACCAAGCTAACATTGATTGCAAACCCTGATTTGAAAGACTATATAAGGGAGAACTCTAGCAAATGGGAAACCTAATCCCCACACCTTACGTGTGATACTAGTTGCATATTCTAGAGTCGATTCTCCTTTAACCTTTGGTTTCTTCTCTAAATCAGGTTAACGACTTAAAGACTTCATTGGGATTGTGAAGCCAGACCCAACTATTTTCTCTGTAGTTGCGTGATCTGATCTTGTTGTTTCTATCGTATTGAGTACAATTGTAAAATTGACTCGAGATTAATTTCCCCGATAAGCAAGATAGAAAAGTAGTCACAAACGTCTTCGTCTCATCGTTTGTGCTTCCACAATATCTTGTTTCGCTAGTCGATTAAGATTATTGTGAGGTGATTGATATTTCTAGGTTGTTCTTCGGGAATATAAGTCCGTTATATCAATTGGTTCCTGTTCACCTTGATTTATCAAAAGACGGAACAAAACTTGTAGGTTTATCTGTAGGAGGAAGATTTATCTATTCTGAAGACTTTTCTGTGTGATACAGATTTGTTTATTAAAGTCTTCGACTTTGGGTCGTAGCAACTCTTAGTTGTGGGTGAGATCAGCGAAGGTAATCAAGTGCGTAGTATCCTGCTGGGATCAGAGACGTAAGGAGCGCAACTGTACCTTGAATCAATGTGAGATTGATTGGGGTTCAACTACGATCCCAGACCAAAGTTAGTTTGTAGTAGGCTAATGTATGTAGCGGCTTAATACAATGTGGTGTTCAATCTGGACCAGGTCCCGGGGTTTTTCTGCATTTTCATTTTCCTCGTTAACAAAATTCTGGCGTCTGTGTTATTTCTATTCCGCATTATATTTTGTTATATAATTGAAATATCACAGGTTGTGCGTTTGAATCAATAATTGGAAATCCGACCTTTGGTTGTTGATTGAAATTGATTGATCCTTGAACATTGGTCTTTGGTACCGTTCAAGTGATTTCTCTTGTATTCAATTAGACTCGCAAATTTCTATTTGCTCGAGTAAGAATTGAATCGAGAAAGAGAGATAAAACTCTTTGATATACTTTTTATAGATGGAGTCTTACTGATTCTCTTAAAAGTATATTGGAGTTTGTCCATACATATTACTAAGCGAAATATTAGGTGTGGTTGTTGTACCCCCGCTTTTTCAATTGGTATCAGAGCAGGCAAACACATTTAAGACCTCATAAGTCTGTGTTTGTAGCGATCTAATTATGGACGAGTCTATCTCTAATAACGCACCCGATCCAGAAAATTACCGGATGATTAAAGCTTGATTCACACTGAGAGAACTGTCACATCTAAGTCAATATCTAAACATTCTCTTGATATAAAAGCCGTTGATTGGGAAACACTCCTAGAAAAACAGTTGGATGAACTTTCTGATGAAGGTGATTCAACATATTGATAGAGATGTTGATGAGGAAGTCTCAGAGTATGTTAAGTTTTCGGATTCGTGGAAAATGAAGAAGATTACAACTTCTCATGTCACACCTCTTCCGACTCCTCTCTGTCGAGAAAACAAGAAAGTGAAAAGGATGTACGGAGGTCTTTATGGTCGGAATCGCTCTTGCGAATCAGTCCTCAAAGATACCGAGGAAAACCTGAGTAGAAAGTCACTTAAATGTGATCGTGTTTATCAAAAATACTTCTTGTTAGAAGAGAAACTTGCAGAAATTAAAGGAAGGATTAACTCCCAGCAAGCAAGTTTTGTTGACAGAGAAAGTGCTTCTCTCGCTCGAGAAAAACGTCTTGAGGCTGATTTAGCTGCTGCTCTTGATAAAATCAAGATGTTGGAAGATGACTTGAAAAATTTCAATACTAGTGCAAGCAAATTAAACACTATGCTAGGATCAAGTAAAAATCATCGTGATACATGAGGATTGGGATATAAGGGAATAAATGCTCCAAGTATTAGCAAAGAAGTAAAATTTGACAAGGCTAGTGATTCTTCTCATCAAAAGGTTTCCACTGATGGGAAAAGTGAAATACCTTCACCGGAAGTTAAAGTTCGAAAGAGCAAAGTATATTAACCTCCAAAGTCAGCACACACGGATCGAGGTAAAAACATTCCTTATGTTTACTACTATTGCGGAAATAAAGGTCACCTGGAAAGGAGATGTCGTTTCCGTATAAGGAATGAGAAACTTCATGATGTTCTTGTTTGGGCATCACAAAAAGTTGTGAAACCAAGATCATATGTTAAGACTAATCCCCTTAACATTACAGGTTGTAACTGTCCAACCTTTAGGCAAAGGAATCAGTGCTGTGATAATCCTAGTTTTGCATATAAACGTCATACTAATCTTTTTCACAATCGTAATGTTTATCAAAAGGATAAATTCTTAAAGACGAAGACAAGATTCGATGCTCCCAGTTGGAGAAAGACTAACTTGCAAAAGAATAGTTAATCCAATTCTCTTCCGAGAAATCTTGAAGAAAGTAATGGGAAGAAGGTTCCGGTTGTTCCTAAACGCACTCAGAAGTGGGTACCAAAGAAAGTCAATGATGCTTTGAGTGCAAAAAGGAATGATCTTCCAAAAAATTCCATGACTATGGAGAAGGCAGTATCCATGATGTTGGAACTTTACAAGTTTTTTGGAAAAATGAAATTGGATGTGAAAGGTTCTAAAAGCGATCTCTTTCATGGTAATCCAAAGGTATCTTGTGGTGATCAAGAAATTGTTCATCCCAACACAACTTGATTGTGTTGTAAGTGCATCCTCACCAAGGAATGCCCTGCTATGTACGGTGAGGGAAGAACGAGAATTAGGGCACACAGATTATGTTCGGGATGTTTGGACTTCATGGTACACCTACCAGGTATGTATAACATCATTTAAATCAAAATTGAGGGGTTTAAGTACGCATACCCGTTTGCATACTGCTCCAGGTCAAGAAAATTCGTTTGCGAACCCGTATGCATATTTGCCAGTAGACGTCGATATTCGGTAAACTTGTTTTGGCCGTAAAATCTTCGTCCGAACTCGGAATGACCTCATTCTTTTGCATTCTCTTCCTCTTTGAATTATCTTCAAAATGGATATGAGAATTCTTGTATTTGGATGAGTTAAGATTGGTTTTTGTCCCCTCTCTTGTTTTTGAGTGTTTTGCTCCGTTTCGTCGCACTTATTCCATTTCTCTTGGACTTGGGAACTTCTTATTCGTGGAGTACTACTCTTCTAAGCTCATTTATAGCTTTTACAAGAATGTTGTTGGTGAATCACAAAGAAGGAAGTTCAAGAATGGGCAGTAACTTGCATTACTATGGGATTCTTGAATGTTCACGATCATTTTATGTGAACTATGGTGCATGGTCGTTAATGAATTTGTATGTTCTTCTTTGTTAAGAAAATATTTTTATACGACTTTGGTAGATATTATTAGTATAAATCCGGGCGAAAAAGATTGATTCTACCCTCTAAGGACAAATAATCTTATATGTGCATTACGAGTTTGTCTTGATACCTAGGAAACTTCTTATGAGAATTTATTCTTGTTTTTGAGAAGTATTACTAGAGTTTGGAATAGAAATTATTGTGATTACACATAGGTATTGCCAAACGTTTTCATCTTGCAATACTTTTAGATTTATTGGTTTAAATTCTAAATTTGTTTGGAAGGTGATTTTTGCAGTATTAATCTTTATGGTTTTATATATTGCAATTTGTTATGGGATATGTGTGTTTGCGTCCGTGAACTATGATTGTCCCATATCTTGTCAAAAGTAAAGTCTTTCGTATGTCGATATGCATATATTGATAAAAGAATGAATGGACTTTTGACAAATACAAAAGTTAAGCCTATTATGTCAATTATTGATGGAAGATAGGTTAAAATCCTTTGTTTACAAGGATTATGTCTATTGTATGTCATTGTGCAAATGGTGATGGAAAATAGAATGAGTCCTTGCTTATTCCACGGTATTAGGTCGATCTCCGATCCACAATTTTTGTGTATATACTGTGTTGTTCCATAAGGTGTCTTATGTTAAGCTCTATCGACTGAGTTATTGTTTTGGATTAGTTGTTGCTTTGTGAGGTACTTTATGTCGAGCATATTTAACTAAATTAATCATCTTGTTTGGTTAATTAGTTGCTGCTCCGTAAGTTTTCTTATGTCGAGCATGACCAATTAAATTGATTACTTTTGTGATTAGTTTGGTTGTGTATTCCGATTAGATTAATTATGGGATCTCTTGTTATTAATCTAATTGAGTATTTTTTGATTCTCCATAAGTTCACTTATGTTGAGCATTTACGACTAAATTAATCATGGGTTCTCTTGTGGCTAATTTAATTGAGTATTTTGGATTCAAATTCATACTTGTATGTGATTTGTTATGTCCAAAGAAATCCTTCTTTTCTTTCTTGAAATTAAGGTCGCTCTTGTTGTTCTTTCGGGAATGACATATAATGAGGGAGAGTTCTTAATTGAACTTGTGCTTAATTGCCAAATATTTGTGGGGAGTGCGGCTGTGGAATACTATAGGGGTTATCTTGTATCTTTAAACTCCTTGATGAATGCATTTAGCTTCGGCTTTATGATTGCATCTAAATAAGATGATATGTACTTTCTTTTGGTCATGCAATGTATCTTTCGGAAATTTCATTAGGATCCCGTTCTTGTACCTTTGCCAATTTTATTGACAAAAAGGGGGAAAATTAATATGTAGTTCACACTACAAATACATATGATTTTCTGATCATTTTGTAAGGGGGAGTGGTTTCCATGTGAGATGGAGTATTGACTAAGGGGGAGTGATACTTATCACCATAGTATTGTTGTCAAAGTTATGATACAAGTGAACTTTGATGTTGTATAATGATACTATGACACTATATAACAATGATAGAGAATTATGTTTTCTCATTGTTATAGATACGGATTTTCAACAACGATGATGCTGAACTTACAACCTTTGGGATCATTGGAGTACTGGGAAGTGACGAAGATTTCGAGTAATGTTGAAGATTAGACATGTGGAATAGGAGCTACAAAAGTTAATTTATTTATTTTCTGTATTCCATATGTATTGATAGTTTTGTCAATAAAATTGACAAAGGGGAAGATTGTTAGATCATTGCTCGGTCTAAATCGCATGCGTTGCTATCTCAAGCATGTTTGTCAATGTTAGTGATCAAAACTATAAGTCTTGATTTCTAGTATACTATAGCTAAGGTCTCGGACTAGGATATAAAGTGTAGTTGAGCTCAAGAACTCCATGACAATCATCATACAAGACGAAGGACTACTCAAGGAACTGGTGGATCTTCATCGACTAAAAGGTATGTGGAGACTTGAACTTATCTATCACTCAAAAGTCTATTTATCTCCTATCTTGAGACAAAAGTCGTTTGGCTATATAGACTTTGATTATACACATTTGGTATTTCGAGCCGAGTATATCTCGCCTATCTATTTCTCGAAATATGTGTTGGTAAGCTTTCGCTTTAGCCAAATTCATCTTTACCTAGGGACGAAAGTCATGTGATGTTTCAATCACATTGAAAATTGCTCTGACAAAAAATAGTTTGTGAATAACAACTATATAATAACGTCCTCTGAGAATGTTTCAATGATTGAAATGAGAGTTTAGATTATATAACCATTGGTGGATATAAGCATTGTTGTGGAAACACATATATGTATAAGTCCTATTCCTTGAACTGAAGTTTGAGAACTTTGTTGATCAAGAGAATCGGAACAAGAGCCGTGAACTCAGTTCGCGAACTAGCGGAAGTTCTCTAACCGAGAAAATCTGATGGAGTTTGTGAACTCCTTCTGGGAACTTAAGTCCGCGAACCCAGTCCGCGAAATTGAGTTGGTTATATCTAAAAACGGTTGTTCTTGAACTCATGTTTAAATAACTAAGGAATGCTTTTGCAAACCGTGGCTATAAAGTTCATGAACCGATTCGAGTGAATCAAATCGTTTTTGCTTTGATTGTGTCTTGTGTAGTTACATAAGATCTAAGCAATTGAAAAACTCTCTAACTAGTTCGTTTGAGTCATTTGAACTAGTTATGGTGAAGAAGAATATGGTTGATATGAAATTGCTCATATGGCTAACCATTTGGTTAACTATTGTTGAACCAACAAATGTACATGTTTGGGTACGGTTACACAAGCCTAGAAACGTGCATTTCATTTATGTATAACAAGCTAAGTTTTCGATCTAACAATTGAGAAATATTAGCTTGAATCTAATCAGGTTTTCATCTAACGGTGAATATTGAATGTTTTGTTACCAAGCTAACATTGATTGCAAACCATGATTTGAAAGACTATATAAGGGAGAACTCTAGCAATTGGGAAACCTAATCCCCATACCTTACGTGTGATACTAGATGCATAAGCTAGAGTCGATTCTCCTTTAACCTTTGGTTTCTTCTCTAAACCAGGTTAACGACTTAAAGACTTCATTGGGATTGTGAAGCCAGACCGATACTACTTTCTCGTAGTTGTGTGATCTGATCTTGCTATTTCTATCATACGAGTACAATCATAAGGATTGGCTTGAGATTGATATCTCCGATAGGCAAGATAAAAGTAGTCACAAACATCTTCGTCTCATCGTTTGTGATTCCACAATATCTTTTTGATTTATCAAAATACGGAACAAAACTTGTAGGTTTATCCGTGGGAGACGGATTTATCTATTTTGTAGACTTTTCTGTGTGATACGGATTTATTTATTAAAGTCTTCGACTTTGGGTCATAACAACTCTTAGTTGTGGGTGAGATCAGCTAAGGGAATCAAGTGACTAAGACTATTGTGAGGTGATTGATAATACTATTTCCCTTCCTCACTTTCTCTTTCTTCTCCTCTGTTGTTCTTTTGACGGGGAATATAAGTCAATGAGTTTTGTGTGTAATAGGGGATTATCAATTGGTTCCTGTTCACCTTGATTTATCAAAAAAGGCTTAGTGCATACGCTAAATGCATTCGAGAGACTGCATGACAAGGAACAAAACTTGTAGGTTTATCCCATATTCGTGGGAGACGGATTTATCTATTTTGTAGACTTTTCTCCGAACCCGCTCATCCCAAGATATCTTCCACATCCAATGGTCGCTGCCTCCATTTGTTTATTAAAGTCTTCGACTTTGGGTCATAGTCTCCAACTCTTAGTTGTGGGTGATTAATTATCTATTACATAGCTTCTAAACCCTAGGGAATCAAGTGGAGCGCGTAGTATCCTTTTGAAATCAAATTAGGGGATCGTTTTGAGACGAGTTTTGTGTGTAATAGAGCGTTAACTATACCTTGAATCAATGAAACCCTAGTTCCAAATTGTGTGAGATTGATTGGGGGATTCAAAGCTTTAGAATCATAGGCTAATTCCTTTGATTAGTTATACTTGATTAGATAACTAATGCAACATTGAAGTAAGTTAGTTTGTAGTAGGCTAGTGTCCAAGCCTTAGATCATTAAAAGGTCCTTAATACCATAAATTACATACACTTTCAAGGCCTACCGGTATCCTGTGTGGTGTTCAACCTTGACTGAGGTCCTGGTTTTTCAAAGGCATTTGTAGGCGGTTTCCTCGTTAACAAAATCTCGGGGTTTTTCCGCATTTGAGGTTTCCTCGTTAACAAAATCTTGTGTTATTTCTATTCCGCATTATATTTTGTTATATAATTGAACTATCACAAAGTGCGTTTGAATCAATCAATTGGAAATCCGACCTTTGGTTGTTGATTGAAATTGATTGATCCTTGAACATTGGTCTTTGGTACCGTTCAAGTGATTTCTCTTGTATTCAATTAAACTCGCAGATTTCTATTTGCTCGAGTAAGAATTGAATCGAGAAAGAGAGATAAAACTCTTTGATATACTTATAAAAGATTGAGTCTTATTGATTCTCTTAAAAGTATATTGGAGTTTGTCCATACAGATTGCTAAGCGAAATATTAGGTGTGGTTGTTGTACCCCCCGCTTTTCAATTAGTATAACCTCTCATGACATGTTTATGTTCTTGGTAAAACTATTCACAAAGACCCGACTTTTGTATTGGTATAACTTTTAGTAATGAAACCGATCTTAAGTCATCACCTGAGATGGTATGATCGATTTAGTGTTATTGGTATGACCAACTCTAGGCAAAGGGGAACCGATCCTAGTAAGAGGTGCAACCTATCACGAGAGGGGAATCGATCCTTGTATGAGGTGCAACAAGTTTCTAGATATTGGGAACCGATCCTATGAACATGTGCAACACGTTTTTAGACATTGGGAACTGATCCTATGGACATGTGCAACAAATACAAGTTAGATACCATATATATGTGGGGAACCGATCCTAGTACCTAGTCAACCGAATTTTTGGAAAGCTAGTGTGACCAAGGTAGTTAATATCGCGTATCGGTATCGTATCGGTCGGTTCCTATACACATATACAAATGATAATATCTATTTTTACAGGCGATACATCATTTAATATATAATTTCAAAATAATTATATAACCATAGTAAAAAATAAATCATACACATATCTCAAATTTCCAAAATACAAGGTGGTTTATTAGAGCTTCTCCAATGGTCATTGTGTGTGCTTCCTATGTGGCAACACAAATAAGACATCCTCAATCTATTTTTCATTAAAATTAGGGAGAGAAAAAAATCAATCTCCAACAGTATTGCATGTAACATCTTCTTTTAATTAGTATAAATTTTATTTTCCATAATTAAGATTTTATTAGAGATAAAAATAGTTAGTTAATACATTAAAGTCAATTCAATTAAGTAAAAGCTGACTAGGATGGTAGACAATGTCTACCCGAAGTCGTCTATACATTGGTTTAAGACATCAGGGTTGGAGAATGATTTTAGAAAAAATGGATGTGTATCCTAGGTGGATTTTGACATTTATCTCCACACACATGCCATTGGAGAAGCTCTTAGCCAACGTTGTGATTGTTGTCCTATTATGCAAGTAAATATTTTTTGTTATCCTTCATATTTATCTTTTATATTTCTCTGCCTTGCAATCGAAATTTGGTTTCCATCTTATATCCTACCATATAGTCATTGATTTTATATTATAAATATATTAGGGCTTTTTACCTTCTCCAATTGACACTGTACTTGTCTGTAAAGACTAGATGCATGTTTGATGAAAAATTTATTCACAAAACCGATATTATCGGTGTACAAGTAAAACCGATATATCGGTCTGTACCGGCTTGTACAACCGATAATATCATTTCGTCTTTGTATATCCGATATTGTCGATATCGTATAGGTATTTTCCGATATCCTATAAAAACCTGTAATAACGGCCTGTACAGCCGATATTGACTACCTTGAGTGTGACTAAATCCAATACTCACATGGAGGTAGAACCGAACTTGTTTTGGTAGAACCGTGAAACCCATGATTGGTGATTGAGTGTTCTTGATCAATCAAATAGTTTTTGAAAGTCAGATGAACCAATTCTAAACTTGTTTGGAAGTGTGGAAAATCGGTTTCAAGATTGTAAGTATGAAAGAGGACTTACAAAGTAATGATGTCGACATTCTTTGAACATGTGCAGTAACGCTTATCTTTTATTGGTCAAAGATATTCCTTAATAGCTAAAGGAAAAAATCCCGGATCGTAAAATAAGTTGAGAATCTTTTAATTAAGGTTTTTAATTTTATTTTTGGAAAATGAAAATTAGTAACGTGCACTTACTAATTGGAGATTTTCTAAGAGATTTTCAGTCAATGTTTGGATAAAGCATTTCCAGGAATTATGGAAACTGAATTTGGAATATATTGCATATCTTGAGAATATTTTAGGTTTTGGAAATTCCTTAGTGTTTAAACTTCTTTGTCTATAAATATCAAAGTTTTCATTTCTAGCAAACTAATTCTCAGAGCCAGCAAAACTACCTAGTTATGTTGTTACTGGTGGAGCCACCTATTCGGAGAGGAAAGTAACCTAATTAGGCGAAATCTCATACGGCCGCTCGGTTTAAAGACTTCTTTGGGATTAAGAAGCTCTATTAGTACCGTTGGTGGGAAACTAGATAATTGCGGTTTATTATTAGTTTTCGATTGATTTGATTGACTAACGGTTGTTGAACTTTGATTGCACCTAGTTCGTTTATGCTTGAAAATCTTCTCTTATGATATAAGATTCACTCAAACTAGATCGAAGTTTCGACGGGGATATTTACACTGTTTGTAGATCTAAAGACGTCTAGTGATAATCCATTGTTAACAGACTTCGTTCTGTGCGTGATTGATCACGAGATATTCAAGTTGATTGTGTGCAGGTATTTATTGAAGATCTAAGAAGATTTGAAGACGAAGAAGATTTCTGATTTGGGTTCATAATCTTTGGTGTGCACAATACTTGTTTCGTTTGAAGAGGATCCAACTATAATCGGTTTATCCTTGTGGTAGATTGTATTGATTAGTTGTGTAGATCAGGGGGGGAGAGATTGTTAGAGCACTGCACGGTCGAACTCGCAAGTATTGCTATCTCAAGCTTGTTTGTCAAGTTTAGTTGCCAAAACTATAAGTCTTGATTTCTAGTCTACTTATAGCTAAGTCTCGGACTAGGATAGAAAGTGTAGTTCAGCTATAGACTCCACGACGTTCGTTATGCAAAGACAAAGAACTACTCAAGGAAATGGTGGAACTTCATCGACTAAAAGGTATGTGGAGACTTGAACTTATCTATCACTCAAAAGTCTATCTACTATATCTCCTATCTTGAGACAAAAGTCGTATTGGTATATAGACTTCGATTATACACATGTGTTATTTCGATCCGAGTTTATCTCGCTTATCTATTTCTCGAAATATGTGTTGGTAAGCTTTTGCTTTGGCCAAGTTCATCTTTACCAAGTGGCGGAAGTCATTTTGATTTTTCAATGAATTGAAAATCGCTTTGATGAAAAATAGTTTGTGAATAACAACTATATAACATCCTCTAAGAATGTTTCAATGATTGAAATGAGAGTTTAAAATATATAACCATGATTGGATATAGACATTGTATGTGTATTCATACTTGTGTAAGTCCAAAATCCTTGAACCAAAGTATGCGTACTTTGCTGCTCAGGATAACCGGAGCTAAGTCTGCGTTCCTGTACGCGTACTGTCGGAAGTTCATATCCCGTGAATTTCCGATGGAGTTTGTGAACTGAAAACAAGCTCAGTCCAGGTACTTAAGTATGTGTACAGGTATGCGTACTTAAGTGGGTTATTTTCTAAAAACAGTTTAATTCGTGAACCAGACATTTATAAATTAAGGAATGCAATCTTTACAAACCGTGGCTATAATGTTCATGAATCGATTCGAGTGAATGAAAACTGTTTTTGCTTCGATTGTGTCTTGTATACTTCTATGAGATCTAAGCAATTGAACAACTCTCTAACTAGCTCTTTTGAGTCATTTGAACTAGTTATGGTGAAGATGAATAAGGTTGATATGAAAGTGCTCATATGGATAACCATTGGTTAACTACTGTTGAACCAACGACTTGTACACGTTTAGGTACGGTTACTCAAACCTAAATGAAGTTATATTTCATGTGTGTATAACAAACTAAGTTCTATCTAACGGTTGAAAGATATTAGCTTGAATCTAATCAGGTTTTCATCTAACGGTGAATATTGAATGCTTTGTTACCAAGGTAACTTAGATTGTAAACCCTGATTTGGAGACTATATAAAGGAGAACTCTAACAACTGGGAAACCTAATCCCCACACCTCCTGTGTGATACTAGTTGTGTAAGCTAGAGTCGATTCTCCTTTAACCTTAGGTTTCTATCGAGACCCTGTAGGTTAACGACTTAAAGACTTCATTGGGATTGTGAAGCCAGACCCAACTATTTTCTCTGTAGTTGCGTGATCTGATCTTGCTGTTTCTATCGTATTGAGTACAATTGTAAAATTGACTCGAGATTAATTTCCCCGATAGGCAAGATAGAAACGTAGTCACAAACGTCTTCATCTCATCGTTTGTGCTTCCACAATATCTTGTTTCGCTAGTCGATTAAGATTATTGTGAGGTGATTGATATTTCTAGGTTGTTCTTCGGGAATATAAGTCCGGTATATCAATTGGTTCCTGTTCACCTTGATTTATCAAAAGACGGAACAAAAATTGTAGGTTTTTCTGTGGGAGACAGATTTATCTATTCCTGTAGACTTTTCTGTGTGATACAGATTTGTTTATTAAAGTCTTCGACTTTGGGTCGTAGCAACTCTTAGTTGTGGGTGAGATCAGCTAAGGGAATCAAATGCGTAGTATCTTCTTTGGGATCGAGACGTAAGGAGCACAACTGTACCTTGGATCAGTGTGAGATTGGTTGGGGTTCAACTATAGTCCAGACCGAAGTTAGTTTGTAGTAGGCCAGTGTCTGTAGCGGCTTAATACAGTGTGGTGTTCAAATCTGGACTAGGTCCCGAGGTTTTTCTGCATTTGCGGTTTCCTCGTTAACAAAACTTCTGGTGTCTGTATTATTTCTTTTCCGCATTATATTTTGTTATATAATTGAAATATCACAGGTTGTGCGTTGAATCAATCAATTGGTAAATCCAACCTTTGGTTGTTGATTGAAATTGATTGATCCTTGAACATTGGTATTTGGTACCGTTCAAGTTAATTTCTCTTGTATTTAATCAGGCTCGTAGATTTCTATTTGTTTGAGTAAGGATTGAATCGAGAAATTGAGATATAACTCTTTGATATACTTTTTATTAAGATTGAGTCTGACTGTCTAGTTGATTATCTTAAGAGTATATTGGAGTTAGTCCATACAGATTGCTAAGCGAAATATTGGGTGAGGTTGTTGTACCCCCACTTTTTCAATTGGTATCAGAGAAGGCAAACACGTTTAAAGACCTTATAAGTCTGTGTTTGTAGCGATCTGACTCTATGGACAGAAATTCTATCTCCATAAACGTACCACCAGTCTTCGATGACTCAAACTACTTGTGGTTGAAAATTGCTATGCGTGCTTTTCTTCAAGCTCGTGATTTTCAAACATGGGTCAGTGTTGTTAATGGATATACTCCTCCGGTTGATACAGAATGCGATGTGTCTAGATCTAAGGATATTGGTAGATATACTCCAGAAGAAATTCTTGCTGCAAAGCAAAATTCTAACGGCTTAAATGCTATCAAATATGCCATTACCCCATATCTTCAGCATCATGTGACTACGTGCTTAAAGTCTAAAGATTCCTGGGATATCTTAGAAACCGTATTTGAAGGAATACCTGTCAAAAAGAAACTAGGCTTCAAAACCTAAATTCTGATTGGGAAAACCTTCGTATGGCAGATGAAGAATCATTTGATGAGTTTAATCACAAAGTGTCTGAAATTTTTAATGCATCCTTTGCATTGGGTAAGACTATTCCTGAAAAGGACATTGTGATGAAGATTCCCGGATCTCTGACATCCAGATACGATTCTAAGAAGCATGACATTATCGAAGGAAATAACCTTGATACTCTTTCCAGAAATACTCTGGTTGGGAAATTAAAGATCTTTGATCATGAACATACATCCAAATCTCGAAAGGATGTTGCGTTCAAAGCACAAAAGAACACTAAATTACTTGATAAAAGTAAAAGTGTTTGCATCTCTGAAGATGATCTTTCTGAGGCTGATTCATCAGATCAAGATCTTGACAAGTCAGTCTCGTTGATCACAAGACAGTTTAGGGATCTTCTTTTGAAGAGAAGTAAACGGTTCTCCAGAGATAAATCCAGGTCATCAGATAAACCCCATAATCGTGTTCCTCCTAAAAATAGGGATACTGATGAAACTGATGACGAGGATATGCCTCGGTGCTTTAAGTGTAAAGGTTTTGGTCATTTTGCAAATGAGTGTCCAAATCGGAAGAAATACACTGGGAACAAAGGTATAGCTGCAACTCTTGATGAAATGTCTGACAACTATGATTTTAATGAAGACGAAAAATCAAGTGTTGCACTTCTCGGTGAAAATATTGATTTTGATAACTGTAGCAATACATACATCAATATTTATATTCTTTCACAAGAGAACTCAACCAATATGAAAGTAAAAATTGATCTTTCTGTTGGAAACTCTCTGTCTAATGTTTCAGGTTCCACTATGTGTCTAGCAGCTTGCACATCTCGAGCGTCTGAATTATATTCCAGGTTGACATGCTCATATTGTTCACTCAAGGGTCATGAACTATCAAAGTGTTACAAGTACAAACACAGTTGACATGCTCATATTTCCAGGTTTACATGCTCATATTTCCAGGTTAACATGCTCATTTTGCCTGTTTTGAAAACCTTTTGATCAGTTGTGCACCGTAGCTATTTTTCCCAGGTGGCGTGGGCGTGAGACACTTGCCATAGCTAGCGCTTATATGCACAAGTGTGAGTCAACCAAGATTTATCTTTTCTCAACAATTTTTTTCGAATTTTCTTTTGGAAAAATAAAATAACGATTCTTTATACGGTTTCTGGTTAATGATGGCAGATGACCTGTGCGGGATTATGTTCTTACCAAAAATTAAAAAAAAATTGATAAAAAGGAAATTTTATTGCTTGGGGGGAGAATAGTTACAATCTTTTGCAAGAAGACTGCAAATATCATCCGGGAAATTATTTAATACATTAATGTTAGCGGTTGTTTTTCTAATAGATTTTGCAACTGCATCAGCCACTTGGTTGTCTCCTCTACTAACAAAAGAAAAATTACATTGCAAAAAATTTGAGTTAAGCTACTTTATTTATTTAAGTAAATTCATGTTTTCCCATTGAATGAGAAGAACATTATCTTGAAGTGACTGAATGAAGATCTTTGCATATGCTTCTATGTGAATTCTTGAAAGTTGTTTTTCCTGCGCCCACACTAAATCTTAACGTATGGCCATACATTCACCAGTTTCTGGACTTAAAATTCCATCTGCAGAGAATCCTTTGATACCTTCACAACAACCTGTAGAAGTGCGCAACACAATACCAGTTCCAAGATTATTAGTATCATAATCAAAAGAGGCATCTACATTAAACTTTAAAACATTTTGCATAGGGGGCTGCCATTGTGAAAAACTATGATGCAAAGTGTTATGAAAGTGTTCATCAGATTCATGTAACTGAGAATGAGAGTTAAGATGATAAATAATTTTATGCATGGAACTAAAAGGGTTAAGAGTTACTCCTTGAAATACTGCATCACATATGTCTTTCCAGATGATCCATGCACTGATCATCAAAGTATATAACAATTTTTCATTAGTAGAACTGTTTCTACTTGTAAACCAACTTTCTACTCATTCTGAGACTGTATTGCAACTATTTTGCACTCTATCAATGTCTACGTTAACCAACCTCCATACTGATCTGACACAATGAAATAACAGATGTTCCATGGTTTCTGCATTATCACCACATATTGCATACTGAGTTTCCATGCTGGTATTGTATAGATCAAGCTTACACCGAGTAAAATTAATTTCATGTATGCATTTCCATGCAAACAACTTAACCATGTGAGTTGTATTACACGTCCATAACACATTCCATATAATGTTTGGAATAAATTTTCCATTAACTTGAACTTCTGTGTTACTCATAGTGAGCTTCTTGTAAGCACTTTTAACAGTGAATTTACCATCCTTTGCTGGCATCCAGACCATTATGTCTTCCTTTGAAGTATCGAGAAATAAACACTGAATTCTCTGGGAAGTATCAGCATCAAAGAGCAGGTTAAGAAGTTCTATGTTCCAGTTATTGGTGTTTGGTAGAATTAGTTCTTCCACTTCTTGATAAAATCTGTGAAACTAATTAACAGGTTGAGGTGGTGAAGTAAGACCAGGAACCCACCTATCCAACCATATTTTAGTCTTCTTACCATTATTGACTTCCATGAAATAATTTTGTTGAAAAACTTGAATACCTATGATAATACCATTCCAAGTATAGGAGCAGATTACTGACTTTAAAATTTTGATGAAGAATATCTCCATTACCGAAATATTTGCTGCCCATTATCTGAGTCCAAAGTGCATTTGATTTTGTACACATTCTCCATGCTAGATTAGTAAGAAGAGATAAGTTCAGTATTTCTAAGTCCCTAAAATCCAGACCACCCATATCTTTAGGTTTACAAACTTTGAGCCAAGCAAAAAGACTACTGTTAGAATGATAACCCCAAAAGAATTTACTCCGGATAGTTGTAAGTTTACTGAGGAGATTATTAGGCAACCTGAATGTACCCATTTGATAAATTGGTACTGAATTCAAGACATGCTTTATCATTGTTGACCTGCCAGACTGAGTGAGGGATGTAGATGACCATGCTGAATATCTGTTCATGAAATTTTATTCAATAGTCTTGAATGCTTCTTGTTTAGAGTGACCCAAAAGCAAAGGAGAACCAAGATATCCTTCTTTGGAATTCAAAGTCTTAACTCCTAAAATCTGAGTAAGAGTTTCATCTACAGAAGGGTTTGTTTTTTTACTGAAATGCACAGAAGATTTTTCAAAGTTGATGACCTGACCTGATTGTGAGCTGAAGTTTTGAAGAAGTTCCAAAAGATTGTTGATTGAGGAGAGATTTGCCTGAGTGAAAATCAAGAAGTCATCTACAAATAGCAAATGATTAATGGCTGGAGAGTTGGCAGCCACTTTAATACCTTTGATGGTGTTATTTTGATGAGCAGAAGAAAGATGACTCGAAAGAAATTCCATGGCAAGGATGAACATATATGGTGATAATGGATCACCTTGTATAATGCCTCATGTAGGGTGAAATTCTTCACAAGGAGTACCATTAAGCAAGATAGAAAGAGATGTTGTGCTGATGCATTGATAAACAAGGTCACAAAAATCATCACAAAAGCCAAAATACTTGAGAACTTTAATTAAGAAGTTCCATTCTAGTCCAAAAAGCCTTTGACATGTCTAGTTTTAAAGACATCCAACCAATTTGACCTCTTTTCTTCTTCACGTAATGAATAATCTCTTGGGCTATGACTGTATTGTCACTTATTACTCTTCCAGAAACATATGCAGCTTGGTATGGAGATATAATTTCTCTATAATAGGCTTCAGTCTGTTAACAATAATCTTGGATATCATCTTGTATGAAGTATTGCAGAGGCCAGTTGGTCTAAAGTCAGCAGCACAAATTGATTTTTTCTTCTTAGGAATGAGAGAGATATATGTTTTATTAAGATGTTTACTTTCAAAAAATTATTGTGATCATCTGACAAACATCTTCACCAATAATGCTCCACTGACTTTTGTAGAAGCATGCTTGGAAACCTTCTGGCCCTGGTGCACTCCAGTTCTCCATACTCTTGAGTGTGTCATGAATTTCTTCATGAGAAAGAACTCTAGTTAGTGACGAATTATCAACGTCAGATATAATTGGGGGAATAAGCATGAAGAGGCTTTCATCAAGAATAATAGTAACTGAAGTACTTATTTCCTTGAAATGAGAAGTAAGATGCTGAGCTATTTCATCCGTTGTGTGGAACCAATTGTTGTTATGATCTTGTAGAGAATCAATATTGTTCCTCATTCTTCTTCTATTTGTCTTGTTGTGAAAATACTTGCTATTATTATCCATTTCCTTTATAAATTGATCTCTGGACTTTTGCCGATAGAAATCACTTTTGTACTTCTGCCATTTAGAGAGGTCCTTGTTGATGTTTAATATCTTGTTGTTGTTTTCATCAGAAGGAGGTTGTTCATGTAAAATATCCAATCCAAAAAAATGTATCAACAATAATTTATGTTTAATATAATGTGTAGTTTACTATCTTAGCTATTTTTGCGCGTTTTGAAAATCTTTCGATTAATTACGCACTATAATTTTGTCATTAATCAAATTTATTCATCATTAACTTCATCTTATGTCAAATCAAATTTCATTACCTATAAAAGCAAAAAATTTGTTCATTCCAAAATTTACCAGACGCGGCTACTATCCCCACTTCTTTTCACCTCTTCTTGCTTTGTTTTGCGCGTTCTGCGTTTATATCTTTCTCTAATCTATGTTGTTGAGTTCATATGAGCGTGCAAATATTGTAGTGCTATACAATATTTGTATCGGGCAGTTTTATCACGGACTTAACTTCACTATAGGGTATTAAAATCACTCATGATTGAGGTGTACTGGTAAAATAATTATGTTAAGGGGAACTTGATGATCAAGTAACTCTGTTCTCGGTACGTTGTTTGTCAATCAATGATCCAATTCAGTTTTCAACGATTCTCTGTAACAATATTTTTTCCAATATTTCATTGTTGTAGATCTAACAAATTACACTCCATTTCTAAAACAAAAGTTGCACAAATAATCGTTCTCTTTGATTGCACACCATTTTGATTTGTTTATTAATGAAAGATTACACACCATTTCAATACAGAAATCAAACAAATAATTCAGATTACAAACAAATGATTAAAAAAAAAAGATAAACAAAATAAACTCGTGAGAAGACTCAGAAACTGGTGAATATTGAAGTACAAGAGACAACGAAGAGGAAAACAAGGAGATAACGGTGAAGGCTGCCCAAGTTAGTCATATTTCCATCAGAGGTATCTCCATCCTTCGTAGGTGTAGATTTAGATCCATTTCCTACACCAAATCAGTTATAAACAGTTAATATTGGTAAAGCCACGAGTGGCGATATTACAACTTTAATACATCAATAACTCATTCCCCCAAAAGAAAAGCTCGCTAATTATACCTGCAGGAGAAATAGTCGAGGTTGGTGTTTCCGATTCTGAAGTATCTGTAGGTGAGTCTGCTGGTGAATGAGAAGCAACCGGAGAATTTGTTGGAGGACTTGCAGGTCCGTTAGCAGCTGAAGCATAGA
Source organism: Papaver armeniacum (assembly GCA_023531295.1). Lineage (NCBI taxonomy): Eukaryota > Viridiplantae > Streptophyta > Magnoliopsida > Ranunculales > Papaveraceae > Papaver > Papaver armeniacum. The sequence goes on along the minus strand of JAJJWW010003315.1, from coordinate 353,462 downwards.
AGAAAGGTAATTTAAGGCAAATAATAGATAATCTCAATTTCAAGTCGAAATTTTAGCAATATCTATGTACTTACCATTGCATCGATCAACAGATGGAGTTTGAACATTACAAGCACTAGGAAGAGCAAGAGCTAGTGTTCGATTAATTGCAAGACCTAATGCGGCACCAGCACCAGTATTAAGGATTGAGCAAAGGCATTCTGGTTGTGTTTGAACCACATTAGTAAGTTGTGAACAACAAGAAGATGATGGGGTTGAGGAATTTCCGGTTATGTAGGTAAGACAAGGTGCCATGCCCATGATCACATTTGTACAACTAGATTGAGCCGTTACACGTGTCGTGAACGCAGTCACAAGGACTACTAAAAGAACCATTTCCATCATTCTCAACGGAGCAGCCATGTGAATGAATATGAAAAGAAAAGAAAAGATTTTTGTGGGAAAATGTAAATGAAAAGGAAAGTGTTTAGAAATGTGGGTTTGACTTGGAGATAAATGTGAGAAACTGTGGTATTTATAAGAGAGCTGGTCCTGTTCATGAAGATGTATAGGCAGCAGGGTCATCGTCAGTTAAAAGATTGGTGATTTTTGGTCACCAAACTTAGGATTTTAGTGATAAAACTAAACAGAGTTTACAAGATCACTAGGCTACTGCCTACTGTACTGTAGGATTAAACTTTCTGTACCACCACCAACCTTACCTAATAATATCCTTAAATTAAAAAAAAATGAGATTAGTTAAACTGTTAGTTCAAGTAGTTCAACTTCAAGCCCAATTTCAAATCTAACTTTTTTCCCCTCCATGTATATATATATATGATCGTTCCATCCATCTGTCCAGTCAGCCTCATCACTGACAGGCTTACCAGCATCTTCTGCTTGCAGGGGCTCAACATATATCCGAGAGTACAGGGTTTTCTTCGTTCCAGTTCCCTTCTGAACATTCTTCTTTCCAGTTCCCATCTGACCACTCAGTATTATTACTGACAGGCTTGCCACAATAGAAATCCTGCTGTCCTTCAGATGTACTGTTGACGTGGTTATCTACTTCAGGTGAAATATTGATGTCATAAGGCCCTTCAGAACCGTTCTGATTTTCAGGAAGATCACAGCCCTGATATGAATCATTGTCAAAGCAATACCTTAGAAGCTTATCCCAGTATGGATCCTGCAAAACACAAGCCAGCTCAGTAACAAAACTATGCAAGAGTTTTTAATGTAAACAATCAGATAGCATTAGCTTCTCATAAGTTATCAACTATTTTTAAATTCCAAAATAAGCAGCAAAATCCAGTAAATAACCTTGTTTTTTTATCATCCATTGTTTTTCAAAATAAGGGATACAAAATATCTATGGAGTCCCTATTATTGACTTTTCTCTTAGCAGTAGTAGCCCCCCAGCAAAATGATGCACGCAGTAGGATAAAACGTGAGACAAAACCCAAGTTAACAAAAAAGAAAAGGGAAAGGACGCAAATCACTGTCCCATGCGAAGGTGACAGCAACACGAACAGTGTCTCAGAAAATAGATCGATAATCTAAAATAATTAGTACTTCTAAAGGGATGAGGAATACTACCTTACATATAATGTGTGGGTTTCCGACAATTATAAGCAAGGACTTAGCACGAGTCACAGCAACATTGAATCTCCTTGGGTTGCTAAGAAATCCCAGATAGTGTGCCTTATCGAATTCATTATGTTTAACAGTCGATCTGACAGTGGAAATTATTATGACTTCCTTCTCTTGTCCTTGAAATTGCTCAACACTTCCAACTTTTATGCCGGATATATCGAGTGCTTCAAGAACTTTTTTTAACTTTGCTACTTGCTGGCGATAAGGAGTTATCACTCCAATATCTGTCTCCTTCAGATTAGAGCTTTCTGTCAGCTTCTTGATAATCTGAATTACTTTACTTGCTTCTATCCGATTAAACCAAGACGGGTTATTGCCTTCCCTCTCATTACATCCTTGAACACCAGCAAACAGAACAGGAAATCCTTTGTTTGGAAGGAGGCTTTCCCAAGCATCTGTGAAAGAACATTTTTCTTCTTTACAAGCTACCAATTCTCCCTTGTTGAAAAGGTTGGACGGCAGCTCTAGGATTGATGGGTGGCACCTATAGTTCCTTACCAACTTTGTCACGAAGTTTTCATCCTCATTGTTATAAGATTTACATTCAAATAGCCTTTCCAAGTATGACGTGCCTAATCCATGCATTTCTGCATTCTTGGAGTATATAACAGGACCCAGTTGCATCGGGTCCCCTGCCAAAACTACAACAGTTTCTTTTCTACAAAGGTTAGCTATTGGGATCATGGTCTCTGGCTCTGAAGCTTGACCTGCCTCATCCAAGAATATATGGGAGTAATTACCCTTTTTAACACCTTCAGCATAAAGCAGAGAAGCACTACTATACGTGGATATTACGATCCTAAAACGCTTCAAAGCCCCAAGTGGAGGACATTTGAAGGTGAGATCATCTTCGAAGTAGCAGAAACATAGATTATCAGGATGAACATCATCATAATTTCGACTTGGTGCATTTAATCTGAATATCTCACTCTCTTTAACTTCGACAATCTCGTGGTCTATTATCCGATCTAATATATGATCTGCAGCACAGTTAGAAGATGCACAAACAAGAATCCTAGACTCTTTTGGCGTTGTGTACAGCTGCAAGATTGCTTCCACAAGCGTCATTGTCTTATCAGTTCCAGGAGGTCCATGAATCACATAAGGTGGTGCCCCTTCACAGCCTAGGATCATCTCAACAGCAGACATCTGCTCTTCATTGAGATTTCGAGACAAAGGAACCACCGGGATTGCATTAATAGATCTTCCCAAGGACTGGGACGGAAAGAGAAGCTCAGATGGCAAACCTTCAGCTGCTTTAATAGCCTGATATAAGCGCCTCACACCCACCCTATTGTATGTGAATCTAACATTATATAAGTCCCCATCATTGTGATGGGCAAAGTATTGATTGCAAAATCTTAACAATTACTTTGGTAGTTGTTTATATAAGATAGATCTAAGGACCTGACAAAGGAGTTTATTGTGATAAACAGAAGAGCCTTTTGTCGAACTCACATCACCGGGTTAAAAAGAGTTGATACCAAACAGATTTGTTGTTCCTTTATTGTTTGGAATACGAACCAAAGGAATTGTTCCAAGTATGTGACTTATTACAAGTTGGAGGCATGGGAATACATACGGAACTAGGTGAACTATATGTTTAGTTTCTTGGTCTCAAGTATACGATTGGTTTGATTTTGTATAGCGGCTAATAATCCCGAGAGTATGCAGTTTACTTTTATTTTTCCATTATAATTGGACAAGGTCCTATTGTGTTTGGTTAAGTTCGGTTGATTTTTTAAACCATTTGCTTTTTCCTCGTTAACAAAATTTTGCTGTGTTATTTACTTTTATTTTCCGCAATTATAATTGTTGTTATTATAATTTAAATTAAATTGCACAAACGTTAATTCTTATTTACTTGATAGTAATCCTATTGTGTTTGGTTAAGTTCGAACCTTTTATCAAGTAAACATACTTCAACATGTTGTTGTATTGTCTCGATCTTGTATCCATAGCCTAACTTGCAAACCGTGCAACCTACGATCACACACATGCCACACACGCCACTAGCAGCCCTAAGAAGTGTGAACCGATTAGTTGTATTGTCTCGACTCCTCCCATTATTTCTTAGACAATCGCTTTTGGAGAAAGGACTTATAGGTGGAAAAGTTTAAGATTGAGGTATATTTGGGTGCCTTCGTCTTTTCAGTTTCTCACTATCAATGAGCGGGCAAACACGAAAATATATAACAATCTGTGTTTGGTCCGATCCAACCTATAAGAATGAACTCGAGTTCTCACGAATCGACTTCAATTAACGTACTGCCAAGATTTGACGGAACAAACTATCTATGGTGGAAATCTGCTGTGAGATCTTTTCTTCAATCACAAGACTTTAATGCATGGCTATTAGTCGTCGATGGTTATATTCGTCCAAAGATAGAAAATTCGGAAATTGAGTTTACACGCTTAGTAAATTTTTCAAACGAAGAAAAGGCTCTTGCAAAGCAGAATTCAAATAGTTTGAATGCTATAATACATGATGTAAGTCGTGATCTACAACATCATGTATCAACATGTCAAACTTCGAAAGAAGCTTGGATAATCTTCGGATCGTATTCGAATGAAACACGTCAGAGAAAGAAGCTAGACTTCAAACTCTTACGTCCGATTGGGAAAACCTTGAATGGATGACAACCACACTTTTGAAGAGTTTCATCTTAAACTCTTTGAGATAATTAATGCTCCTTTCTCTCTTGGAAAGACTATTTCTGAAAAAGATATAGTGTGCGAAATTCTCATATCGTTGCCACCAAGATACGATTCTAAGAAGCTTGCAATCATTGAAGCAAATTATATCTAAACTCTCTCACGAAGCACACTCATTGGAAAGTTAAAGATCTTTGATCATGAATCACAGTCTATTCAAAGTAAAGGAATCGCTTTTAAAGCTGCAATAATTCCGAAAGCTCCAATGGAGAGGAATAGACATATGGATGATTCAGATGAACAGATTGCAGAAAATTCTGATGATGAAATTGAACAATCATTATCATTTATTATTAGACAATTTTGAGATCTCTTAAAGAAACGAAATAAGAGATTCATAAAGGATACTCATCGATCTTCTCGTCCACATGATCGAGTTCCTGTCAAAAAGGATCATGAAGAAGATGATGAATATCAGCCGCAATGCTTTAAGTGTAAAGGGTTTGGTCATATTGCTAAAGACTATCCCAATCTTAAGAAATACACTGGAAGCAAGGCTCTGGCTGTAAATCTAGATGAGAGCTCTGATTCATATGATTCTGAAGAAGAGGAAACAACTAATATTGCATTAGTTGTCAATCTTATTTCTTTCTCCTCCATTAGTGATTTACCCATATTAAAAATAGACATGTCTTCCGATGTTATTAAATCATCTAATGGTAAAGGGCAAAATAAGACAAGATGCAAAAATTGTCTCAAAAACAGAATTGGTAAAAGTTGTATAGGCAACCCAAGTCAATCTCAAGATATTTCCCTAGTTCGAAGTAACAAGAGAAGAGTTTCTCATATGATACTAGATCAAGTACACTCTGTTTGTTCAAAATTCCTTAATGAGAGAAAATCTCATACTAATACCACCTGATCGGTATTAGAATTCTTTCCTCACCATGTGTGCCGAATTTTGAGTGAGGAAGAAGAAAAATCAAGGCACTTTTGTGTAGATTATGGGAATAAAATCTAGTATTTGAAAATATTTGAGATATTCATATGTATAGAAATATTATATTTTCGGAAGTATGAAAATTATAAAAAGATCCTTCTCCTTCTTTGGTCATTCCTTGTCCGAACCATGAGTCTGGATCCAACATCTTCTCTTGGTAAGATGCTAGATCAGAAAGATAAACTTAAGAGTAAGTCTGCATCTTCTCTAGATATTAAGGGTAAAATCAAAAAGAGAGATTCTCTTTGCAAAAAGGAAAGAAAAAATACGTTGAAGAAAGATCAGTGTATTGAAGCATTGACACACATACGTGTTCAATCAAAGACAAATTACATGCTCTTTCGTAATCCTTTACGAAAATTTCTCACCTGCAAGAAATTCTGGTCAAGCAACAAGGTTATCTACTTAAAGAAATTCACAAGCTGAAGACTGAAAGTAATAATCCGCCTTCATTTAGCAATCGATATGAAGGACGAGTTGCAAGGAAAAATAGACATCGATTTTTGATTGTTTTCAATAATTGTATTAGGTCTATTATGAATAAAACTATCTTATTATGAATAAAATTATTTGATTTATAATTTTTCTTGTGATAGTTTATGTTTACATAGCGTGTGCTTGAATGTTTTATCTTATTGCTATTTATGTTTATGGGATGTTTGATTTCGGTTTCTTGACCTTAATATTCAATCTCATATGTTGTGAACCCTTATGGTTTGGGTGACTTTTTGGTTTAGCAGGATTAAGTTCTAGCCCATGTTGGTAGGCTTTATCAAAGGATCATGAGGGGTTCTGATTGAAACAATATGTGAAAAAGTCACAATATGTTGAATCGTTTGGTTTAGCATAAAAGCATATGTGTTTCGGGGTTTTCAACTTTTACTTGCAATAGTTAAAAACCGGTTTTCAACCTTTCTCTGGTAAAGGTTGGTTGTTGTTATTCTTTTGTCTTGCATAAGGATGAAAACATAATGATATTTCGGTATCAATTCTCCCTGGAAGAAGATGCAAACATATTGGAGAAGAGGATGCGAAATTTGAGGTGACGACTTTGTTAGTTAATCGTTTTCCTGTTTAAGAAAAGCATGAGTTTATTGCGTATATTTATTGCTTTTGCTTAACAAAATTCTATACAATTGATGTTTTATTCCATTATTTGTGTATGGATGTGTGTGTGATTCAATTGTTTCCGGTTAAGAAAAACTATTGTTATCTTGCTTTATAGTTTGGTATCAATCGTTTAGGCTTACAAAATTTCGGTGCAATTGCGGTGCTTTAATATGTCTATGTTGTTTAAATTGCTTCCGGTTGAGATAAATAATTATGCAAGTTTATTTATTTGGTTTGTATGAATTTTTTATGGCTTAACGAAAGAAAAGGTTTTCGGGATGAATTGTTTAGTCCAATTCGATCCCGGATAAGAGATACTATGTTAATTCTGATCTTAGTTAGACTTATCAAAGAGGAGGTTTCAGTTATTCAATTCTAATCGAATGCCTTAACAAGAAATACGAGTTAACTAACCTAGTACTTGTCTTGTTTAAAAGTTGAAGGTCTAAGTTGTATGGATAATTAGAACCTGATGAGAAAAATAGAGTTATCTTTATTTTGGTCTTATCGAACAAGCGATTGTATTTGTACAATCGGTTTAGCAAAGAAACTAAGGTGCTTAGTTGATTTTTGGTTTGCTAAACTATAATGGAAAATTGCTTCGTGCAATTGTTTCATTGATAATATATTAAAATAAAATTACTTTGTAGTTTTGGTTTTGATATTGGTTATCAAAAATGGTGTGCGGAACCCTCGTGCTTAACTCTATAGGTTGCAAGTCTTGTGAGATTTGTAAGATCCTTTCGGTTTGTCCTTTATTTGCTCGTACCTTTGTCATTTTGTGATAAAAAGGGGGAGAAATATATGGAGTAAACAAGTGATACTGGTATTGATTTATATTGATTGGTATCACTAAGGGAAAGGACATTTGTGCTAAAATGTTTATCTAATGAAAGAGTAAAGCATAGACTAAGGGGGAGTAGCATATCATAGGATATTTGTAGTTATATGGACTACAAAGGAATAACAAAGACGTGTGGATTGATAAAATCTACCTATCTTACCTTTAGGGGGAGTATTAGCTTTGTTATTATAATGTCAACAACGCCATTTATGGATTGAATGTATACAGTTATTGTCTTTGTTGAATTCGGGAATCAAGCGTATGTGTAATGAATTCTTGTAATTTGTTTATCCATATGATGTAAGAGTTTTGTCACTAAAATTGACAAAGGGGGGATATTGTTAGAGCATAGCTCGGTTGAACCCACCAAGCGTTGGTATGTCAAGTTTGGTTGTCATATTTTAGTGAATCAAAACTCATTTAAAGAGTCGCTTGATTATGTACTAGAGTCAACTTCGTATAGGTTAGCTTGATAGTATTAGGTTATGAGACACTACAAGTATTACAAAGACTTGAAGAAGTGAAGAAGTAAGGAGCTACAATGAAAAATCATCCTTCCACTTGAGGTTAGTGATATTTGACTTGAACTGTTTCATTCCCTAACGTATCTTTTAAGTTGTGCATATTGAAAACATAATCTGCAAGCATGAATGATTATACTCTAGTTGGACGTAGTATTAAGGAATACAATACGAGGTTTATTGCTTAACCATTAAACTTTGTATATAAGACATCGACATAATCGTATGAATGTTATTGTGATTATGTATGGGTATGAGGTGAAGATATCATCATAGGAAACAATGTTTTACATTCGTTTAAAGGAAGTAAATTCATAAGCTTTTTTTGTGAATCGAAAGGGAAATCGCCAGGCTTATTGGTATTGTTATTCATTGCATATCTTTTGAACTACCAATATGTGTGATTAGTATAACCGCTCATGACTTGTTTATGTTCTTGGTAAAACTATTCACAAAGACCTGACTTTTGTATTGGTATAACTTTTATTAGTGAAACCGATCTTAAGTAATCACCTGAGATGGTATGATCGATTTAGTGTTATTGGTATGAACAACTCTAGGCAAAGGGGAACCGGTCCTAGTAAGAGGTACAACCTATCACAAGAGGGGAATCGATCCTTGTATGAGGTGTAGCAAGTTTCTAGATATTTGGAACCGATCCTATGAACATGTGCAACACATGTTTAGACACTGGGAACCGATCCTATGGACATGTGCAACAAATACAAGTTAGATACCATATATATGTGGGGAACCGATCCTAGTACCTAGAATTTTTGGAAAGCTTGTGTGACTAAATCCAGTACTCACATGGAGGTAGAACCGAAACTTGTTTTGGTAGAACCGTGAAACCCATGATTGGTGATTGAGTGTTCTTGATCAATCACATAGTTCATGAAAGTCAGATGAACCAATTTTAAACTTGTTTGGAAGTGTAGCAAATCGGTTTCAAGATTGTAAGTATGAAATAGGACTTACAAAGTAATGATGTCGACATTCTTTGAACATGTGCAGTAACACTTATCTTTTATTGTCAAAGATATTCCTTAATAGCTAAAGGGAAAAAATCCCGGACCGAAAAATAAGTTGAGAATCTTTTAATTAAGGTTTTTAATTTTATTTTTGGAAAATGAAAATTAGTAATGTGCATTTACTAATTGGAGATTTTCTAAGAGATTTTCGGTCAATGTTTGGACAAAGCATTTCAAGGAATTATGGAAACCGAATCTGGAACATATTACATATCTTGAGAATATTTTCGGTTTTGGAAATTCCTTGGTGTCCAAACTTCCTTTTCTATAAATATCAAAGTTTGCATTTCTAGCAAACTAATCCTCAGAGCCAGCAAAACTACCTAGTTGTGTTGTTACTAGTGGAGCCTCCTATTCGGAGAGGAATAACCTAATCAGGCGAAATCTCTTACGGCCGTTCGGTATAAAGACTTCTTTGGGATTGATAAGCTCTATTAGTACCGTTGGCGGGAAACTAGATAATTGCGGTTTATTATTAGTTTACGATTGATTTGATTGACTAACGGTTGTTGAACTTTGATTGGACCTAGTTTGTTTATGCTTGAGATTCTTCTCTTCTGATATAAGATTCACTCAAACTAGATCGAAGTTTCGACGGGGATCTTTAGACTATTTGTAGAAATAAAGACGTCTTGACATAATCCTTCGTTAACAGACTCCGTTCTGTGCGTGATTGATCACAAGAGATTCAAGTTGATTGTGTGAAGGTGTTTATTGAAGATCTAAGAACATTTCTGATTTGGGTTCATAATCTTTGGTGTGCACAATACTTGTTTCGGTTAAAGAGGATCCAACTATAATCAGTTTATCCTTGTGGTAGATTAGATTGATTAGTTGTGTAGATCGGCATCAATACAATTCTTTGTGATTCAAAGTATTGATTGCAAAATCTTAATAATTACTTTGGTAGTTGTTTATAAGATAGATCTAAGGACCTGACAAAGGAGTTTATTGTGATAAACGGAAGAGCCTTTTGTCGAACTCACATCACTTGGTTGACTAGAGTTGATACCAAATAGATTTGTTCCTTTACTGTTTGGAATACGAACCAAAGGAATTGTTCCAAGTACGTGACTTATTACAAGTTGGAGGCGTGGGAATACAGATGGAACTAGGTGAACTATAGGTTTAGTTGCTTGGTCTCAAGTATACGAAGTTGGTTTGATTTTGTATAGCGGCTTAATCCTGAGAGTATTCAATTCTGGACAAGGTCCCGGGATTTTTCTGCATTTGCGGTTTTCTCGTTAAAAAAATCTTGCTGTGTCATTTACTTTTATTTTACGCAATTATAATTGTTGTTATTATAATTTAAAGTAAATTACACAAACGTTAATTCTTATTTACTTGATAGTAATCCTATTAAGTTCGAACCTTTTATCAAGTAAACATACTTCGTTGTTGTATTGTCTCGATCTCGTATCCATAGACAATCACACGAAGTGTGAACCAATTAGATGTATTATCTCGACTCAGTCCATAGACAATCAGTTTCGGAGAAAGGACTTATAAGTGGAAAAGTTTTATATTGAGGTATATTTGGGTACCCTCGTCTTTTCAATTGGTATCATAGCGAGCAAACACGAAAAGATCTAACAATCTGTGTTTGGTGCGATCCAACCTATAAGAATGAACTCGAGTTCTCACGAATCGACTTCAATTAACGTACTGCCAAGATTTGACGGAACAAACTATCTATGGTGGAAATCTGCTATGAGATATTTTCTTCAATCACGAGACTTTAATACATGGCTATTAGTCGTCGATGGTTATATTCGTCCAAAGATAGAAAATTCGGAAACTGAGTTTAAACGCTTAGTAGATTTTTCAAACGAAGAAAAGGCACTTGCAAAGTAGAATTCAGATGGTTTGAATGTTATAATACATGCTGTAAGTCGTGATCTACAACATCATGTATCAACATGTCAAACTTCGAAAGAAGCTTGGGATAATCTTCAGATCGTATTGGAAGGAAACACTTCAGAGAAAGAAGCTAGACTTCAAACTCTTACGTCCGATTGGGAAAACCTTCGAATGGATGTCAACGACACTTTTGAAGATTTTCATCTTAAACTCTTTGAGATAATTAATGCTTCTTTCTCTCTTGGAAAGACTATTTCTGAAAAAGATATAGTGTGCGAAATTCTCAGATCGTTGCCACCAAGATACGATTCTAAGAAGCATGCAATCATAGAAGCAAATGATCTCTCAACTCTCTCACGAAGCACACTCGTTGGAAAGTTAAAGATCTTTGATCATGAATCACAGTCTATTCAAAGTAAAGGAATCGCTTTTAAAGCTGCAAAATTCTGAAAGCTCCAATGGAGAGGAATAAACAGATGGATGATTCAGATGAACAGATTGCAGAAAATTCTAATGATGAAATTGAACAATCATTATCATTGATTACTAGACAATTTCGAGATCTCTTAAAGAAAAGAAATAAGAGATTCATAAAGGATACTCATCGATCTTCTCGTCCACATGATCGAGTTCCTGTCAAAAAGGATCATGAAGAAGATGATGAATATCAGTCGCAATGCTTTTAAGTGTAAAGGGTTTGGTCATATTGCTAAAGACTGTCCCAATCTTAAGAAATACACTAGAAGCAAGGCTCTGGCTGTAACTCTAGATGAGAGCTCTGATTCATATGATTCTGAAGAAGAGGAAACAACTAATATTAGTTAACTATTATTGAACCAGTTAAGTGTACACGTTTAGGTACGGTTACTCAAACCTAAATAAAGTTACATTTCATTTGTGTATAACAAGCTAAGTTCGATCTAACAGTTGAAAGATATTAGCTTGAATCTAATCAGGTTTTCATCTGACTGTGAATATTGAATGCTTGGTTACCAAGGTAACTTAGATTTCAAACCCTGATTTGAAATCCATATAAAGGAGAAATATAGCAACTGGGAAACCTGATCCTCACACCTCCTGTGTGATACTAGTTGTATAATCTAGAGTCGATTCTCCTTTAACCTTAGGTTTTTCACGAAAACCCGTAGGTTAACGACTTAAATACTTCATTGGGATTGTGAAGCGAGACCCAACTATTTTCTATGTAGTTGCGTGATCTGATCTTGTTGTTTCTATCGCGTTTGAGTTCAATCGTAAGATTGGCTTGAGATTTATGTCCCCAATAGGAAAGATAGAAAAATAGTCACAAACACCTTCGCCTCATCGTTTGTGATTCCATAATATCTTGTTTCGTTAATCGATTAAGATTATTGTGAGGTGATTGATAATTCTAGACTGTTCTTTGGGAATATAAGTCTGGGTTATCAATTGGTTCATGTTCACCTTGATTTATCAAAAGACGGAACAAAAACTCGTATGTATATCTGTGGGAGACAGATTTATCTAATCAATTGACTTTTCTATGTGATACGAGGTTTGTTTATCAATTCTTCGACTTTGGGTCGTAGCAACTCTTAGTTGTGGGTGAGATCAGCTAAGGGAATCAAGTGTGTAGTATCCTACTGGGATCAGAGACGTAAGGAGCACGACTCGTATCTTGAATCAATGTGAGATTGATTAGGGTTCAACTATTTGTAGTAGGCTAGTATCCGTAGTGGCTTAATACGGTGTGGTGTTCAAATCTGGACTAGGTCCCGGGTTTTTATGCATTTACGGTTTCCTCGTTAACAAAACTTAAATTGTGTTTGTGTTATTTCTTTTCCGCATTATATTTTGTTAATTTATTGAAATATCACAGGTTGTGCGTTGAATCGATCAATTGGTAAATCCAAACTTTGGTTGTTGATTGAAATTGATTGATCCTTGAACATTGGTCTTTGGTACCGTTCAAGTTATCTCTCTTATATTCAATCGGGCTCGCAAATTATTATTTGTTTGATTGCGGATTGAATTGAAAGATTGAGATATAATTGACCATATGTAGGAATATTACCATCTTTCTTGTCTGAAAGCTTCGGCAGAACATTAAAATCACCCACCACACCAACTGGACAATCAAGACTAGCCACTTTCCTCATTTCATCCCAAACTACATTCATGAGCCCCGTTTGTACCAACCGGTAAGCTAGTAAAAGAGTGTTTTGTTTTGCCTACAACTTATACTGCAAGTGCACAATGTTTTTTTGCAACACAGGGCAAGTACAGGTCGATCCTCAGGGAAATGGTGTTGCTGTGGAGTTGATCTTAGTGGTTTACTAACTGATTTCTAGATAAGGTAACACAATATGGGGGTTTTGGTGTCGATACGACGAGTTGGTTTGTATGTTTCTAAACTAAGGCAACAAATGATCAAAGATGTTGTAAACAGATGGTTGAGTGGCACTAGGGTGCTTGAATTCACTCTCTACTCCTATGCTAAGGTAATGTAAATTATCATTTTGTTCTTATGCCTTCCATTGAAGGCCTTAGATGGATAATTGTATAACTGAATCTCCTTACTCACTCATAGTATCAATGGTCTTCTTACAAGTACCATTGATCACAAGCAAGCTTAGTTTTCTAGCTAACTATTTTCCTAAACATGATATACAATAAGAACAATCGAGAATTTGCTTACTATCACATTGAATAAGAGAGTTTCATCTTCACCCTAGCAGGGTGAATTAGAACATCATGCAAACAGAATTAAAAATTGAATTACAAATTAAAACCATAAAACTCACCCTCCTTTTCTCTCACATGAAGAACATCCATTTATACCTCACAAATCACTCAAACTTGTAATTAATGAAAAACCCAAACCTCTTTCCTCCCCTCACTCGTCTCTGACTCCATTGATTTAATGTTAGAGAAAACCCTAGCTCCAACTATCTCTAACCTAGCTTCTAGGGTATGGAGAAGCTATGATAGAGATAATTTGAGAGAGAGTGGCGGAGCGGTGGCTCTTGGTGCGGTTGGTGCGGTGTCGGGGGGAAGGAGATGGTGGTGATGGCTCTGCACTGTTGTCGGGAGAAGGGAAGAGAATGGGTTTTCTGGTTTTGTGTCGGGAGAAGAAAGAGAAGATGAAATGAGAAATGGGGTTTTGTAGATGGGTAAGGTATAGGTGGTTTTGGTGTGGAGTGGGAGCAACGGGGATTGATGTGCGGGGATCGCATCGAGCGTTGGATGCGGCGAGGATAAATCTCAACGGCTCGGGATAATCGAGCTTGGACTCGGGTTATGGGCCGGGTCTTGGACTGCTCAAGCCATTTTTGTAAGTTGGGTTGCCTCTTGTTGGGTTGCAACCGATGCGCTTGTGAACTTTGGCTTTTGCTCCATAGACGCTTGTCTCCAATTTTCGCTCTTTTGGCTCCTCAATTTCTCCGAGCTTTATTTACTACCTAAAAATACAAAATTAATTACTACAAATATTTATTCTTGAAAACACGTGAAAATACGAAATGCAGGATAATATCTGATTTACGAGCACAAAAGATGAGTTAAATGCCAATAAAAAGGTGTAGAAATATGCAATATTTGGCACTCATCAAATACCCCAAACCTGAATTTTACTTGTCCTCAAGTGAAACAGAAATTAAGAAATCCTAACTATACCACTGTCGCTGGTCTCTCGAATGCATTTAGCGTATGCACTAAGCCTTTAAACCGCTAGGTGTCCCTAGTGGACGAGTTGTAGTCTCGTGAGGGTTTACCAGAGGTGTACCCACAAAACCTTCTCCAACTTCAGAGTGTAAAAGAGTCTCAAGCATCCAAGGAGCTATGAGGACATAGAGTTTCTGCATGCTAGTAACACGAAGTTAGAACTATCAAAGAACGCATTCTCATCCTTAAGAGTTGAGCGAGAAATAACCATACCATATGAAAGAATTCGGGTTCGATAGTGATCACAAGTCTCAACTTCTGCCTCACCAATAGGGTTTTATGATAATTGCACTCAAATAGACCGCTTTTTAGTCTCTCATGTGTGCGGGCGGGAATAAAGAGAGAAATCCTGCACGTTGAAGATGAGAAGGATAACCTTCCGAAATAATTTGGGAGACTCCACGAGTTGTGGACAAAAAGAATCTTTTACGATGATCTCTAAGAAAGGAAATCAACCATTAGCAAGGATGGGAGTACTCACTTACCTTCTCACCCGATCGGCAATTAATATCACTCTCTCGGCATTCATAGAAACGTCTTCAATCTTCGGTCTTCGGTCTTCAATAGCGATGATGAACTTGAACTTCACAAAAACTTGACAAACATTTTTTTTTTTAAATTGAACATGAAATTGTAAATAGACTCGGAAAATAAATAAACTTTTTTTTTTTTTTTTTTTTTTTTTAAGAATAAAACATGAAAATAACAATAAAACTCAATTTTACACAATTTGTATTGTCTTGATTTCATAAACTTCACTAATTCTCATCTTATTTTCTTTTCTCTTTTTGTTGCATGTAAACCTTGGACTATTTCAACTTTTCTTCAAATATTCGATGATGCTCCGCTTGCCTTTGTGATGATGTGTTTCTATGAATCTGTTGATGTTGTTGAGAGGAGAGAGTGATGCTAACCGCAAATCGAACTACAAGAAGGAGTTTTCATCTTTAAACGTCACCCTCATGATTGACGAAATTAGCACTCAAGAGATCAAAAATAGTGCTTGAATGTGGTGCGAAGTTGGGTAGCTCACCATTCCTACCCGGAATTGACGTACGGTGACACACACTCTAACAGATTTTTAGAAAGTCACAAAAATGAAGGTCGGTGCCTCGCTTGATGTAAAATGGGTAGTCTCCACTATGGGTGATCACAATTCTACTACCGAATATCTAAACAGCACCTAATTCGCCCTCAGGTATGGTTAAATCCAACTTTAACGCTCTAATCAACTAAGAAACCCGATTGTGTTCTCCAGTACTTCCAAGTTCTGTTATTTCGGTCAGACTCTCTATGTAAACATATCTAGAAGCATGCTAGTGACTCTAAGATCTCTAAAAGTTGGAGGTTTTTATGCAAGTATTTACAAATAGTTTTTGATTAAAATTTTTGTTTTTTTTTTTTTTTTTGAAATAAAAGACTAAAAACTCTATATGCAAATGCACCCCCAAACCTAAATCAAACATTGTCCTCAATGTGTCAACATATGATAAGAATTCAAAAAGTCACATACCAAGAGAACTATGTTGAGTAGAGAAAGGGAAGAGATTACCGGATGTACAATGATGTTGCTAAACCAAAGGAGGATGAATGCTTTGAAAGCAAACAACCGAGCGCAAGACAAAAGGTTGGTTAGCACAAATAAGAACTATGCAAAAAAGAAAAAGAAAAGGGAAAGAGAATGGATTTTTAGTCCATATGTATGTACACAAGTGAACTAGTTTAGTCCACATAGATGGGGTCTTCCAAGTCGACGGTCTCAACTTCTGGTGGAAGATGCTCCAGAAATGGTTTCAATCTTTGACCATTGACTTTGAAGATGTTCTTGGTTGCTGGGTTTTCAATTTCAACAGCTCCATGGGGAAAACGGTACGTACCAAGAATGGTCCTGACCATCGAGAACGTAACTTCCCTGGAAACAAATGCAAACAAGTATTGTACAATAAAACTTTTTGACCAGGTGTGAAGGACTTGCGCAGAATACACTTGTCGTGAAACACTTTCATTCTTTGTTTGTACATTTTGGCACTATCATATGCATCATTTCTCAATTCTTCTAACTCATTGAGTTGAAGTTTTCTTTGTTTACCAGCTTTATCAAGATCAAAATTCAACTTCTTTACAACCCAATATGCACGGTGTTCTAACTCTACGAGGAGATGACATGCTTTACCGTACACAAGTCTGTAAGGAGACATCCCAATGGGAGTCTTGTATGCGATTCTATAGGCCCATAAAGCATCATTTAAGCGCAAAGACCAATCTTTCCTAGAAGGATTGACGGTCTTCTCAAGAATATGCTTAATTTTTCCTATTAGAAACTTCTACTTGGCCCTTTGGTTTGAGGATGGTAAGGTGTTGCTACCTTATGAGTGATTCCATACTTGCGCACAAGTGATTCAAAGGGTCTATTACAAAAATGACTACCTCCATCACTGATTATTGCTCTAGGTGTTCCAAAACGGGAGAAAATGTTTTCCTTAAGAAAATAAAGAACAACTTTATGATCATTTGTTTTGGATGCAATGGCCTCTACCCACTTAGAGACATAATCAACAGCAACAAGAATGTATAACTTACCTTCAGAGTTAGGAAATGGACCCATGAAATCAATACCCCACACATCAAACATCTCAACAATCAAAATGGGTTGTAAGGGCATCATGTTTCTCTTAGAGATACTTCCTAATTTCGGCATCGGTCACAAGCAACACAAAAAAACATGGCTATCCTTAAACAGTGTTGGCCAATAGAAACCGCTTTGCAAGATCTTTGCAGCAGATTTTCTTGGCACTAAAGTGGCCTCCACATGCATGGTCATGACAGAAAGAGATGACGTCCATTTGTTCGAAATCGGGGACACATCTCCTAATGATTTGGTCTTGGCGGTACTTAAACGAGATATGGGTCATCCCAAAGGAAATGTTTAACTTCACCAAGAATTTAGAACGGTCTTGTTTAGACCAATGCAAGGGCATTCTACCTGTAGCAAGGTAGTTCACAATATCGACAAACCATGGCATTTCAGACACAAGCATCAATTGTTCATCGGGGAATGACTCTTTAATCAGCACGGATTCATCAGTAGATTCAACATTCAATCTAGACAAGTGATCAGCAACAACATTTTCTGACCCTTTCTTATCTCGAATTTCGAGGTTAAACTCTTGTAACAAGAGTATCCATCGAATTAGACGAGCCTTAGCATCTTTTTTAGACAAAAGATATCTCAATGCAGCATGGTCAGAATATATGATGACCTTAGATCATATCAAATAAGATCTAAACTTATCTAATTCAAACACAACAGCTAGCAACTCTTTCTCAGTTGTGGAATAATTCAGTTGAGCATCATTAAGTGTTTTACTAGCATAGTAGATCACATAAGGAAGTTTGTCTACTCGCTGGCCCAAAACAGCTCCTACAGCATAGTCAGACGCATCACACATAATCTCAAATGGTAATGTCCATTCAGGTGGTCTGACTATAGGGGTAGATGTAAGGAGAGCCTTCAATTGCTCCCATGCTTCCTTACAAGCATCATCAAAGATAAATGCAACATCTTTTGCAAGAAGATTACACAAAGGTCTTGAAATTTTACTAAAGTCTTTGATGAATCGGCGGTAAAAACCCGCATGGCCTAAGAATGATCTTATGTCCCTCACAGAACGAGGTTGAGGCAAGTGTTGAATGAGATCAACCTTGGCTTTGTCTACTTCTATGCCTTTTTCCGAGATGATATGCCCTAAAACAATGCCTGAGTTAACCATGAAATGACATTTTTCCCATTTCAAAACAAATTCTTTTCCTTACACCTAATCAAGCACAAAAGTGAGATGATGCAAACATTCATCAAAAGAAGACCCAAACACAGAAAAATCATCCATGAAAATTTCAAGAAACTTATCTACCATGTCCTTATGGAACATTTGCTCATCATGCAACGTTGAAAAGTAGCGGGTGCATTACACAACCCAAAAGGCATACGACGATAAGCAAATGTTCCATAAGGACAGGTAAATGTGGTCTTTTGTTGGTCTTCGGGTGCTATGTGAATTTGGTTGTATCCCGAATAGCCATCTAAGAAACAATAGTGACTATGCTTTTGCTAACCTTTCTAGCATTTGGTCAATGAAGGGAAGAGGAAAATGGTCTTTCTTTGTTCTTGTGTTCGATTTTCTATAATCAATACAAACTCGCCACCCTGTGGTCACACGGGTGGGGACAAGTTTATTCATCTCATTTTGAACTACAGTAATGCCAGATTTTTTGGGTACCACTTGAATGGGACTGACCCACTGGCTATCTGGAACCGGGTAAATGATACCCACATCAAGCAATTTCAAAATCTCACCTTTGACAACATCTCTCATATTGGGGTTAAGTCTCCTTTGCATTTCCCTAGATGGTTTAGTGTTCTCTTCAAGATTTATGTGATGCATGCAAATTGTGGGACTTATACCCTTAAGATCTGAGATGGTCCAACCTAAGGCTCCTTTATGTTCTTTAAGTACTTCTAAAAGTTGACTTTCCTGTTTTGTGTCTAAACATGATGCAATAATCACAAATAAAGTATCAGAAGGACCTAAGAAAGCATACTTCAAGGTATCAGGTAATGGTTTCAAATCAAGCTTAGGTGGTACATCAAGAGGTGGGGCGATTTGGAATCGGAGAGTGGAAGTGGTTCCACTTGCATTACGCCATTTAGCAATATCCATGGGTGGAACAGATTCAAGCAACGAGTGAATTTCCCCAATGTACTTAGACTCAAAGATATCTAAGTCAAAGTTATCTAAACATGCTTGCAAAGGGTCCACTGATAAAATGTCGGGCAAAGAGTCTTGGATCAGACTCTCAATCATGTTAATCTCATGCAAATCAGTATCATCAAAATCAATGGGTTGTTGACTAGTGTTAAAGACATTCAGATCTACGGTCATGTTACCAAAAGACAATTTCAACACTCCATTACGACAGTTGATGATGGCATTGGGCGTCGCCGGGAAAGGACGTCCTAAAATCACAGGGAATGTGATTACTTTGGTTTTGCACGGGTTGAGTATCTAAGACGATGAAGTCCACAGGGAAAGAAAAATTTATCAACCTTGATTAACACATCTTCAACAATACCACGGGGATTTTCACGAGATCTGTCCGCTAACGTAGCGTAACGGTGTGGGCTTGACTCCCAAGGCCCAATTGCACATACACAGTATGGCAATAGATTCACACTTGCTCCTAAGTCTAGTGCCTTTTCGACCATATGGTCGCCTATGGTGCATGTAATTGTTGGACTACCTGGGTCTCTAAACTTAGTTGGAATCTTGTTTTGGATTATGGAGCTCACTTGATCAGTGAGAAAGGCACGCTTATGCACATGAAGCTTTCGCTTTTGTGTGCACAAGTCCTTCAAAAACTTAGCATAGGTGGGTATTTGTCTGATTGCTTCGAGAAATGGAATGTTTATGTTAACTCTTTTGAACATTTCCAAAATCTCATTGTATTGGTTACCCCCTTTATATTGTACCAACCTTTGTGTGAATGGAGCAACAGGTACATGACTTGGCAAAGAAACATCTATATTGGTAGGATTCTTGGGTTTATCAACATGCTCAGATTCTTTCTCTACAGTAGATGTTTCTGCGGTGTTGTGTGTACTGGTGAGTCTGATTTAGACTCTCTTGAAGGTGGTACACCTACATTGTTCTCAAAAACTTTACCACTACGGAGAGTGGTGACGAGTCACATGACTATGTGAAGGTTCATTGCGGGTTGAGGAGCCCGCCCGAAACACATTCTTTGGATTTTGTTGGGGTTGACTAGGAAGTTTGCCTTTTTCTCTCTCATTCAATGCATCACAGATTTGACCCATTTTAAGTTCTAGACTTGTGAAACGTTGGTCGGTGGTTTTCTCAAAGTTGTGAAAGATTTTGGGTTAACAGACCAGACCACGATCTTCAAAGCTAGGTTTTTTCTCTATAGGGTGCGAGTATGGGGTTGTACTTGGGGGTTTCTAGGATATGAGTATCCTTGGTTGTTATTTGTTGTTCCCCTTGTACGAGGCCCTTTGGACCATGAGAAGTTAGGGTGATTCCTCCACCCTGGGTTGTAGGTTTGAGAATACGGGTTGTTCTCTTGCCTATGGTACAATGCATTGGCTTGCTCGGTTTTAGACTCTTGAAATGCATGTAAGTCCGGACATTTGTCCACTAAGTGGTCGAGCTATGGCATGCGGCACAAGTGGCCATTTCAATTTGGTCACGGAGAGTAGGGGCATTAGATTTTACATTCTTACGCAACTCAAGCATTTCTATTCTCCGGGCCAAAGATGCCATTTTTGCATTTCCCTCAAAGTCAGACTCGATTCTATGAACATTATTTGCATGAGTAGTCCTTTTTGGTTCACGGATGGACTCCCACTGTTGAGTCTTTTCAGCGACTTCGATTAATAAAGTCCAAGCCTCATCAAAGATTTTGTCAATAAATGCACCATTGCACATTGACTCGGTTTGTAGTTCGGGTTCTAACATCTAGACCCTCATACAAAATTTGCACGAGTCTCCATTTTTCAAAACCATGGTGGGGACATTGGAGCAATAATTCATTGAATCTCTCCAAGTATTTTGCTAGAGTTTCATCTTCTAATTGCACAAAACCATTTAGACTTTGGCGAATTGTCGCCGTCTTATGGTTTGGGAAAAACTTTTTGAAAAACTCTTTTGTGAGGTCATCCCATGTTCTAATGGACTGTGGTTGTAGGGCATGAAGCCATGACTTGGCTTTGTCTTTCAGAGAAAAAGGAAACAATCTCAGTTTGAGGGACTCCTCTGGCATTTGGTTAAAACGCAGAGTCCCACAAATATCCTCAAAATATCTCACGTGATGGTAGGGGTTTTCAGCATCAACCCCTCTAAACACGGGTAGCATGTGAATGGTGCTTGCTTTCAGTTCAAACTGACAAGCATCAGCTGGCAGAATGATGCAAGAGGGCTGGCTTGCCCTAGTTGGGTACATGTAGTCCTTGAGACTATGGGGTTGGTTTTGTTCATCACCCATGGTTTACATTTACGATGGGCTTGGGCTTTCTGTTGAAGAACTGGGTATGCTGACAATTTCGTCCTGGCGGATTCTAACTAGTCGATTTGTTTGGTCTCTAAAAGACACAATCATAGCCTAGCTAGCGCATCTAGCATGTTAACATACAATCAAGTTCAACACAGATAAGCAAAAATGAAACAAGTGATACCCCAAAAAAACACGGGGTTGCGGGGTGTGTAAAGCACACGTTATGTGGGCTTGACCCGGTTATGTGCAGCCCGGTCGTTTGCAAATGCACAGCCCGGTGGTTGTGGGCTTGATTTGTTGCACGCCCGGTTTATGTGGGCTTGGTTTATGGGTTCCAAATTGAGTTTGTGAAGATGCACAAAGACTTGTCGAGCCAAGCACAGATTATGTGCACAGGGCAAGGAAAGCAAAACTTGGGTAAGATGCACCGAGCAGCTTATGCACAAGTTAACAGAAGCAAGACTTATGTGAACAGCACTGACAAGATGTGCGGGACGGAGTTGTACACGACAGATGCTCATTTGGCGGTGTGCAAGAAAATCAAAAAAAAATTGTATGAGGTGCTCGGGGTTATGGGATGTGCTCACTCGGGGTGAAGCATGTCTTGGTTTTGTGCGTGGCATACAACAAATGAGATGCTAACGCAATTTCAGACACTCAATATTCACTCCGCTGGCACAGGCTCATTCACAGATTGCAGTCATCACAGATATTTGCATAATAATTCAAAGCATCATAAGTTCACAGATGCGAGAAGATAAACAACAATTGAACAATGCTAGCACTTTACAGCTAACTACTCAGATGCAAGTGCCAACGGGTCGGTTGACCTCTTTGGTTTTCACAGGCTATGACCAGGGTAGGCAACACAAGTGGTTATACAAGCATAGCATCATATTTTAACACTCTTGTCAACAGAATAGAGCATGTAAGGTGCATCAACAATTCAACCTCAACAACTACAGGGGTGTGAGCATGTTTTCAAGGGTTGCGGTGAGAATATTCGGCATATGACCTAGCACTCAACTAGGGTGAAGATGAATTAGCAACTGGCGATTATAGTTCATACAAAGTCTATCAACAACTTGGCTCAACGAGTGCAATGGCATCAACTCACTTAGTTGATGTCAACAGTCTGAGTTGATGTCAACTATCTCAGTTGACTTCAAGCTGGGTTTTTCACTAATTTGGCTTTCCAAGTGGTAGCTCAAACTCACAGCTTCAGGGCTGGAATTAAGCACAGGGCTTGCTGAAATACAAGACAGATGGGTTATGGTGGTCACAGAACATACAAGCACAGATTTCAGGTATGGAGCAATACTTGGGAAGGCAGCTGGGTTATCATGCATTCAGGGAGTAATGGCTCACAGATAAGCTTCAAAGGTCATCATACCAGCAAGCATGCTATATCATTCATTCATGTAAGCAGGGTTGAGACACAATACCGCCGGTATAAAACTGGGTTTAGGCAATTCCACCAATTGGTTTTGCTTTGCTCCTTTATCTTCCTTGAGTTTTCTCATTTGCACCACAAGTACCTGCTACTCAAGAGAGTTTCATTCTCAAAAATTGCACAGTTTAAAGCAAGAGAGCACTACCTAGAAAGTTCAAAATACTGATACTAGAAGTTCAAAACAAGGATTCTGCAGCATGAAGATTAACTACTGCTCTTGGTTATCTGTTCAGGGCAGACCAAGTTACAGGTGATGAAAAATTTAACCAATAATGCCAATGCTCCACTTACAGATGCACTTTAGTATGGAGGGAAACTACAACAGCAGCAGACTGATGAGAAACTACAGGTGGTACTTTTCTCTGACTCAACTAAAAATTTTACAAAGTGTACATACTATACTAAGAGTGAGGTTAGCTACAAATGATGATAGAGATGTAAAGATGCTTATTCTGACAGAAGGAACTGAACTAATGCAATGATGCAGATATGCAAGGTTTAACAAAAAGAGATGGAAGAATGCAGGGCTTATGAATGTAAGCTACAGATGCTAATGATACAGATGAGTTACAGATGGGTTAAGCTATAAATGAGTTAAACAAGACTAGAAGAGAAACTAACAGATGTTATAATGCAATATCAGGTACAGAGATGTAAAAAGTTAAGCTAAGTTAAACTAATAGCAGAAGAGAACAAAGGATATATATACAATGGTGGGTTGAAAAATAGTGAGATAAGCACTAATGAACACACAACACACTACCAAATCCCCGGCAACGGCGCCAAAAACTTGGTAAGCTAGTAAAAGAGTGTTTTGTTTTGCCTACAACTTATACTGCAAGTGCACAGTGTTGTTTTGCAACACAGGGCAAGTACAGGTCGATCCTCAGGGAAATGATGTTGCTGTGGAGTTGATCTTAGTGGTTTACTAACTGATTTCTTGATAATATAACACAATATGGGTGTTTTGGTGTCGATACTGACGAGTTGGTTTGTATGTTTCTAAACTAAGGCAACAAATGATCAAAAGATGTTGTAACAGAGATGGTTGAGTGGCACTAGGGTGCTTGAATTCACTCTCTACTCCTATGCTTAAGGTAATGTAAATTATCATTTTGTTCTTATGCCTTCCATTGAAGGCCTTAGATGGATAATTGTATAATTGAATCTCCTTACTCACTCCTAGTATCAATGGTCTTCTTACAGTACCATTGATCACAAGAAAGCTTAGTTTTCTAGCTAACTATTTTCCTAAACATGATATACAATAAGAACAATCTGAGAATTTGCTTACTATCACATTGAATAAGAGAGTTTCATCTTCACCCTAGCAGGGTGAATTAGAACATCATGCAAACAGAATTAAAAATTGAATTACAAATTAAAACCCTAAAACTCACCCTCCTTTTCTATCACATGAAGAACATCCATTTATACCTCACAAATCACTCAAACTTGCAATTAATGAAAAACCCAAACCTCTTTCCTCCCCTCACTCGTCTCTGACTCCATTGATTTGATGTTAGAAAACCCTAGCTCAACTATCTCTAACCTAGCTTCTAGGGTATGGAGAAGCTATGATAGAGATAATTTGAGAGAGAGTGGCGGAGCAGGTGGCTACTGGTGCGGTTGGTGCTGGTGTCAGGGGAAGGAGATGGTGGTGATGGCTCTGCACTGTCAGGAGAAGGGGAAGATAATGGGTTTTCTGGTTTTGTGTCGAGGAGAAGAAAGAGAAGGTGAAATGAGAAATGGGGGTTTGGTCGATGGGTAAGGTATAGGTGGTTTTGGTGTGGAGCGGGAGCAAGTGGGATTGATGTGCGGGTCGCGCGAGCGTTGGATCTAGGCGATAGAAATCTCAATGGCTCGGGGATAATCGAGCTTGGACTCGGGTTATGGGTCATGGTCTTGGAGTGCTCAAGCCATCTTTTGTAAGTTGGGTTGCCTCTTGTTGGGTTTTGCAACCGATGCGCGCGCGGCTTTGGCTTTACTGCTCCATAGACGCTTGTCTCCAATTTTTCGCTCTTTTGGCTCCTCAATTTCTCCGAGCTTTATTTACTACCTAAAAATACAAAATTAATTAGTACAAATATTTATTCTTGAAAACAAATAAAATACATAATCTTGGCATTCATCACCAACATACATAGAGGATAAAATCCAAGGTTTCATTATTGGAACATTCACCACAAAGATGAATAATTTATCTCTAAATCAAAGAAGCTTTACTCTCAACATTTTCCTTATTCCGCAACATCCATAAACCACCAGAAAAGCCCAGAGAATCAACAATGAGTGAGCTATTGTAACCTAACCTTTGACAACCTTGACTAGCTATAGCACCATTGAGACGAGTCTCAAGGATAATGAAAATATTAGGCTTGTAATTCCTAATTAAGTCCTTAGCAATAACTTCAAAGGAGGGTTTAGCAGCCCCTCTGCAATTCCATGTCATGATCTTCATTGGAAATGAGTTGTGTTGCGATCGGTTGTTCGCCTCCATTGGAAATGCACTCCACTGTTGTTGATGAGGTTTCTGAGGTCTATGCATGCCTTCCTCCATCTTCTCTGGACTCACTCCTGTCCATATTGAGTTCTGGAACATTCTGTCTATTGGAAGGGAAGAATCCCAGCATGTAACTGTGAATTTCTGCTGAGTTTGGAAATTAAAAACCAACTCAACCAATTACCAAAGTATGCGTACATGTATGCATATTGGCGGAAAGTTCACGTCCGTGAATTTCTGCTGAGTTTGAAACCCAAAACAAACTCAAATCCGATTATTTAAGTACGCATACCCGTACACATACTTAAGTGGTTACTTTCTAAAATCGGTTGTGCACATGAACCTAAATATTTATAAAATAAGGAATGCAATCTTTGCAAACCATGGCTATAATGTTCATGTATTGATTCAAGTGAATCAAACCAATTTTTCCAATTGTGTTCTTGTATACTTCTATGAGAATGTAACAATCTAACGGTTCTTCAACTAGTTTCATTTGAGTCATTTGAACTAGTTATGGTTAAGATGAATAAGGTTGATATGAGAGTGATCATATGGCTAACCTCGGTTAACTATTTGTGAACCAACATGGTGTACACGTTTAGGTATGGTTACATAAACCCAAATGAGGCTACATTTCATTTGTGTGTAACAAGCTAAGTTCGATCTAACGGTTGAAAGATATTAGCTTGGTTGAATAAGGTTTTTCATCTAACGGTGAATATTGAATGCTTTGTTACCAAGGTAACTTGGATTGCAAACCCTGATTTGAAAACTATATATGGAGAACTCTAGCAACGGGAAACCTAATCCCCACACCTCCTGTGTGTTACTAGTTGCAAAACTAGAGTCGATTCTCCTTTAACCTTAGTTTCTATTGAGACCCTGTAGGTTGACGACTTCTAAGATTTCATTGGGATTGTAAAGCCAGACCCAACTATTTTCTTTGTAGTTGCGTGTTCTTGCCCGATTCTATCGTGTTGAGTACAATTGAAATGATTGACTCGAGATTAATTTCTCCGATAAGCAAGATAAAAGTAATCACAAACATGTTCGTCTCATCGTTTATGATTCCACAATATCTTGTTTCGATAGTCGATTAAGATTATTGTGAGGTGATTGATAATACTAGGATGTTGTTCAGAATATTAGTCCGGTTTATCAATTGGTTCTGTTCACCTTGATTTATCAAAAGACCGAACAAAAACTCTTGGGTATCTCTGTGGGAGACAACATTTATTCAATCCTATAGACTTTTATGTGTGAGACATATTTGTTTATCATGTCTTCGAATTTGGGTCGTAGAAACTCTTGGTTGTGGGTGAGATCTACTAAGGGAATCAAGTGCGTAGTATCCTGTTGGGATCAGAGACGTGAGGAACGCAATTGTACCTTGAATCGGTCGAGATTTATTAGGGTTCAACTACAGTCCGGTATGAAGTTAATTGGTAGTAGGCTAGAGTCTGTGTGGCTTAATACAGTGTGGTGTTCAATCTGGACTAGGTCCCGGGGTTTTTCTATATTTGCGGTTTCCTCGTTAACAAAATTCTGGTGTCGGTGTTATTTCTTTTCGGCATTATATTTTGTTATATAATTGAAATATCACGGGTTGTGCATTAAGTTCAATCAATTAGAATATCCAACCTTTGGTTGTTGATTTACATTGATTGACACTTAAACATTGGTCTTTGGTACCGTTCAAGTTATTCCTCTTATATTCAACAGGGCTCGCAGACTCTATCCGATTGCGGATTGAATATTAAACTCTTTGATATACTTTTCTCTAGATTGAATCTGACTGTCTAGTTGTATCTATAGAAAGTATATTGGAGTAATTCCTCTCAGATTGCCAAACTAATTGTTGGGTGTGGTTGTTAGACCCCCGCATTTTCAATTGGTATCCGAGCAAGCAAACATGTTAAAGACCTCATAAGTCTGCGTTTGTGGTGATCTGATATGGACAAAAGTGGTTTCTCTATAAACGCACCTCCAGATCCAGGGATTTTTGAATTCTCTTCCATGACTGATTTGATAAAATCAGTAGAAGAAATTCTATCTAAACCTCCACCAGGTTTAAAATCTCTTGAAGTGTTTTCAGGGATTGATAAGAAACTAGAATGCTTATCGCTTGATGTTGAGTTATACCTCCCAAAATAACAAGAATCTCTTGATAAGCTAAATCTAGTCATGATGAATAATATTCATGTTGAGGTTAACATTGATTTACTAATCAGTGAGAGCAATGTTCCTCCTCTGTGTAATCCAACTAGTTGTAGCAAAGTAAACGGTTTACAAGAAGAGTTTAAGTCTAAGTCTTCCGACTGCCCCACCTCTAAGCATGAATCAATTCATTGGTCAATTCCTGATACATCTTACCAAGATAATAGTATTGTCCCTTCTTATGAAGAAATTAGGATGTCTCTTTTTATCATAAGAGTTTCCCTATGCGATACTAAAAATGATCTGCATAAACTGTTTCTTGTAAGGTGTAAAATAAGAAATTAGGAACACAAATTATCTTGTGTTCTTTTTATGTTCTTTGAAAACTTGTAAAAACTGTCCCTTGGGTTTCTTTCAATACTGTAAGATGTAAGAGTAGTTGGAAAGAAACACTTTCTTGGTGCCATGGTGAGCAAGACATTAAGCACCTAAACACAACTTGATTGTGTTGGAAGTGCATCCTTACTAAGAAATGTCCTACTATGTATACAGTGAGGGAAGCACAAGAATTGGGGCGCCACGAGTATGTTTGGTAAGGCTGCAAAATTTAATTGGATTCTTCTAAAAAGGTATGTTTATAAATCTGATCAAGATTTGTGTTTTTATTTGCTTAGTGTACTTATAATGATCCATGTACCTTGCTTATCGTTCATTTCTACCTAACTTGATCTGTGTTTAAGGTTTTTAAATGTTTAGGTATGAAAATAGTAGTTCGGGATGTTTGGACTTCAGGGTAGACATACCAAGTATACATAACATCATTTAAAATCAAAATCCTGGGGTTTTAGTACATGAAAATTCGTTTGCATACCCGTATGCATACTTGCCTGTAGACATCGATATTCGGTAAACTTGTTTTGGCCGTATCTTCTTCGTACGAACTCGGAATGACCTCATTCTTTTTGCATTCTCTTACTCTTTGAATTATATTCAAAATGGAAATGAGAATTCTTGAATTTGGATGAGTTAAGATTGGTCATTCTCGTGTCTCTTGTTTTTGAGTGTGTTGCTCCGGTTCGTTGCACTTGTTCTACTTCTATTGGACTTGGGAACTTGGATTATTGGAGTAATCCTCTTCTAAGCTCATTTGTAGCCTTTAAAAGAATGATATTGGTGAATCACAAAGAAGGAAGTTCAATAATGTGCAGTAGTACGCATTGATATGAAATTCTTAAATGTTCACAATCATCTTATGTGAACTATGGTGCATGGTCGTTAATGACTTTATGTTCTTCTTTGTTAAGAAAATCTTTTTATACGCCTTTGGTAGCTATTCTTGGCGTAAATCCGGGCAAAAAAGATTGATTCTACCCTCTAAGGACAAATCATCTTATATGCGCATTACGAGTTTGTCTTGATATATAGGAAACTTCTTATGAGAATTTATTTCTTGTGTTTTAGAAGGATTACTAGGGTTTGGAATAGCCATTATTGTGAGTACACATAGCTATGTCCAATGTTTTCATCTTCATGTTTTTAGATTTATTTATTTAAATTCTAAGTTTTTTGGAAGATGATTTTTGCAATTTTAATCTTTATGATTTTGTATATTGCAAATTGTTATGGGATATGTTGTTTATGTTCGTGAACTGTGATCTGTCCCATACTTGTTCAAAAGTTATCTTTATTATGTCAGTGATGAAATCTTGATAAAAGATAGAATGAACTTTTGACTTATAAAAAGTTAAAGCCTTTTATGTCATTGTTTGATGTAAGAAAGGATAAAACTTTTGTTTACAAGGATTATGTCTATTGTATGTCATTGTACAAATAGTGATGGAAAATATAATGAATCCTTGTGTATTCCGCAGTATTGGTCGATCTCCGATCCACAATTTTTGTGCATATACTTTGTGTTGCTCCGTAGGTTCTCTTATGTCGAGCATGGCCAATTGAATTGATCACATTTTTGTGGTTAATTTAGTTGAGTATTCCAATTGAACTAACCATGGGTTCTCTTGTAGTTATTTCAATTGAATTTTTTGGATACAAATTCATGTTTTTCATGTGATTTGTTATATCCAAAGAAATCCTTCTTTTCTTGTAACAGCAAGGTCGCCTTTGTTGTTCCTTCGGGAATGACATATTATGGGGTAGGGTTCTTTTTTGAACTTGTGCTTAATTGCCAAATATTTGTGGGGTGCGGCTGTGGAATATTATAGGGTTATCTTGTATCTTTATAAACTCCTTGATGAATGCATTTAGCTTCGGCTTTATGATGACATCTAAATAAGTTGGTATGGTATTCATATTTGGTCATGAAGTATCTCTATGAAAATTTCATGAGGGATCCCACTAATTTTCGTACCTTTGCCAATTTATATTGAAAAAAGGGGGAAAATTAATGTAGTTTCATACTACAAATACATATGGTTTACTGGATCATTATGTAAGGGGGAGTGGTATTCATGTTGATATGAAGTATTGACTAAGGGGGAGTGATACATATCACCATAGTATTGTTGTCAAAGTTGTGATACAATTGGACTTTGATGTTGTGTAATAATACTATGACACTGTATAACAATGATTGAGAGCATTTGTTTTCTCATTGTTATCGCTACGGATCTTTAACAACTATGATGCTGAGTTGAACACGTTTAAAATCATGGAGTACTTGGAAGTGACGAAGTTTTCCAGTCGTGTTGAAGTTGCCAAGGAGATCAAGCATTTGGATGAGAAGCTACAATTTTTAATTATTTTGTAATCCATATGTATTGATAGTTTTGTCACTAAAATTGACAAAGGGAGAGATTGTTAGAGCACTGCTCGGTCGAACTCGCATGCATTGCTATCTCAAGCATGTTTGTCAATGTTAGTGATCAAAACTATAAGTCTTGATTTCTAGCCTATTTATAGATATCTCAGACTAGGACATAGATTGTGTAGTTGAGCTTAGTTTTCATGGCGTTCATCATTTGAAGACGAAGAACTACTAAGGGGAGCTTGTGGAACTTCATCGACAAAGGTATGTGGAGACTTAAACTCATCTATGACTTGGAAAGTCAATTTTCTACTCTATCTCATATATTGAGACATAAGTCGTATTACGATATAGTTTTCTATATACACATTTGAGATTTTGAGTGAGTTTATCTCGCTTACATATTTCGACCAAAGTTCATCTTATATCATGAGAAAATTATCGAGTAACATCTTACATGGTTTGTGTGATACAATCATTTAATGTAGACTTGGAATGTTTCAATAATGATTATTTCAATATCTTGAAAATTGCTTTGATGCTAATAGTGTGTGAAAAAGGCTATTGTCATCCTCTAAGAATGTTTCAATGATTGAAATAAAGAGCTTAGAATCATGTAACCATCTTTGGATATAAGCATATATAACAGTGTTCGCACATTTGTGTATAAGTCCACAAAGGAACCAAATGTATACATACTTGTGTGTGTACTAAATGGTTGATGGAGACTCGCGCTACATCGGCGGAAGTTCACGTCCGTGAATTTCTTTGATTTTGGAAATTAAAACCAACTCAACCAATTCACTGCAAAGTATGCGTACATATACGCATACTGACGCAAGTTCACGTCCGTGAATTCTCGCCGAGTTTGAAACCCAAAACAAACTCAAATCCGATTATTTAAGTACGCATACCTGCACACATGCTAAGTGGTTACTTTTTCTAAAATCGGTTGTGCACATGAACCTAAATATTTATAAAATAAGGAATGCAATCTTTGCAAACCATGGCTATAATGTTCATGTATTGATTCAAGTGAATCAAACCGATTTTCTCCAATTGTGTCTTGTATAATTCTATGAGAATATAACAATCGACGGTTCTTCAACTAGTTTCATTTGAGTCATTTGAACTAGTTATGGTTAAGATGAATAAGGTTGATATGAGAGTGATCATATGGCTAACTCGTCCCAACTATTTGTGAACCAACATGGTGTACACGTTTAAGTATGGTTACATAAACCCAAATGAGGTACATTTCATTTGTGTGTAACAAGCTAAGTTCGATCTAACGGTTGAAAGATTTTAGCTTGGTTGAATCAGTTTTTTCATCTAAGCGGTGAATATTGAATGCTTTGTTACCAAGGTAACTTGGATTTCAAACCCCGATTTGAAAACTATATAAAGGAGAACTCAAACTCGAAAACCTAATCCCCACACCTCATGTGTGTTCTTAGTTGCATAATAGAGTCGATTCTCCTTTTAACCTTAGGTTTCTATCGAGACCACTGTGGGTTAACGACTTCAAAGACTTCATTGGGATTGTTGAAGCCAAACACAACTATTTTCTTTGTAGTTGCGTGTTCTTGCCCGATTCTATCGTATTGAGTGAATTAAAATAATTGACTCGAGATTAATTTCTCCGATATGCAAGATAAAAGTAATCACAAACATCTTCGTCTCATCGTTTGTGATTCCACAATATCTTATTTCGCTAGTCGATTAAGATTATTGTGAGGTGATTGATAATACTAGGCCGTTTCTTCGGGAATATAAGTCTGGGTTTATCAATTGGTTCTTGTTCACCTTGATTTATCAAAAGAAGGAACAAAAACTCTTGGGTATTTCGTGGGAGACAAATTTATTCAATCCTATACTTTTTGTGTGAGACAAATTTGTTTATCAAGTCTTCGACTTTGGAGTCGTAGAAACTCTTGGTTGTGGGTGAGATCGGCTAAGATAATCAAGTGTGTAGTATCTGGCGGGGATCGAGAGACGTAAGGAGGCAATTGTACCTTGAATCGGGTGTGAGATTGATTAGGATTCAACTACAGGTCAATGCTTAATTGGTAGTAGGATAGAGTCTATAGTGGCTTAATACAAGTGTGGTATTCAATCCGGACTAGGTCAGGGAGTTTACGCATTTGCGGTTTCCTCGTTAACAAAGTGCAATTATCTATGTTATTTCATTTCGGCATTATATTTTGTTATATAATTGAAATATCATAGGTTGTGTTAAGTTCAATCAATTAGAATATCCAACCTTTGGTTGTTGATTTACGATGATTGACACTTGAACATCGGTCTTTGGTACTGTTCAGTTATTCCTCTTATATTCAATCGGGCTCATGATTTCTATTTGCCGATTTTGGATTGAATTAAGAGTTAGAGATATTAAACTCTTTTGATATACTTTTCTCTAGATTGAGTCTGATCTGTCTAGTTGATTCTCTTAGAAAGTATATTGGAGTAAGTCCTCTCGATTGCCAAACGAATTGTTGCGTGTGGTTGTTACCCTCGTATTTTCAGAATATCTTCATCTCGAACCCCATGATCGCTTGGCCCTCTTACTAGGGATAGGGTCTCGATTCTTGGTGGGAGGATTATTTATCGCATGTAATATGCGTGCCGGACCTTTGAGGCGCACCCTTTCTGGAGGAGCTATCTCCGCATGCTTGCGAATAACTGTGCTAGTTGTACCCATTTCTCCACATGGTAAATTTATTGACTATATCATCTGCTGAATTTGTTCTCTCCACCGGAGGTTCCTCCTCCTCCTCCCACATGAGCCTCTTCTCCTAGCATCCTCATTCTTGCCGTGCTGCGGCAAAAGTCGCCATTTGAAGTATTGCTTATCGTGATTTCCACCAAAGACATGCCATTGTTCCTTCACCAACCTCTAGAACTCTGGGTCCATATTGTCTCACTTCCCCGCTCTATTACTACCTTAAATAAGTCTTCCACCATCCATGAATCCACCAATGGCCTGAAGTTAAGCTTGATGAAAAGTTGAGGGGAGCATTCGGATTCTCTATGCCTCCACCGGAACTTGTTCCTCTTCCTCCTCCTCTGGAGTCTACTAGAGTTACCACCACCTCGGTTTCTCTTTCCACTTCTCTCACTTTGGATGTACTTGATTCTCCATGTTCTCTGTGATATTTGTTTTTAGTTTGTTTTTTGTGAGAAAAAAATCGAGTTAAACTCCCGGTTTTTATTTGCACCAAAAACTCTTGATAACCTTCTCGGTTGCTCTTGCATGTAGGTAACTTGCTTTGAATATCGTTGAATTATCAAGACCGTTTTCTGATTGGTCAACTCTTCATTCCCGATTGAGCATCCCGACTGACCGTATCCAGTCCGGGATATGATCCTAATCGCAGTCATCCAACTCCATAAGCATGATTGGATGACCCAGCATCAATTCCATCATCCCCAAGCGGGTATGGAATACCCACGGCCGACCCCGCATGGTCGGCCATTGTTGCTTGCCAAAAGACGTTCATACCAAGCATTATGGGACGCAAAACCCTAAATAAGGGTTTGCGGCATATTACATGTGTGTGAGTCTCAACCATCCATCTTCGTAGTATATATATGGAGGGTGTAGATGTGAGACTTAAAGGGCCCATAGCATGTCAACACGATCACCACAAACCGCCTACACACTTGACCAATCGGTCAAGACCAACAATGTTTAGCCGTGGCCAAATCATCACCCAAACAAGGAGTGGCTGCACGCTTTGAAAGCCAAAATTTCAGGTTTCAAATCATCGCGCGTCCATCTTCTCCCGGCACGAATGGAGGGCCACAGTTAGATTAAGCAAGGGCCGGTCATACCAGCATGACCACCGTGGGCCCATCTACCTCCTCATGCGATCGGCCAAGGCATACCATGCCCGGCTAATCCAAAACGCCCGCCCAAACATGCGTGGTTACACTTCCCAAATTGCAAATTGATCTCGACCACTCAACTATAGGATGATTTGAATGGCTTAGATCACGTTTTCATGGGATAGTCGGGTATAGGTGTGAATACCAGCCTACCACCTACACGCCGGTATGATCGACCAAGACAGGCAAGATGGGTCGTCTTGGAATGCGCGCCCAAACCGGGGATGTCATGCGGTTTCCAACTCCTTTGCGGCAATGGATTTACAGCAAACCGATCTCAACCACTCAACTTCGTTTATCAATTTGAGTGGCCTAGATCGTTCCTTCTAGGAAAAGTGAGGAATGGCGTGCTGCCTATCTTGTCTACACACATGCCCGATCGGTCCTCTCCAAAGCCCTTCCCATGCTTGGTTTCGGCCAAGTGAAGAGTATGCTTGCGCACCTCTTCAAAACCCTAATTTCATCAACGGTCGCGAGATGAGTGTCTCAAAGATCATCTCATCTGTCCAACTTCACCGACTTGGTTATACAGCCCTGGTCGGGAGTTATTTGGTTAGTGAGGCGTCATTACCCATCACTTTACCGCACTATAATGCATACCGAGACTCGCATAAAATACACACGATACTTCACAAGTATCGACTTCTGAATAACACAAGATTCAATTCAGTACATGCTATCTTTCGTGGATCCGATCCACACATTCCGGACATCAATCATGTCACAACCGGGGGATACATGCGGGGTATTGGTCTCGCGGTTTACGAGCGTGCAACGCGCCATCACAAGAACGTGTCGGAAGTCGGGACGGTTAGAGATGAACGGGAGAAGTGGGCAAGGCCGGTCGTCGTATCACCAACGCACAACTCCACTACTCCATCACTCCACTTCCTCCACTTCCCAAGAGACGCAATAAGGCTCAATGACTTGTATAAATAGGTTCTCCGTCCTGTTTCAAAACAAGACAACGAGAACAACACAAGTTCGGACGAGACGGAAAAACCAAGTGTTAATACAAATCGTATTCAAACACCCCGGAGCACGCTTGCATCAACCGTGAGCTTGCTCATCTTTACTCGTACAAGTCATAAGCAAGCCAACACCTTCACAATCTCAACACCTTCTTCGCTTCCCTCCCTAAGATCAACCCCATCTCCTTCACTTCATGATCGAAACAAGTCCTGAACGGCCATTTCTTGGTTTAGGCCGGACTTGTACGATTGATCTCTCGAATCTACAAGCACTCACCTTGCGAGTGCATTTGTTTAAGGTTTAAATTCATTCCCGATGCACACCCCAAATTACCAAATTCTGCGGGGTAGTTTTCACCCATAAGCAAATTGGCGACCACGGTGGGAGGTTGATCTCGGTTGTAAAGTCAATCTCTTCAATACCTTTCAATCAATTCTGAGATGGTTGGTCTTAGGACCGATTCGGCAGTCTCAAATCCTGGTGGCTCCCCCAACGGAGATACCCCCCCTCCTAACGGTGTATCCGACGGCATAAAAAAAAAAACGCAAAAAACCTAGGGTTTTGGCCGGCTAGCTCCGGTTTTTTCTCTTATTCTTTTTTCTCACGTTTTCTTCTTTTTGCTAGGGTTTGACGTTAATTAATGGCGTCAATCCAAGCAAACCCGCCTGATCCAGGCGAGAATCATCAACCAAGACAGCATAATCGTTCACAGTTTGATAGGTCTAGGAATAGAAGATCACGTTCTAGGGCTCGTTTTGATTATGTGCCAAAAACTGGAAACCGAGAAGATATAGAAAAAAGCAAAGGTGCTGCAGCTGAAGGCATATCCTGGGCTAACGTGGTTAAGAAAAGAAACCATGTGATTTCTTCCATTGACGCGGATTCCTTATCTCATCCTCCTGTTCGTTCATCAACGGGAGATTTAACAATTGTTAAGATACCGAAGGCTTCTCTTCAACGAAGTTTGGAAATTTAGTTTGGTGGGGCGTTTGATTTCAAAACACTTATTGTTAAATTTGAAGACGTTAAAGCAAATTTGTCTAAACAATGGAGTTTTACGAGCAAGCTCAATTTGTTCCATGGATAAAAGGTTTCTTTATAATCAAATTATTCAACGAGATTGATCGAAAAGGGTAAGTTATGATGGTCTCGTGGAAGATTAAGGATCAAACTTTGAAGGTAATGCCATGGACACCAATGTTTGATCCCTAACGAAAAAAGATTACTAGGGCTCTTTGTTTGGGTTCGCTAGCGACTAAGCATTGAGTATTGGAACGAAGAACTTCTCTTTAGAATTGCTCGGAGCCTTGGGAAGCCGGTGGCGATTGATCAAGAGAACTCTAAGTCATGAATATGGTTACTTTAAAACTGTTTTGATTGATATAGACTTTTCTAAGCAACTTGGCTATGTTGTTGTTGAGACCGAGGGATGAACACGAGGGTTTCTACCTTGATTATGAAATTATGAATCGAACCGCATTCTCGTGATCATTGTAAAACAGTTGGTCATGTCGAGATTGGACTTGTCGTGCTCGGAAATATTCAACCTTGAAGCACCAATATGATGGGGAAACTAATGAGGAGAAGCGCGCTACACTCAAGAAGGAGTTAGATGATTTGAGGAATGTTTGGAGCTTGCGGAAATATAGAAAAGAACCTCCAAAAAATAGTAAAAACACTGAGGATAAAATTGGTGACAAACAAGATGATAAATCTAATGAGAAGCCTGACGAGCAAGCTAATGAAGTTCTTATTATTCCATCAAAACCAATTGGTGGTGCTGAATTCTGATCGCACGCGTGCTTTAATTCATGCGAGTCCCTCGAGTAGTATTCTTGGTGCTAATGGTGCCGCAATGTTCCTGGGAGGCCATTGAATTTGGATACGGAGGATGATGCAACCCAGGGGTGGCCGAGGATGATGATGCGGCTGCTACTTACGCATTTGTTGAATAAGGAGGAGATGGAGTTATGTGCTCGATATGAAGAACAAAAAGAATCGCAATGAGAAAGCTAAGGAAGCTGACTTCGCTAAGATGGAGCAAGATATGGCTTTGAGAAAGTTACAAAAGGCGCGAGAAGTTATCATGGCTCAGAACAAAGTTGAAGAGGAAAAGCGACGTAGGGAGGAAGAGGCTAAGCACTTGCGAGATGCCACAGCTCAGCAAACTACGAGTTCTACACCTATGGAAAATGAAACTTCAGTTGAACCACCTTCTACTAATACTTTGGAGCCAGTAAATGAGGATGATTTTAGTTTTCCAACTAGAATAGCAAGAAGTTCTACGCCACCTAATCCTGTGGAGCCTTTAGAGACTTCAAATAGGTTTGAGTCTGGCACGGAAGATGATTCGGAGGAGGAGAATATTATTATCGAAGATGAGCCTATAATTGTAGAACCTCTCAATGTTGAACCTATCAATGTTGAACCTTCAAAGCAGGTGTCTAAAATCAATGAATACTGAGACTCGTAACTTGGATTGGGCGGCCGAATCGGAGAGGGAGGAGCGTGAAAAAAGAAAGAACAAAGTCTGCGGCTGCAAAGAAGGCTAAAGAAAAAGAAGTTCCTAAGCCAAAGGTGACTAGGAGGACTGCTAGAGGGGTGGTAACACAACTAAGACTTCTAAAGGTGGCGGTGATAATTGCGGGGTTCTAAAAATTAGGTTCTAATAATTCAAAGGATGGTGGTGATTCTACACGGGGTTCGGCAAGCCTGCTGAAAATTTAGTTAATTAATGCGTGTCTTCTATTGGAATGCTCAAGGCTTGGCCAAGGATGGTGCAAGGGCCAAGTTAAAGGAGCTTTATCATTTGCACACTCGATGTAATTTGTATTGCTTTGAGCCGCAAGTCTTTGCAAACAACGTTTTGTTAGGAGTTTAAAATTATTGGATTTTTCTGAGGATGTTATTACTAATGAGGCGAATGGTGAGAAAGGTAACATTTGGGTTTTGTGGAGAAATTCTCTAACAAGGCCTGCTGTTTTATCTTCATCAAAGCAAGCCATTACTTTGGATTTTTTGGAGTTTTATTTTGGCGAGTTCATGCTTCTTATGCTCCGATGGTTAGAAAGAATTTGTGGCGTCGATTGGCTTTGGGATTCATCTCTAATCCGTGGCTGGTTCTAGGTGATTTCAATTGTGTGTTGTGTTTGGAGGAGAAGAAAGGTGGTAGGCCATTTGTTGGATTTTTTGATGCATGAGTTTAGGAATTGGATTTGGATAATGGTCTTGTGGAAGCTGACTCTCTTGGCAAGAAATACACTTGGTGTAACTCTCGAAGGGGTAATAAGCGTATTGTTTCTAAACATGATAGAGCTGTGGTTAATGAAGCGTGGTGTGATACTTTTCCAAATTGGAGATGTAAAGCTCTTCCTAGAATTTGTTCGGATCACTCGCCTCTTATTGGGTTTGCGGTTGAGAATCCAAGACCGAGTAGAGCTCCTTTTAGAATTCAAAAAATGTGGCTTAGTCATCCTACTTTTATGAGCTTGGTGGAGGGTGTTTGGAGTGATCGGTTGGCTGGTGCGCCTCCTTACGTTTTCATGACTAAGCTGAAGAGGTTGAAGGAAGCTTTGAAAACCTGGAATCGTGAAGTCTTTGGAGATATCCATGTCCGTTTGAAAAAGGCGAATCCCAGAAATTGGGAAGGCGAGAATGACCTTCTTGATTATGAGCCACGTGATGAAGCTCAGTTCATTAAGGTAGCGGATGCTAGAAAGGTAGTTGATGAAGTGCGCAATAATCTGGCAGTCATGCTAAAATTAAAGGCGAGGGTTTCTTGGTTGGAGGATGGTGATCAAAACACTCGTTTTTTCCATAATAGCATTCGCATGAGGAGGAGCCATAATACGATCTCAGAGCTCAAAATTTCTTCTAACTCTACTTTACTTTTGCAGGATGATATTAAGAATTATATTGTAAACCACTACCGTGAAAAATTCAATGGTGGTGGGGTTACAATTGATCCGAAGCTCTTTGATATTCAGCATGATCGTATATCGGCGGAGGAAAGTGATTTTATGGATGCGGTTCCAACTATTGATGAAGTTAAGGAAGCTGTTTTTGACTTAGGCTCGGATTACGCTTTCGGTCCGGATGGTTTCCACGGTTCTTTCTATAGACATTGTTGGAACATTATTTCTGAAGACCTTTTTAAGGCCATTACCAATTGTTGGACTATGCGCAAAATTCCAAATGGCATTAATTCTAGCTTCATTGTTTTGATCCCAAAAAATAACAAGTCTGATGCTATCAAGGACTATAGGCCGATTGGGTTGAGCAATTTTTTCTTCAAGATCATCACAAAAATTTTGGCTACCCAGTTTGGGACGGTGCTAAATAAGTTGATTTACGAAGAGCAAGTGGCGTTCATGAAGGACGTAATATTCACGAAAACATAGCTTTGGCATGGAGTTGATCAATGAATTGAACATTAAAAGGAAGTATGGTAACGTTGGTTTAAAGTGGATATTGCTCAAGCTTTTGATTCTGGTCGATTGGGATTTTATTCTTGAGGTTTTTCGCCATATGGTTTTTCTGGAGGTCTGGTGCAAAATGGATTCTCGGTATTCTTCAATCTGCTCGAATTTACTGTCATGATTAATGGCAGTCCGGAAGGTTTTTTCAAGCATTAATAGAGGTCTAAGACAAGGTGATCCTCTTTCTCCTTTGATTTTTTATTCTTATTGAAGATGTTTTGAGTCGCAATCTTTCAAAATTGTTTGCTTGAAAAACATGCAACCTATGGTTTGCAAGAAAGGGGTAGCGCCTACCCATTTGCTATTTGCGGACGATATCCTTATTTTTGTAGGGGTAATTTGCAAAGTTTGAGTAGTTTGAAGGATATGCTTGGTATGTATCAATTGGCTTGGCCAAAGTGTTAGCTATGACAAAAGCAAATTCTACTATGGTGGTGATAGAGCTCGCGTGCAATTGCGATCAAGAACTTTTTGGGAATGGAGAGGGCTGTTTTCCGGACAAATACTTGGGTGTTCAGTTGAGCCGGGCATTGTTAGGCATGCTCACGTCAAATCAAGTAGTGGAGAAGATTATGGATAAGTTGGCCGGGTGGAAGGGTAAACTTTTATCTTTTCAAGCTAGGTTGGTTTTGATTAAATCTTTGTTATTTGAGTTATGTTTTGCACTCCATGGCTATCTATAAATGGCCATGCAATATGATTAAACGAGTTGAGAAGGCCATTAGAAATTTTCTTTGGTCCAGTGATCTTTGAAAACGTAAGTACTTTTACGGTTGGTTATGATACTTTCTTTGTCCAAAGCGTGAGGGTGGTTTGGGTTTGAAGAAGTTGAATGACGTTAATAGGGCTATGATCATGAAGTTATGGATTTCTATTCGTGACTCGAACAAAGTTTGGGCTAGATTCTTGCGTGCAAAGTATTTTAAAATCAATGGAAACTTAATTGATTATAAGTTGGGCTCTTCGGTTTTCCCAGGTGCGCTTTGGTTTACAAATATGTGCGCGAAATACTCGTTCAATTATAGGTAATGGTGATAATACTTCCTTATTCTTTGATAATTGGTGTGGTGATTTTTCGATTGCGGGGAGACTTGGAATTTCTTCCAAAGGCCCGAATGATTTCAAAACGAAGGTAAGTGATATTATAGTGGATGGTGTTTGGTCTATTCCTAATGCTACTAGAGATTTGATGACTGTTTGTAATATTGATATGGATAATTTGCCCATAATAAATTTGGTGGGGAAGATTACAAAATTTGGGATCTTGATAAGAAAGGAGTTTTCTCGGTCAAATCGGCCAAAGAGGCTATTAGAGTGCGCGGGAATGTAGATCCATATGCTGTTTTGTTTACTAGAAGTGTTGTGCATCCAACTTTGAGTGTGCAATACTGGAAGATTTGGGAAAACCAGTGTTGTGCTACTGATGATAATGTTATTAAGAAAACTGGTAGGTCTATGCCAACTATGTGTCGGATTTGCAGGAAGGATGGTGAGTCTATGCGCCATTTAACTTGGCGGTGTAGGTTTGCAAGGCGTATTTGGGCACAGGCATCGGGCATTTTCAATTTGCAACCAGTGGAGGACTTGGTTGCGTCTTACAAGGTTGCAAAGGGAAGAAGTAGGATGATTAAGGACTTGTGGCTTGTTACGCATCTAGCAATTGCCACGGAATTATGGAAGCTGAGAAATAAGATTTATTTTGAGGAGGCGAAGGTGCATTGGCTTGGCTTTAAAGGTAGAGTTTATCAATTAATCCATGATAACTCGATTCGCATGAGGGTTACATGTTAAATAGGGAGGATGACTTGCGGATTTTGAACTATTTTAAGGTGGCGCATAGGGCTAGCGGGTTTCTACTCCCTTGGAGCTAGCTTGGTGGCCTCTGATTCGGGTGAAATTATGATTTGTTGTGATGGCGCTTCCCTTGGCAATCCTGGCCGGGCGAGGTTGTGGCGCGTTACTTTTACGTGGCTCGAATGCGGAAATTTTAGGCAGCCTTATGGTTGGCCTGGTTGGCAAACAAACTTCTATCTTTGAGGTTTGTGCTATTATTTATGGAGCTATGTGTGC
The DNA here is from genome assembly GCA_023531295.1 of Papaver armeniacum. Taxonomy (NCBI): domain Eukaryota; kingdom Viridiplantae; phylum Streptophyta; class Magnoliopsida; order Ranunculales; family Papaveraceae; genus Papaver; species Papaver armeniacum. The sequence continues at coordinate 311,748 of JAJJWW010003315.1, read as the reverse complement.
TAGAAGATGGAATATCAAGCAAATTTGTGTGTTCGTTCGGATTCAATGAGCTGCATACAAGCTTTCCAGTTGGGCGTTCTTGTGGCAACTCATGCGAGTGGAGAATGGCAAGATCATTTTATGATAATAATAGATATGTCCATAGTTATAGAGAGGTCAATTTTTTGGTGATGACTACGCAAACAAGCATGTTTGTTGGCGAGAGGATATCTTTGAGTTCTATGAGGGTAGGCCGGTGTCCACTAAGATTTATGAGTGGCACAGGCGAAGTTTACTTTCGTTTTAAATAAGTCTCTAGCTAGTGTTGGCCTCACGGCTATACACTAGTAGGACTTATCCCCTGTACAGTTTTTTTCGTTTTTTAATATTTTATTGACCGAGTAAAAAAAAAAAAAAAAAAAAAAGTATCCGACGGCATACTCAGAAGACTTCCAACATTAAGCGAACTAGCACGGGTACAGGAGATTCACACGAAGAACATGGAGCTGATCAAAGAAGCGATAAACGGCATACTATGATCTCCTCATCAAGATGACGTCGAAATGAGCATTCGGGAGATTTCTACACCTAGACTAATTCCCCTCGGATCAACGATTTTACTACGAACCCCGAGAGACCGGTGGATCGAGGAAGCGGCATCTCTAGTAGAAAGCTTGTGTGAACTCTTGCACCTCTCGAGGAATCAACGGGGCGGGGAGACGTTTTTTGCAATTAATAAAATAGCTGGATGCACACCGACTCCTTCTCGTCCGGAAGTCCTAGCTTGCGTCGGAAATATCTGTAAACAATGTCACGTTTACGGAAGACGACATGATGGCGGAGGCAGGTCACAACCGGGCCCTACATGTTACCGCGCACATCAAGGGTTCAGAGTTCAGGAGATCCCTCGTCGACACAGGAGCATCTTCGAACGTAATCACTCTCAAGACTCTCGGAAAGCCAAGGTTAATCCATGCAAGATTATACGGCGCCTACCACGATGACGGACTTCAAAGGAAACCAAACCAGCACATACGGGTATGTCAATATGAATTGCTCGCAGGAACCCAATCCGGTCAAAAGCAAGGTTTGAAGTCATATAAAGGAGCCGGACTACCATATGATACTAGGGAGACCATGGCTTCATCACAACAAGGTCATTCCCTCGACGTATCACCAAAGTGCTGAAGACCATGCTAGACGAGAAAGTCATCCGCATTCCGCATCATTGTCTCCGTATGCACCAATATGCGGAGTGGAGGTATTCGAGCCAAAAGGTACCACACGAGGAGGATCGGACAAAGTCCCGTGCACCCACTACCCACGTGGGCTTCAATCGAGGAAGGAGACCGACTTACACCATGGAGGCCAAACACTACAACACACGTTCGCAACGAGCGTCCATCTCTATCCTATGAGACTCCAACTCATGCTCGCACCAAAAGGGGATGCACTTTCGAGGTGAAACGTGATCGGAAAGGAGAACAATATGCCTGCGCATTGTTAGCAATTAGCGGAGAGGCGGAACTCGACCTCGCCCAATTGAATGCTTGCAAAAATGATGAAACGCAAGATGAGGTACCGTACGCCCGGCAACTACAAGATGGAACCAATTCCACAAGCGACGAGCTCGAGACTATTAACATCGGGAATGAAGAATCTCCCGGGCCGGTCTCTATCGGTTCGACTCTATCCACGACGAACGTACGAGTCTTGTTCAACTACTCGAGGAGTACCAAGATGTGTTTGCTGGACATACGAGGAATGCAGTGTGGATGAAAAATTGGTCACCCATCACTTACATGTCATACCTGGATCCAAGCCAATCAAGCAATCTCCAAGGCAATTCGGACATGAAGTAGAAGATCAAATCAAGAACGAAGTCGAAGTCGCTGCTATTGGTCATCAGAGCCTATTCATCATCCAACACAGTTTAGCCAATGTGGTCCCAGAAGAAGAAAAACCCGACGGATCCGGTCTTTGTGTAGATTTCGAGACTTGAACAAATGCTGCCCCAAGGACGACTTTCCTCTACCTAACATCGACATGTTAGTAGACGCCACCGACGGACACGACATGTTCTCCTTCATGGATGGTTATAGCGGATACAATCGGATAAAGATGTATGAGCACGATGCGAGTAAGACCGACTTTCCGAACCCCTCTTGGCAATTTTTATTATACCGTTATGCCCTTTCGGTTTAAAGAATGCCGGCGCAACGTATCAACGTGCTATGATTTAAATCTTCCACGACATTATGCATAAACAAGTAGAAGACTATGTGGATGATATCATGGTCAAGTCAAAAGCTCGAGCAGACCACACAAATGTCTTGAGGCAAGTGTTTGAGAGATGTCGAGGATACAAGTTGAAGATGAATCCTTTGAAATGTGCTTTCGGTGTCTCTTGGGTAAATTTCTAGGATTCCAAGTGACCGGCAGGAAGGAATAAAGGTAGACCGTCCAAACTCGAGGCAATCCTCACAAACGCCTCCCCGAACCGTGAAAGAACTCCAGAGTTTCATGGGCAAGGTGAACTAAATTCGACGTTTTATACCTGGTCTAGCCCAACTTACCGCCTCATTCACCACCTTTGTGAAGAAAGGAGCCGTTTGTTTGGACCGCAACCCAACGGGGAAGCTTTTCGAAAAATTCAACGAATACTATCATCTCCAACCGTCATGAAGTCTCGGACAAGGGAAGCCACGGTCCTCTACACCGCCTTCAAGTGACATTGCTTGCGGGGCTTTACTACGCTCGGGGAAGACGATGAGGGAATCAGAACGTCCCATATACTATTTCTCACTTAATATTGAGAGGCGCAGAACTCGGATACCCTGGAGCGGAAAAGGCGTGTTTAGCCTTAATCCATTCCATTCAGTTTAGGCATTACCTGTGTCTAATAGGGTGATACTCGTGTCTAAATCCTATCCCGCAAAAGTTTTTACTTTCAAAACCGGTCCCTGACGGGAGAACAGGCAAATGGCTCCTCCAAATGTCGAACTAGACATAACGTGTGCATCGCCTAGAAGCTAAAGGCCAGCGTTCGCCGGACTTCTTTGGAAAGCATTTCTGGAGAAGACACTACGGACTACATGAAGAACTCCCCGGAGAATTTCCGGACGTCTCTATTCTAGAAGAAGTGTGGCTCTTGTACTTTGACAGCTCACTTCCCCTAGCGAGAATACGGAGGAGCGGGCGTGGTGCTGGTCTCTCCAACCGGAGAAGTATTTTCACATTCCTTCAAGTTAGACTTCGAATGCACCAACAACTCCAGAATATGAAGCTTTCCTCATAGGGCTTTCAATAGCTAAACAATCGGGAGTCACATGTCCGGAGATAAGGGGTGATTCCAAGTTCTTTGGTGAATCAAATGAATGGAGTATATGCGGCGAAAGAAGTAACGCTAGCCCCATACCGATCGAAGCACGAGAGGTTACTAAACTACTTTGCCGATGCAACCATAACCCATGTTGGTCGCAGCAACAACAAACACGGCGATCGCGTAGCAACATTTAGCTTCAAACCGAAGTTTGAAGGAGCGGAAGAAACACGACGGTGAAGGAGAACCGTAGAATCAACTTAGGCTCGCCAACACAAAGACACCAAGACCGACGATTGGCGAACTCCGATCATTCGAGAGCTCCAACAGCTCGCTCTCCCAAGGAAAGGTCAGTCTCAAAACCCTCGCAAAACTTCTTCATGCTTCATGGTATGTTTGTATTATCGGAATCCGAGATGGCTCCTGTCAAGATGTCTGGGAGTAACGACACAACTACGGTGGATCGTATTCACAATGAAATTTGTGGACAATCACTAGTGGTAACGCTTTACCGAAGACTTCAACGCTTGGGTTATTATCGGCCGGAGATGGAGACTCAATCCAAACTACTTGAAGTCCTGCTCAAATTGCTGCACCACCACACCAATTGGAGATTTTTAATGTGAACTTGCACTCTGGACCTGGAGAGAACCCTACATTAGCTATCTCCGTGATGGGATAATTCTATAGGTCAAAAGACGCCATTAAGATGAAGCAAAGAGCCAAGCGGTTCATATTCCATGAAGGGATCTGTATCGCAAGAAACCGGGGTTATCTACTGCGATGCCTCGCTTGGAAATGTACACACGAAGGGAGAACATCAAGGAAGAGGAAAGCTGTTTCTCCAAATACATGAGAAATACTATTGGCGAACCATGGGAGACGATGCGGTATTTTTGTTCAAAGTCACACAAGTGCCAAATCCATGGGAACCTTGTTCATCGCCTTCTACCCCTACGCACTCTATAAGCGGCCATGGCCGTTCTGACCGGGGACTCGGACATTATCGGGAAAATCAATCCACCGTCATCGAAGCGGCACGAGTACATCATAAGCTATGACGGAATACTTCACCAAATAGGTAGAGGCCATTCCCCTACGAGAACCACGGGAGCAACAATTATGGCTTTCATTAAAGAATACATCATTTGTCATTTTGGCGTGCCCAAGCACATCATCAACGATAATGGCACTCCCATCGCCAGCAAGCGGAGTACGGGAATTACTTGAGGAGTATGGCATTAAACGGGTCTTCTCCACCGTCTACTATCCTCAGTTGCAGGCAGTGAGGTACCACAAGACATTGATCGGATCATCGGCCGAGCAGTACCCGATCTGAATGACATGATCGGTTGCCAATGGCACTATGGGCGTACCGTGCGTCACCCGGGAGCTCCATTGGAGTTTCGCCGTACTCGCTTGTCTACGGAGCGGATGCAATTCTCCCGGCGGGATCGAAATCCCATCGACCCGGGATTACGGCGATAACCGGGATCCATTGGAACAGTGAAGTCTCGACTCCCGAGAATAGCGAGAGTTAGACACTGCGGATTTTAGAAGGAATAAAGCGAGAGGAACACGCTCGGGTGTACGGGAATCGGATTTCCGGGCATACAACAAAATTGTGAAACCACGCGTTTCAAAGTGGGAGATTTGGTTTTGAAAACGGCCAAACACATCCAACAAGACATGTCTGCCCAAAATTCTCACCAAAATGGGAAGGTCCTACGCGTCACCAAGCTTAGAATACCGGCTACTACAAGATCATTAAGGTAAACGGAGGCGGTAGACGATTATCAATGGAAAGTGGCTCAAGGCATATCATGCCCGACCACTATCTACTGTGTCAACAATGGGCATTTATTTTCATTACATGTTTGAATCATCAATTATATTGAGAGATGTGTCAATGAAAAAACCATTTCACCAATCAAAAACCAATGAAGTTTATTCGCAAAAACGTTAAAATGTTAGAGCAGGCCGTCTAGAAGATTATAATTCCTTGAGAGCATCATCTTCGGTCCCTAGCGTGATATCTTTCCGTTCTTTTTCTTCCAAGTCCTGCGACTGCTCTACCTTCTCCGATTCTCTCGCAGCCGGAGCCTTCTCTCTTCCAAAATAGCCTTGGCGGGGAACAACATTTACAAGGATACCGGCTCGATCAACCTTGATGATATCAAGACAGCTGCCCGCAACACCCCGTTGAACTCCATGGATTCACGGGTAGATACCATATTCTCCCTTTTCGAGGCTTGATTCGACGAACGTTGCGGATAAATACTCTCCATCTCAGCAATCATGGAAAGAGCGATTTACCGCGGTGACCAAAGCGGAAGGAACAAGTCGGACCACGTTTGGTTACGATATGGCCGTACTTCCTCCATAACTTTGTGTACAAAGGCACAAACTCCCTTCCGCACCGAGGAATCCACCGACATCTCGGTAGAATGGAGGATAAACATTTAAATGCGGACATCGAATGAAAGACCTGCATTTGGATATTCATAAGATGAGAATACAAGTCGGCGTATTCAAGGTTCACGGGGGTAAGCGTATTTGAGTTTTAAGGAAGAGGAGTGGTTAAGTCATCAAGTCAACATCAACGATCGTCACACATGTTCGGTGGGATATCTGCAAGAATGAAAGGATTATTTACTGATTTGTTATGAAGAACAAACAATGGTTTAAAAGGAAGAAAAAGACAAACCGTATGATCTTCTTGACTCGGAGACACGAATGTGGATGATCATGAAGCTCCCGGCATTTGTGTCGTGCACGTTTAACGGAAGATCTGGATGGTATGAAGAAGACGATCCACTTTGTTGTTAGACATGATGGGAAACAAAGTTTTAGCAAGGAAGCTCTCTGCAAAAAACATAAAAATGGTTCAAATTCTCTATACTGCACATATCTTTGAGGAAACCCTAAAATGATTGCGGCGCCGATGAATGAGGATTCAACACCGGCCGAGTCGGGTTTTCTTGTGAACCACTAATCGAGAATCGAGAATGTCATCCGGATTCTAGCGATTCAACTTGGCGATGTGTAAAGCACCCACACCGAGCTCCAACAAGAAGAATCCTACCTAGCTCAAGTACCTAAGGGAGGAAGCGTCTGTCCCAAGACTGTGACCACACGGGTATGGAGGATTACCCACGGTTAACCCCTCCAGGTAGACTTTCTTTATCTTGTCTTCTTACGTTTATGTATGTCACCATCTCATGCCTACCACACAATAGTGTAACCATTATGTGCTAGAGCGGGGGACTTAATGTTGATGGTGGATTTTCGTTTAAGGTTAAATTTGTAAAAAACGGAAAATCATGCGTTTCTACATCTTGTAAAAGATAAAGCCATTTATAAGTGTTGGATACTCCCTCACTTAATTCACCAAGAATGGAGCATGTAGCAACAATCCCATTCGTGAATACATGAAATTCCTCCGAGTTGGAGCATGTGGCAACAATCCCTTCTGTGAATTTCATATTAGCCTTGTATTTCCCGATTTCTCATTATCGATTGGCATGAAGATCGAGTGTTACTCTTACAGAATAACACGAACCTCCAAGCACTATAATGAAACCATATACAAATACCCGTACGGGTGATTCTCGGTGTGTTATACTAGCAGGATTGAGCCCCTCTCGGTGTGTTATACTAGCCCGATTGAGCATCCGGATCCGACCGTATCGGTCCGGATATAATCCGATCATGATCATCCAACTCCATAAGCGTGATTGGATGACCCCGATCAATTCCATCATCCCCAAACGGGTATGGAATACCCACGGCCGACCCCGCATGGTCGGCCATTGGCTCTTTGCTTGCCAAAAGACGTTCCTACCAGCATTATGGACGGAAAACCCTAAATAAGGGTTTGCGGCATATTACATGTGTCGCAAAACAGTCTCAACCATCCATCTTCGAGGAGTATAGATGGAGGGTGTAGATGTAGACTTAAAGGGCCCCGAGCATGTCAACACGATCACCGTGAGACCGCTACACACTTGACCAATCGGTCAAGACCAACAATGTTTGGCCGTGACGAAATCATCACCCAAACAAGGAGTGGCGCCACGGCTTTTGAAAGCCAAAATTAGGGTTTCAAATCATCACGCGCGTCCATCTTCTCAGAAGCACGAATGGAGGGTCACAGTTAGATTAAGCAAGGGCGGTCATACCGGCATGACCACCGTGGGCCCATCTACCACCTCATGCGATCGGCCAAGGCATACCATGCCCGTCTAATCCAAAACGCCCGCCAAACATGCGTGGTTACACTTCCCAAATTGCAAATTGATCTCGACCACTCCTTCACTTCGGATGATTTGAATGTCTTAGATCACGTTTTCATGGGATAGTCGGTATAGGTGTGAACACCACCTACCACCTACACGCCGGGTATGATCGACCAAGACCGACCAAGATGGGTCTTCTTGGAACGCGCCCAAACCAGGGATGTCATGCGGTTTCCAACTCCTTTGCGGCAATGGATTTATAACGCCGGCCGATCTCAACCACTCAACTTTGCTTGGTCAATTTGAGTGGCCTAGATCGCTCATGCAGGAAAAGTGAGGCATGGACGTGCACACCGGCATCTTGTCTACACACATGCCGGTCGGTCCTCTCCAAAGCCCTTCCCATGCTTGGTTTCGTGGTGAAGAGTGATGCTTGCGCACCTCTTCAAAAACCCTAATTTCATCCACGGTCGCGAGATGAGTGTCTCAAAGATCATCTCATCCGTCCAACTTCACCCGACTTGGTTATACAACCCTGGTCATGAGTTATTTGGTTAGTGAGGCGTCATTACCCATCACTTTACCGCACTATAATGCAGTATCTGCATAAAATACACACGATACTTCACAAATATCGACTTCATGAATAACACAGTTATTCAATTCAGCATTACATGCTATCTTTCGTGGATCCACGATCCACACATTCCAGATATCAATCATGTCACAAACGGGGGGATACATGCGGGGTATTGGTCGGCGGTTTACAGCGTGCGGCGTGCAACGCGCCATCACTAGAACGTGTCGGGGAAGTCATGGACGGTTAGAGATGAACGGAGAGAAGTGGGCAAGGCGGTCGTGTATCACCAACGCACAACTCACTACTCCATCACTCCCACTTCCTCCACTTCCCACGAGAGACGTGAATAAGGCTCAATGACTTGTATAAATAGGTTCTCCGCCCTATTTCAAACAAGACAACAGAACAACACAAGTTCGAGACGGACAGAGAAAAACCAAGTGTTAATACAAATCGTATTCCAAACACCCGAGCTGCTTGCATCAACCGTGAGCTTGCTCATCTTTGTTAAAGTCATAAGCAAGCCAACACCTTCACAATCTCAACACCTTCTTCGTTTCCCTCCCCTAAGATCAACCCCATCTCCTTCACTTTGTGACCGAAACAAATCCTGAACGGCCATTTCTTGGTTTAGGCCGGACTTGCACGGATTGATCTCTCGAATCTACAAGCACTCACCGCGCGTGCATTTGTTTAAAGGTTTAAATTCATTCCTCATCCACACCCCAAATTACCAAATTCTCATAGAGAAGTTTTCACCCATAAACATCTTGCCAAAAGCGGTGATTGAGTGAATTATTAATTATAAATTAGAGAAAATAAAATAGTTACCAATTATTCATGCGTAATAGCTTCCTCATTGCCTTGGTTGTGGGAGAATTAGCTCATCATCATGTTGAAACACACTCAAAGTTGATTTCATTTATGCTCAAAAGTGGCTACAAATGATGAAAAATGGGAGAAAATGATTAAAACCGGGTTTTGTAACTATTATAATTGTTGCAAAGCTGTGTTACCAAGAACGATACAAATATAGCGTCACATCCATTTGTAGCTATACGACCCTCGTCTCGTGTCGTTAACAACTTGTTGATAAAAGCATTTGTCTCTTTTGGGTCTAATGTTCTTCGTGTTCTTCATAGCAGCGTGACGGTAGCGAATTCTCCAACTTGATTTCTATTGCTCTGTGATTGCTCTAAACTTTCACCAATCTCTCCGTACCCCTCTATGACTCACAAGGACCTTATTTATACATCACAACACCTCGAATCATCAAAATCTTCTCGTAATCAATACATTATTCTCCTTGTGGGCACGGAAAATAATTTCCCTTTTATCACTTGCACGTCTGGCGTGCCGAATTTCTCCCAAAACGTTTCTTACGCATCTCTGGTGAAGTCAAGCGCAGTATACACACTAAATCATTCCAAAGATAACTAAAAAATCCAAGAATATCTTCCACGTAACATCGTACCTGTTTTCTTCAATCCGACGATTCATCCAATACTAATCGAACCAAAAGCCCTTACCAACCTGTTTGGGCCTAAAGTTCATCCCGATCAACTTGATGATTGAGTCTCACTACAATTCCTCCAAAAATCAAATCAGAGTGTTACGGGTTTTCAAAGAATAATTTCCCGCCAAAAATGAATTTTGAACGGAGAAGATGTGTGCGATGGATAAATGGGCTATATATAGCCGTGGGTGCCCCTTAGCAAAAGTGAGGGTCCGTATAGCAATTTTCCTCCGGGGGTCCAGAAAGCACTTTTCGAGCAACTTTTTCCACACAAGTGTAATTCTCCAATAACACCTAAACAAACATAAAAGCACCAAAATTAGTACAAAAATCGGGACTAACAATAGAGACACTGAGGACAAATCAGACACAAAAATGTGTCTATCAAATACCCCCAAACTTATTATTTGCTAGTCCCGAGCAAATCTAATCTAGAAAATAAAATGACTACACATAGCACGTGCAGCAAGCTGTTAAACCGCTAGGTGGCCCTAGTGGCGGAGTGTTGTCTCCGGAGGGTTTACCAGAGGTGCACCCACAAAACCTTTACTCCAGGACCCTAGCTATCTACGCGAAACCTTGGAAGGCACTAAAGAATCTCCTTGGTTGGCATACTTATTGACTACATGAGGAAGTACGTTGATCTGAAATTCAATTCTTGTACACGAGTTTGCACTCAAGCATACTAAAATTCATATAAAGTAACAGAGCTCTACTCAGATAGTTTCTGGACATCATAAACCGGAGTCAACCAATCACATGGATAGATTAAGAAGATGGATGTAGAGAAAAATGTAGATGGTTTTGATGTTGACTAAGGTGAACGGTGTTTCTCATATCTATCCAAAGCCAGCATGCCAAAACGAACCTATCCTAATGGATTGAGATACTGGTCTGGATTAATATCAACACACTGGCATATACAAGGTAACCAGTGGTCGATAATCCTAACTCTAGGTCAACTCAACTGGCATATACAAGGGTTCCAGTGGTCGATTTTATTGAATTTATTCCGGTTGGTCTGATGGTCTGGTCTAAATCTTTTTTATTTTATTTTATTTTTTGTATCTCAATCACTCTATTTCACTCTGGCAGTGGTAACAACTTGAATCGTGAGCCCCACCTAATCACTTAGACAAACATATTTTAAAGAAAACAAAATAAAAATAGAAGTGAAAAGGATTCAACGAGATATGGCGAAACTACCATGTTTTTTCTTTAATTCTAACACCTGAGATATGTGCTTTTATGAATAGACTCTTTAGATGTTTCCATCTAATCAGATTGGTTCCTCAACTCCTACAACCAAAATGCTTCCATCCACTTAGATTTGTTAGTGCCATCCTTAATAAGCATAAATTTCTCAATGTTTCTAATTAAAGAAAAGATTCTACCCCACCCCCAAACTTAAATCTAACATTGTCCTCAATGTTTCTAATTAAAGAACAGTACCAAAAATATAAGTAACGTGAGGAAATAGTAAAGAGAGAAGTCAGAAAGATAGTACCTAGGTGAAGTGTAATCAAAAACCTACAAAAATAATATACAACATACAAACCGCCTCGATGGTCAATCAAGGTAAACAGGGTCCTCCAGAGGACCTCCTCAACATCACCTGTAGGAAAAGGCTCTAAAAGGGCTTCAATCGCTGACCGTTAACCTTTGAAGAACTACTACCATCTCGGTGTCTCAATCTCAATAGCGCCATGAGGAAAAACGCGACGGACCACAAAAGGACCGGTCCAATTTGAAGCAACTTCGAGGAAAATAGATGCAAACGAGTGTCATACATAAGAACTTTTTGACCTGAGAAAATGACTTTCGTAAAATATTCTTACCATGCACAAGTTTCATTTGTTCTTATACTCCTTACACTATCGTATGCATCTCTCGAATCTCGTCCAACTCATTGAAATGGAGATTTCTGTGAGCTCTGCCTTGTCAAGTGAAAAGTTTAAGTTCTTAATAGCCCAATAGGCTCTATGTCTCTAACTCAACAGGCAGGTGACATGCCTTTCCTAACACTAAACGATAAGGTGACATTCCAATAGGTGTCTTAAACGTCACGGTAAGCCCATAAGGCATCCAAAAATAGCCTCGACGACCAGTCTTTCCTATTAGGATTAACTGTTTTCTCTAGAATACGCTTAATTTGTCTATTGGAGACCTCTGCCTGACCACTGAGTCTGTGGGTGATATGGGGTTGCTACTTTGTGGGTAATACCATATTGTTTCATTAAAAGTGCAAACGATGTCTATTACAAAAGTGTGAACCTCCATCACTGAGTATAGCTCGCGGTGTACCAAAACGTGTAACTATGTTCTCTTTCAAAAACTGGACTACGACCATATGGTCATTTGTTTTACACGGAACCGCCTCAACCCACTTAGACACATAGTCTACAGCGACAAGTATGTAAAGATAACCAAAAGAATTAGGAAATGGACCCATAAAATCAATGCCCCACACATCAAAGACCTCAATCACTAAAATAGGGTTCAAAGGCAACATATTTCTACGGAAATGGTTCCTAACCTCTGGCTTAGCAACGCTCACAAGAAACACAATGACTATGGGAGTCTTTAAACAACGAAGGCCGATAAAACCACACCTTGCAATATCTTAGCGGCCATCTTCTTAGCACTAAAATGACCCCCACATGCATGTTCATGACAAAAGGAGATAATACTGGATTTGGTCACTCTCGGGTACACATCTCCTAAATAATCTGATGTCTCGACAATACTTAAACAGAGATAAGGATCGTCTCAAAACAAATGCTTAACCTCGGCTAAAAACCTAGAACGATCTTGCTTACCCCAATGTTGAGGCATTCGACCAGTAACAATATAATTCACTATATTCGCATACCAAGGTGATTGGGAAACAGAGAACAATTGTTCATCAGGAAAGCTATCCATTATGGAGGAATCATTAGGGGAACTAACAACTAGCCTAACAGGTAGTCTGCTACTAAATTTTGAGCACCCTTTTTGTCTCTAATGTCTGGACAAAATTCTTGTAACAAAGGATCCACCTAATCAATCTAGGTTTGGTATCCTTCTTAGACAAAAGGTATTTCAAAGCGTGATCAGTATAGATTACGATCTTAGAACCTAATAGGTAGGATCTAAACGTATCCAAGGCAAACACGATGGATAACGGTTCCTTCTCGGTAGTTGTATAGTTCATTTGGGCATCATTGATTTTGCTAGCATAGTAAATCACATGAAGTAATTTTTTATCGCTGACCTAGCACAACACCTATGGCATGTCGAAGCATCACATATAATTTAGAAGGGTAGGTTCCGATTAGGTACTGTACTATCGGGGCAGTAGTGAGTAAATTCTTAAGCTTCTCAAAAGCCTCTAAACAAGCATCATCAAAGACAAACTTAACATCTTTTGCAAGCAAATTGCAAAAAGGTCCAGAAATCAAGCTAAAATCCTTAATGAATCGACGGTAAAAACCTGCATGCCTTAGGAATGACCTAATATCTTTTACGGTTTTTGAGACCTGTAAAGTCTTAATAAGGTCAACTTTCACTTTATCTACCTATATACCCTTTAAAGAAACGATGTGCCCTAACACAATTCCTGATTTAACCATGAAATGGCATTTTTCCCAATTAAGCACTAAATTCTTTTCCTTACACCAGTCAACACTAATGTCAAATGATGCAAGCACTCATCAAAAGATGAACCAAACAACTGAAAAATCATCCATAAAGACCTCTAGAAACCGTTCCACCATATCGGAAAATATGCTCATTATACAACGCTAAAAAGTCGCAGGGGCTTTACATAGCCCGAAAGGCATGCGTCTATACGCAAAGGTACCAAAGGGAAAGGTAAAAGTGGTTTTCTCTTGGTCTTCTCGGTGCAATAACGATATGATTATAACCGCAGGTAGCCATCTAAGAAGCAATAATGACTATGTCCATAATCTCTCTAGCATTTGGTCGATAAAAGGAAGGGGAAAGTGATCCTTCCTTGTGACCTTGTTCAATTTCCTATAGTCGATACGACACGCCCATCCCGTGGTCACTCGGGTTGGATTAACTCATTATTATCATTAGGACTACGGTGATACAGTTTCTTGGGGACAACTTTGAGCAGGGCTGACCCACTTCATACGAAATTGGGTAGATAATACCCGTATCTAACAACTTAAGCACCTCTTTTCAACTACCTCTTTCATGTTCAGGTTCAACGACGTTGCATCTCCTAAAGGTTTGGAGTCTTTTTCTAAATGGTCCCAGTGGATACACACAGTAGGACTTATACCTTTAATATCTCTGTGTCCACCCTTAAAGATTCCTTATTGTCTTGAAGTACTTTTACTAGCCTACTTTCCTGATCGCTATCCAAATCGGAAGCTACAATCACAGGTAAAGTCTCAGATGGGCATAAAACACATACTTTAGAGTGTCGGGTAGTGGTTTTAGGTCCAACTTAGGAGGCTCTTCTAAAGAAGGAATTAAGGTAGTCTCAGAAACTGGTAATGGTTCGAACCTAGCTTTCCATCTATCAGTGTCTAACACAGGGGTAGAATCTAATAGAGCATTTACTTGTGCAATAGTGCTATCGTCATCAAAATCTAAACCAAATGGGATAGACAACTTTCTAATGGGTCTTAGGATAAAATGTTTGGTAATGACTCCTGAACTATGGCTTCTATCATGTTTACCTCTTCAACACATGTGTCATCTAGCTCATAAGGTAGCTTACTGACATTAAAAATGTTCATCTCCATAGTCATATTACCAAAAGATAAATTCATCACACCATTTCGACAGTTAATGATCGCATAGACGTAGCTAAAATGGGCGACCTAAAATCACGAGGTATTTGGTTCTGCTGGGTGCTGGGACAGGTTGGGTATCTAGGACCACGAAATCCCTTTGGATAAATAAACTTATCGACCTCAATAAGAACATCCTCAATAACACCTCGAAATTTTATGAGACCTATCATTAACCGCAATGTCATCTCGAGTAGGTTTCATTTCACCAAGTCCTAATAAGTACACATGGTACGGCAGTAAGTTCCACACTGGCTCCTAAGTCAAGTAAAGCTTTTTCTACCGGTGTTTACCTATTGTACAAGCAATGGTAGGGGAACCTGGTCTTTGTGCTTTTGGAGTTGTGGTGTTCTGAATGATGGAACTTACATGACTAGCTAAAAAGGCTTTCTTATGGACGCTAATTTTTCGCTTCCGCGTACACATATCCTTAAGGAACTTGGCATAAGCAGGAATTTTCCTAATTGCATCTAATAAAGGAAGGTTTATTGTAACTTTCTTAAAATCCTCCAATATGTCATTAAAGTTCGATTCCTTCTTTGTTGGTACTAATAGTTGGGCAAACGGGGCTCTAGGCACAAAATTAGACCTCTCGGGAACCGAATTGGCATCATCGAAATTTTATCAGTCTCCTCATTAGTGGTGGTCACGAGGGGTGAACTACGATATGTTCACTATCGGGCATGGTTACCTGATTGTCTACTACTCTACCACTCCTAAGGGTTCTAATAGCATTCAACTGATTCGATGATTTTGCACCTGCTTCATGAACTCCTCTAGGGTTAGGTAGTGTTTGACTAGGAAATTTACCTCTTTCTCTCAAAGACTAATTTATCAGACCAACTCAGGTTTTTAACTCGAGAAATAGCCCGACTATTTTCTTGCCCTATCCTTACTAGCTTGTAGACTTTGTTCTACGGATAACAAATTTTGCGATTTCTTTGAGTTAACAAGTTGAGAGACTCCTCTAAGCTTAGGATTTTCTTATCTGACTGATTCTGAAACTGAGCTGGTCCTGAAGGATTCTTAGTATATCCAAAACCTGGGGGAGCATTATCATTACTAAACTGACCTTGATTCTGGCCCTTAGACCACGAAAGGTTCGGATGGTTTCTCCAACCAGGATTATAGGTTTCGAATATGGTCAAACTTCGACGGTTATCAAATCTAGTGTTATTATAGAGATCATTGGCTTGCTCTTCATTATTCTTCGGCCTTCCCAAAAAGGCTCCAATCTACCACTAGTCCGACCCACTTCTAAAGCTTCTAACCTTTTTCTATTAAAGCAATTTTTGCATCTGATTCAAAGCCTCCTTCTACCTATTAAAGTTTCCCTCTTGCCTTGAAGAATTATTTTCTTCGGGTTCCTATTATTTTCCCTATTGTTGGGTCTTTTCGGCGATTTCATGCAAATATGTCATCGCCTTATCCAAGCTGTTTGGTTTTCAAACCCACTGTACACATAGATTCTACTTGTGGTTGTAGTGGAATAATCTAAACCCTCATAAAGGATCTGAACTAACCTAACCTTTTCTAAACCATGATGAGGACATTGGGCTAATAAATCATTGAACCTTTCCAAATACCTATACAAAAGATTCTCCCTCTTGTTGAGAAAACGTGCGATTTGCATCCTAATAGACGATGTTTTGTGCCTAGGGAGAAACTTGTTCAAAAGGAAGATGTAAGTTGTTCATATGTTTCAATTGAACCAGAAGCCAAACTATATAGCCACGATTTAGCTTTATCTTTCAAGGAAAAGGGAATAACCTATGTTTCAAAGCATCATCATCAAGGTTTCTAATCTTTAGGGTACTACAAATTTCCTCAAAGTCCCTAACATGAAAATAGGGGTTTTCATTTTCTTTCCCTAAAAAGATTGGGAGCAGCTGTAAGGTCCCAGGTTTAAGTTCATAAGTTGCTTCTGTTTCAGCTAACCTGATACACGAGGGACGAGTAGTCCTAGTCGGGTTCAACAAAGCTTTCAAAGTTGCCATTTCTGGCACTATCGGAATATTAGGGATTGTCTCCTTGAACGGACGTTCAAAAACGGACTCTTCAAAAATCGGACTTTCTAAATTGAGGTAATCGAGACGCTTAGAACTACTAGGTTTCTCTTTAACAAATCTACCTAGGGCGTCTCTTTTACGTTCCGGCATGCAAAAGAATAAGGAAGGGGATTCTATGCAATCACAAAACAAGGCTGACTCAACCAAATCAAACCTATTGATTTCTAGAAAACAAAAAGCATGATGGCTCCACTTAGATTGTTTCTAGACCAGCTTCTAATCCTTCGAAAGGGAATTCATTACAATTTAAGCAAACCCCTCTGGAATCAATCTGAGTCAAACTAAGTTGAATAGAGCGAGGGAAACTCGGTGGAGCTTTGATACCCAAGGCCTCACCGGATTACAATGCGGCGCGATCACGCATTCAACTCACGTAAACCATCATGAACTTCGAAGTATGCTTAAAAGAGTAACCAATATTTTTCGAATGACTTTCCTATTAAGCTCGTTACCCTATCGGTCTTGTTCTAGTCAAAATTATAAGGCTTAGGTTCGCGTAGGTTACGTATTCCTAAGGCGGGGCAAGAAGAGAACGGTGATGAAATCCGAACCCTTATCTTGTATGGCCAGGCCTTGCCCTTTACTGTAAAATTAAAGCATCCGTAATTGTCCTCCTTCTCTGTCAGTGTACGAACCCAAGGTGCGAGACAATATCATAATTGTCCTCCTTCTCTCGCAAAGCAGTTTATATTTAAAGTACCCTTCCTAGGGTAAAAATAAAAATAATGTCCAAAGTCCAAAAGTCCAAAGTTCAAAAAGAAAAGAAAAATTACAAAAATAATAAACCCTAATACAATTTTTTTTCTTTTTTTTTTCTCTAAAAATAAACAAACCCTAAAAACAAAATAACTAAAATAAAATTGTCTTCTTTTCCGTTCTTTTCGCTTTAATCTTTAGCTCAAGTCTTTACGAAATCACCAAACTCCTTGGCTCAATTTTCTTTATGATCTAGAACACCTTAGACAAAAGATAAATACCCAAAAACGTAAAAAAGAACAAAAATAATAAAAAACTAAAAAATAAATCTAAAACCTAAAAACAAGTCCGCGTCGGCGGCGCAAAAATTGATGTGGTTATAACAAGTTGTAGAAAGTGGTAGTAAAAGATTCGATTCTCGAACTTGTGAAGGATTTTTTAGACTTAAATTCAAAACAAAAATAGAAAACTCACTAAAAATTATAGCAAACTCTGACAAAGATGTTATCAATATTAAAAGAACACTGAGGCTAATATTCCACTATTTTCCAATTTCAAAGTGATTTAATCAATATTTATATTCATACGATTTTCTCATCCAAGTTGATTCTAAACTATTGCAACAAGTAGATTCTCAAAATAACAAGTGTAAATCCGAAGCATATAACATCAAAAACCTAGGTCCAAGTATGCTCCATCAAAAGAAATCACAATTGTTTAACAAAAATCATTCAAACAATTATCGATCAAGGCAAAATAATCATAAAAATAATTGCAATAAATAGATAAATAAGAATATACCACTTCTTGTTGGAAAAATAGCTTCCTCTATCGCCTCAGCAATGGGGTTTAGCTCCTCATATTAACCACTTGCTCAAAATACATGTTTGTTGCTCCAAAGTTGATTAAAAGAAAAGAAGGTATAAAGCAGCGTGTTTTATACTTGATTATAATTATTACAAAACCAGCATTTACAAAGAACTTAACACGGAACTGTTGCGAATCGGAATTAATTGTTACATAAGTTGTGACAAATTGATTGAATTTGAAAGAAAGGCCACGCGGAATCTGCATTGTCTCTTCTGCTGTTCTTTGGTTCTTCTTCTTCCTCTCGCCTTGTGTCTCTGCAACTCGATTGTTTCCTCTCTGCAATGCTTCTAAACCTCCCCAAAGTTCACGTCGCCCCTCTCTGACTCGCAACAAACCTATATATAGCTAACAGGTCTTCACAACTTCCACATAAATCTTCTTTTTTCTTTCTTCTAAAGTCTCGGCTATTTCCTTATTTTTCTTCTTTACGCGGTGCTTTGGATTACTCCAAACTTCTCCTAAATGTGATAGCCTGAATCCTAGCCGTCAACATACTCTTCATCCTTCACGTAACTTCCAAATATAACTGAGAAACTTCCGAGAATAACCATTGCCCTGTTTTGCTTCTCACGGATCACCTGAGTTACACGAACTATCCAAACTCCTCTGAGGACTCAAACAAGACCAAATACATATATATCCAGCGTAAAATCCTCTCCCAGACGTTCACAGATTCACCAAACTCCGACAATATTTCTTCTCCCTGATTCATCGAGAACTGATTATCCAGTCCACTTTAATCCGTTAAATATCTTATACCAGCCCTGTTTAGTCGAGTATAGTCCAACACAAACAAGCTCCGTGATTAAATCTCTCCCGGACATTACAAAAACCGAGTCCAACTCGCAAGAAACACGCGGGGGAGCAAACAATTTCCCTTTAAATTTGATTTTTCAAACATAGAAGATGACCTCCCCCTATCCAGTTTCGGTCTGCCAATAGTAGTTGCCCTGAATGGGATGCCCTTTATCCTCTGATGGGGTGTAAATAGCAGTTAGGCTACCTTAGGGGTGCCCCTTAGTAATTTGGGTACCCCTTATCCATAGTGAGAGTCCGAATAGCAAGTGTCCTCCGGGTGCGCTTTTCGACAACTTTTCGAGCCGATTTTTCCAAAAATGATTATTGGCCAAAAATACCTACACACACATAACACACCGTAATAAGTATAAAAATGAGCACTATCAATATATAGAATCGAGACAAATTAGACACAAAAATGTGTCTATCAAACAACTTGTGCAGTACAACACACCAAAGCTTATGTGAGATGTATGCTACAATGGGAGAATCATGATGCTATATTGTGAAAATATTTTGCATCAAGTTTAACATGAGAGGCCTTAAAATGGTTTGAAGGTTTTACAAAGAATACTATAACATCTTTCAACCATTTACGGTATATTTTAGGGCGTATATAAGTAACAATTCCTCGCAACCTAGCATTGAAGATGTATTTGGGTTAAAGCAAAGGGTTGGCGAAAGCTTGAAGCATCTAACCGTGAGGTGGAAGACAATGTGTAGTGATATGGCTGGTCGTGTGGACGAAATATATCTCATTCTGTCATTCATTAACGCTATGTTCGCAACCAATACATTATACATTCAAATTTTAGAATCAAGAATACGATCACAATGAGTGAGTTGCGAGAACTTCCAGAGGAGTATATTGCTCTTGAGGGAAAAACAAAATGAGATGGAATCATACCCGGTTGCGAACACAAGTTAAAAAGAAGCGAGCATGGCTTTGTTACCTAAGTTGATAAGTACGGTGGCGAGCACATCGCAAGGACAACAAGAAAGGATAATGGGAGATGGCAGTGAAACTAGTAGCTATGGGAAGTCGTTATCAAGAAGAATTCGAGAGAAAGAAACTTCTATAGCCGTGGTGGAAATAACAAAATTCAAAGACTTGATCGACCACAAGAAACTTATGGAGGTCGAGAGGAAAAACTATCGGAGAGGACAAGAAATCACAAGATAATATGGGAAGAAATCAAGATGCCTCCACTGAATGCTAGTGTGGAGAGAATATGGGAAGCTATAATTTTGATGGAAAATATACCCGCGCCATGGAACATGGGAAGTGAACCACCTCCGAGCGACAGAAGTCATGAATTTTGTTCTTATCACCATTTTCATGGAAACTCAACAAATGATTGCAGAAATATAAAAAGAATCATCCTCGAATGATAGACCAAGGAAACTAAATCATTTTCTAAAAACCAATCTCGGTCTCAACCATTACCACCACCGCGAGATATTCGCGAGTAAATACAACAAAAGGAGGAGAGACATTTGTAATAGAAGTTGGAGCAAAATGCAAAGCATCGATTTGTAACTCTATCGTACATTCGTACAAGATAATTGAAGATTTTCATGATAACACTCTAAGTAGGGTTTTACAAGAGAATGCCGATAATAGAGAAGTAATGAACATTGCGAAGACATTGCCACTAGAAGAATGGCAAAGCGGACTATCTCTTTTACCGTGAAAGAAGTACCTGAAGGTGGAGAAATGCCGACAACCCATTAGTGGTAAGATTGGAGATTAACCCAAAACCTAACGAGGATGAAGATGATGAAGGCGAGAATTCATGGGCAATCAAGAATTTTGATCGTCTTTGGAAGTTCTGTGAATATTCTTTTTTATCATACTTATAAAACTATGGGAGGGAAAGATGAAGATTTAATACCTTCAACTTACAAAATCTATGGTTTTAACGGTACTGCAAATAAGCCTAAAGGAGAAGCTCATATGCGAATTCCACTTTGAAAGGATTGTCCTCTGAAATTTTATTATGTGTAGTTGATGTGGAATCACCATACAACGTATTGATTGGACGACCTTGGTTACATGAGATTTTAGGTGTGGCATCGACTTTCCATCAATGTATCAAATTCCCTCATCCCCTTTGGTATTGGCATCAGAAAAGGAGATTGGATTGAAGGAAAGAAGTGTTATGAAATTGATATAGAATCTTGCGAAGAAAGAGTTGCGAAGAAGAAGAATTGGAAACACAACATCAAAGAAAAACAAAAGGTGAAAGATTGATGGTAGATGTAATAGAACAGAGAGAAGAAGAAACGCTGTGAAACCAATATATGATAAAGATAAGAAGTGGCGAAGGCTTCGCAACAAACAAGAAAATGACAGAAAAATTCAAAAAGTGCATAGGCAGAGAGGATCAGAAGTAAGAGACTTAAAGAGTGAATATATTTGTTGATTTTATGACTGAGAAGAAGGGAAGACGTATGGTTGTTCAAAAAAAATAAAAAAAAATAAAAATAAATTATGTATTGGCAAAAGATTTGCAAAGATGAGATTGCGAAATTGTAAAAGAGCTGATATGTAGAAGAAGAAAATATCTTTTATGAATTACAAAGATGAGATTGCGAAATTACAAAAGAGCTTATATGCAGAGAAGATCGACAAAATAATCGGACAGAGGCGAACCTACTATGGCGTACACCTAGTTCGCGAAATCAAAATTTGTAAGAGCCAAATGTAAGACCTAAAGTGCGTCATAGAAGAATTACCTATTGCATGGCTTAGGGAAAAGGTTACACCCCCGGAACTGAGTCATGGAGATTTGGGGTCAATAAAGCCCATCCGGGAGAGATACCTTGGATTTTCAATCTAAACTTATGACTTAGGTTGGACAGCCAGGGAGTCTCTTCTAAGTCGACATTCGATCAAGGCGGCGAGGTACATGGTTGAGCCAAGAGTTCACGGGGCATTTGAAGTGTCTCGGCCATTCTTGGCAAGTCTTGGCTTATGCTGCTCGGCCCCGAAGAAAACTCCACTTAGGGTGTAGTCTCGTAACCATAAGCCCTATAGGCAAAAGGGATAAGAGGCCGCGAAAACAACTGGTTGTTGTTAAGACCGTATGGGAGGAGCTAGCCTTGTATGACAGAAGTACGCCTCCTTGAAGGGGCAACCAGGGGGATGATAAGGGCGGCACCCTCCATTAGGGAGCTGATAAGTGTCTTAAGACGCAAATGTCATGAGGCTTTATTTTCGCAAGAAAATTTAGTCTTGTCATATTTGTGCGACAATCCTGAAGAGGCAATATTACAAAAGAGAAGATAAGACGAGATCAATGGGTCATTGCATGCTAGTGTAAAGACGTCCTACGATCTCGTCGCAAGACTGGCAATGTCATGGGGCTTTATGTTGCCAAGAATATTTAGGCACATCATTTAATCGCATGAATAATATCTGCGAGAGGCAACAATACTAGAGAAATGATAAGACAAAATCAATGGGTCATTACATGACGTCCTGCGATTTTGTCGCAATAACAAGAGGTGGCAAAATAAGACCTTTAACTATGAAGGCAAAATAAGACCACACAATT
This sequence comes from Papaver armeniacum, assembly GCA_023531295.1. NCBI lineage: Eukaryota > Viridiplantae > Streptophyta > Magnoliopsida > Ranunculales > Papaveraceae > Papaver > Papaver armeniacum. The sequence continues at coordinate 289,315 of JAJJWW010003315.1, read as the reverse complement.
GAAAAATAAAAAAAATGAAATCTTGGAAAAAACCAAGAAATGACTAATTGCGAAAATTCAGCAGAAACATCTGCGAGATTAAGGCATGAATACATGTTGTTATTCAAAAGTAACTTACTTAATCTTTCATTTGAATACAAATAACAGAGGCAAGTATGGGAATGAACAAGAACATGTTATTTCTCTTCATATGATAGATTTATGCACTCATAAAATGAAAGGTTGATAATATATTGATTAATTATATTGCAAAAAAGAATTGCTCTTTTAACATGTGCGAAAGGAACAACAAAGGTAGAGCTTGTATTTGAAGATCCAAGAAATTCAGACAAAATATTACAAAAATAGAAGATTAAAAGAATGAATGTACGAGATATTACAAAAGAAGAAAGAAGAAAACGAACTATTTCTCGTTTGACTCTTCTTCTTCATCATCTTCATCAGATTCTTCTACTTCTTCATCTCCATCAGATTCTTCTTCTTCACTAGCATCGCTGTCAGAGATATCTAGAGAAGGTACATTCTTGGGGATTTCTTCAAGAAGGCAAGGATATGCGAGAATGAGGAATACTTGTTGTCGTCATGAGACCATCTTAATAGTCGATTGCGAAAGAGAGTAGCATCATTCTTAAAATTCGCAACGATGTCTGTAGTTGCCTCTTCAATCTAAAATATTTATCATCCCGAGAAGAAAGGTTCTTTGCGAGCTGCTCCTTCTCAGACTCAAGTTCTTCAATTCTCTTGCGAAATCTCTCTTCACTCCTGCGAACATGTGACAATGAATCGACAATGTAAGAACGAAAATTTCATGAAAGACAAAATTTAAATTTAGAAGAACAATTAACAACCATAAATAATTAACAACCTTCTCTGTCAGAAATCATATCCCTAACCAAGGCCGTATGCTCAGCTTGAAGGCTAACATTAACACCTAAATTATTTAAGCGTCATCGAGAACTTTGCGTGCTCAAGCAAATTCATCGTCATTATTTATGAGAAGAAGGAGCGGAATTTGATTCTCTCTTTCGCTAAGTATAGCATTTTGCGATTAGAGTTCATCTTGTTCAATTTGAACTTCAAGAAGAGTCTTTTGGAATTTCGCTAATACTTGAGCACCTTGTCTAGCGATGCGATCTTTATCATCTATGAGATCACTAATTTTGGTTCTTAAAGTATTAATTTTTTCTTTGGAATTAAGATAGAGACGCTTAAATTGGTTGGCTAAGCCTAAACTATATCTATGATCAATTTCTAAGAGGCGAAATTTAGATTGAAGTTCAGTTAGAGGAAGAGATTTAACCTTGTCATTTGAAAAAATGTTCAAAGAATTGTTGCGGTGATCAAGAAGAGCATTGTTATGCATAGGGTCAGGAATGCCTGAAGAAGAATGGCTTCATCAGAAAGGTTATAGACGTCTGCGAAAATGGTAAGTCAGATGAGGGAAGATAATGAGAGAACAAAACAAAAAAAAAAGAGAAAAGTCGCATACCATAAAGTTGTTAGTTGGCACTTTGAAGACTAGATATCTTATTCTTCTGAGTGGAAGAATTAGCTTCTAATTGCTTAGACTTCTCGCGAAGAGTAGCAGCTTCAGCTTACAGATCTTCATTTCTCTTGCGAAGTTGAAGATTCTTCTTTTCAAGAATACCGCGCCTCTTCTCAAGATCTGAGGAAACAACGAAGGAAGCTCTCCCGGCCTGTAAAGGAAATTGAAGAAATTATTAAGATATAACTTAAAACCAAAATTATGAAGGAATAGGGGAACAAAGACATACCAAGACACCAAGCGAATTTAGAAAGTGGGAGTCAGTCGATCCTGAGACCCCATGAAGAGAATCATCACCCTCTAGTAAAGGAGCATCACGGATACTCGCGAGCTTTGCACTTACTAGAGAGACGATCATCTCAATCCCTTGCATGGAGTCGAGAAGATCTTTGGACAATTGTGCCATAGAAGATTCAGTTCGAAAATTCTCCTTTGCGAGAGAAGTATCAACATCATCATTATCTTCATCATCAAAGCTTTCGCTAGATTGAAGATTTGAAGGAGAGGGAGAATGAATCTTTCGTTTCTTTGAAGTTGGGGCAGTGGACTTCTCCTTGCGAAGAGGACCTTTACCCTTGCCTTTAGTCTTCGCAACCTTAGAACTTTCTTCTTCTTCGACAACTTCAACACCAACCTTCGCACACGAATGAAGATAATAAACGAGAGGCAACAATATTATTAAAATAATAAAGAAAAGTATTTCTTACTTCATCATCCGTGATCGAACGGAGGCGCCGCTAGGGTACTTGACTTAGCGGTCCTTTTGTAGCTTTTTCTCAACTTGGTAATCTGAAAATTTCGCAAGATAGGTACAAAAGGAGTGAAGATTATAAACTGAGCGAAATTTAGGGAAGTATACCTCTTTTGCTTTTTTTTAGGGCGGTTAAAAAACCCAAGGTTGATAATTGGCGAGATTCACGAGGAGCACATTTGAACACACGAAATATAAGGTCATTTCAAAACTGGCGGAAAGACGCACCACTTGTCGTCTTTAGAGTGACGAGGAATATTGTTCTTGTCCGAATGCCAGTCGATGTCTTGCATAAGTATTTTATCGGCGGCAACATTTTCTTTCCTCTTCAGCGAGCACCCCAAATGAGTTCTATCATTCTTCATGTTTATTACTTCATAGTTTTCAAGAAGCTCTCTCATGTATATTTTCAGTAGTATCTCTAAGTACTCAAATTTAGGATCCCTGACTTCTTTGGGATAAAGAGACCCTTTACCCGGCGACACGGTTGTGAACTCAAGCATTAGAGGATACAATCCCCGCTCAATTGGTAGATGGCTCGCGAGAATTTCGCATGAGCAAGAATTTCATAAAATAAGGGAAGATCGGGGGTCATAGAGAGGAATGGGAAGGCCAGCGAGAATCTACGACCTAGCGAAATTATGATTTCTGATCATCATAATGATGATCAAAAAACAAATTTAGCGAGAAGGAATGGATTTAGATTCTTGATTGGGAATGGTGGTTAATATGAAACCTTTCTCTTGAAATCTTTGAACTTTGTCGAGAGAAGCTTCATATTCTGACCAACTGGAGGCATTTTCGTAGTATGGGAATGAAGAAAACGAAGATCAAAAGAAGTGAAAAAAAAAGATTTACGATGAAAGCGGAAGTTACGGAGAGATGTTGAAGAAAAATTACGGGAAAACAAGAAGGAAAGTAAAAAGAAGAGAAGAGTAAGAAAAATATATATAGAGAGAAGATTTCTCGAAAAGGCAAACACATTTAATGCGAAGAGTAGACATGAAGCGGTTGAGAAATAGTGGTTGAAAAAGACGTGTCAAGAAATGGATGGAAGAAGAGATACGTGTAATAAATTCTGCATAAAAGTACAGAATCATGTCAATACAGAAAAATATGATAAAATGAATAGCTGCGGCATTTTGAAAGGACAAGTTCTCATGACATTCTCTCCTTCGCAGAGAATACATGAGAAGAGGCAAGATGTAGGATCGAATATCGCAACACCAATACCCTTACGAAATCCATGAGCACGGCGCACTGCGAAGATATCGCACATTGGTAATAAAAATGACGCAACGGATGACGACAGCCTGAGCACGAGAAAAATGTGAAGACCTAGCGATATTTAGGAGTATTTCGAGATTTAACATTTGAATACTTGCGAGAGTGTCGCAAGTCATATCCGAAAATAAAGGACAGCTTAGCTGTCATCCACTATGTAATGTCCTATATAAAGAGCCGAACATGCTTAAGGAAAGGAGATCTTTTTTGAGCGTTGAGCAAGTCATTAGGAGAGAGAAAGTTCAGAGCGGTTTTTAATTCTTTAGTTGATTTCCTTATCATCTTGTAATATTTGTGAGATTAATCAATAAAGATTGTGATTGTTCATCTTAAAATGACTTGATTGTGTGAATTCTTGTGAGGGGTGTAGTGTGGGATTTCCTGCTACTACAAAAGCAAAAGCTTACCAACACATATTTCGAGAAATAGATAAGCGAGATAAACTCGACTCGAAATATCAAATGTGTATAATTGAAGTCTATATAGCAATACAACTTTTGTCTCAAATAGGAGATAAAGTAGATAGACTTTTGAGTGATAGATGATTTCAAGTCTCCACATACCTTTTTGTTGATGAAGTTCCACAAGTTCCCTTGAGTCGTTCTTCGTCTTCATTCAATGAACCCCGTGAAGTCTAAAGCTCAACTACACTTTCTATCCTAATCCGAGACTTAGCTATAAGTAGACTAGAAATCAATACTTATCGTTTTGACAACTAAACTTGACAAACAAGCTTGAGATAGAAACGCTTGCGAGTTCGACCTAGCAGTGCTCTAACACAAAGAACTCTACAGGCGTGACAGTTATCTAACGAAAAACCTATCTCTTACATTGCCCGTTAGACATCCTTACGGTGCTTCGCATATGCAATCCCTTTTTTTCGCAGGATGCTCCACCACCTCCAGCTAAATGAGGACGTTGACTCACGAGTTATAATTTAGTTCAGATTAATATAATGGATTAGTCTTATGTAGAGATTTAGTTAATTCTAATGAAAAGTAACTAAGAAGTTTATGTATTTGTAGTTACCTTTAATTCAATATGTTTTTTTTTAACATAAGATAAGTCCAAATTAGTAGTGATAGTATAATGGTATACATACAAGGATATTTTCATTGGTTAAACATAACACAACATAACATTAACCTAAAACATATAGCGACACTTAATTATTCCACTCCAAAGTACTCGGTTCCCTCGAACATTTGACACATATAACATATTTCCAAAAATGATTTCCATATGTATTTTTCTATGATTAATTGTATATGTACATATAAGCATGGCAATCAGGGTCCGAGCAATCAATCATTTGTGCAGATAATTCCTTTTATGGTGAACCTCTTCACACTGGTTGCACTTTCACTGCTCAAATTTGGCTTTATATTTAATTTTTTTTGAAAAGTTCTTGTAGTTGCAGGATTTCCTACACTACACCCCTCATTAGATTCAACACAATTAATCCATTTGAAGATGAATAACTATGAATTTGATTGATTATTTTCTTGAAGTGTTTACAAAGAAAGATAGAACAAATTAAAAATTACAATCACTCTAATGTTTCTCTCTCTTAATGTCTTGCTTAACCATTCAAAAAGACCTCTCTTTACAACATGGTTCAACCCTTTATATAGGGTAGTATACGATGGATGGATGACTAAATTTGTCCTTTATTTTCGGGAATAACTCGCGATGTGTCGCAAGTGTATAAGTGTTCGTTCTCGCGACACTCTTAACCTTCATGATTTTCACATCTTCCTCGTGTTAAGGCTGTCGTCATCCATTAAATCACTTATTTTACTTCCCCTTGACTCCTTCGTGATGTTGTATTTATTAATCTCGCGAAGTATTGATGTCGTGATATTCGATCCTACATCTTGCCTCTTCTCATGTCTTTTTCTGCGAAAGAGAAAATGTCATGAGAATCCATATTTTAAAAATGCCGCAATTGCTCATCTTTATCTCGCGATTGTTCACTTTTATCCGTTTTTTTTATGTACGGAATTTATTACGGTGTTTCTTCTTCCACTCTTTTCTTGACACGTCTCTTTCAAACCGCTTATTCTTGACCATTCACGTCCCATCTCGCATTAAATGCATTTGTTTTCTCGAGGTTCTCTTCTCTGTATATAGTTTTCTTACCCTTCTCTTTTTCTCTTTTATTTTCCCTCTCGCAACTTTCCTTCAACTTTCTTCCTCCGCAATTTGCGCTCGCTCTTGTAATCCTCCCTTCAATTCTCTCAATCTTCAATTCTCTATTCATTCCCATACTATATTAATGGCTTCACTTGGTCGTACATATAAAACCCTTTTGAAGAAACTCAAAAGAATTTGCGGAGAAGGGTTTCACTTTATCAACCATTCTGATCAAGAATCTTCGTCTATTCTCTCTGCAAAGCATTTCTTGATCATCAGTGTGATGATCAGAAAATCATAGTCTCGCTAGGTCAACTCCTCGCGGGCCTTCCCATTCCTTTATACAATTTCGAGATACCATTATTCTATAAAATTCTTGCTCATGAGAAATTCTCATGAAATTGTTTATCAATTGAAGCGCATTGCATCCGTCGATGCTTGAATTTGCCAATCGTGGTTACCGTAAAGGATCTTTATATCCTAATGATGTCAAGGATCTAGATTCGCAAACTTAGAAATAGTCATTTGAGAAGTATACCGTGGAAAACGTTTTTGAAAATTATAAAGTAATAAACATGAGAAATGATAAATCTCGTTGGGGTGCTCGGTTGAAAAGAAAAGATAATATTTCGATGACAAGCTACTTATGCAAGATATTGATTGGCACTCGGGCAACAATAGTACTCTCGTCATTCCAAAGATGAGAAATGGTGGGTTGTTCCCTTATTTTGAATGGACCCTATATCGCAGTTCACACGTACTCCTATGCGGATCTATGAACTATCATCCTTGGGAATTTAAGTGGCACGAGAAGGCAAAAGAGGTATATTTCCTATTTCGAGGTTTTGCTTTGCGATATTCCCGATGACAAGCGTTTACTGAACTTGCAAAAACTTACGGAGGTTGACAAGGCGAGGAAGAGTTATGAAAGAAACCCAAGGCGAGTACTCTGGTGATACTCAGATCGATCACGGATGAAGTAAGAAATACTTTCTTTTGTTATTTTTAACAATATTGTTGCCCCTCTTGTTTCTTATCTTCATTCGTGTGCGAAGGTTATTGAAGAAACATCCCCCATTTGCAAGGTTAAAGGAAAGAATAAAATCACTCTTCGCAAGGACAAGTCTTACTGCTCCATTTTCTAAAAACGGAAAACCCATCCCTCTTCTCGTTCTAGTTCTCAAACCAAAGCAAAAGCTCGACAGTATGAAAATGAGATTGGTAATTCCTCTGCGAGGAGAATCACTCGACTATACATATGGCGCAATTTTCTAGTGTCTTCTCCGATTCTATGCAAGGATTAGGAGATGATCATTTAAGCTTGCTACTTGAAGCTATCGCTAAAATTTGCGATGCCCTTTGTTAGAGGATAATGAATCTTTTCGCGGAATTTCCCGAACATTGACTTCAAGTCACTTAAATGCTCTCAATGCTTTGGTATGTTCATATTCCTTTGTTTCTCAATTTCGATTATAAGCTTTACCTTAACAATTTATTTATTTTCCTTTCTGATGCTGGAGAGCTTCCTTTGTTGTTGCCTCGGATCTCGAGAAAAGACGTGACAACCTTGAAAAGAAAAATCTCCAACTTAAAGAGAAGATCAAGAACTAGAAAGCGAAGTTGCGATGTCTCGCAAGAAAGATAAAGAATTCAACAGTTTGAAGTTGAGTCTGCTTCTCAGAAGACTAAAATGTCTACTCTTCAAAGTGAAAATCAACAACTTTATGGTATAAAACTTTTACTCTTCAAGTCGTCTTTATTTTGTCACCTACTTTTCTTTGCACGATTTATTATTTTCGCAACATATATAATCTCTCTCACGAAGAAGCCATTCTTCTCCATTCATTTCCGAGCCTATGGACAATGATGTTCTTCTCACTCATCTCAACGAATCTTTAAGCAGTTCGTCAAACAAAATTGATTCCCTTTCGTTAAATGAACTTCAAGCCAAATATCGTCTCTTAGAAATTGAGCATAGATATAGTTTAGGTTTAGCCAACCGATTTAAACAAATGTATCTTGATTCCCATAAGAAAACCAAAACTTTAAGGAAGAAAATTAGTGGTCTCATAGATGACAAAGACCGTATTGCTAATAAAGGTGCATAGGCCTTAGCAAAATTTCAAAAATCTCTTCTCGAAGTACAAATTGAACGAGACGAATCTCTTCGTCAAAATGCCATACTTAATGAGCGAGAAGATCAAATTCGTTCGCTTCTTGTTATAAATAATGATGATGAATTCGCTTGGGCTGCGAAGGTTCTAGATAATGCCAGGAATAAATTAGGTGTTGATGTTAGCCTTCATGCCGAGCATACCCGCCTTGGTTAAAGACATGATATCCGGACAGAGAAGGTTGTCTATTATACTTTACTTGCTCCTTATCTCTGTAGTATTGTTATTGTGTTGTTAATTCATTGTCATATGTTTTACGGGAATCCGAGAAGAGATTTCAAACGAGGATTGAAGAACTTGAGTCTCGAAAAAGGGGAACTCGCATGAAGGCCTTTCTCTTCGAATAACAAGTATTCTAAGTTGAAGAAACAATCGCAAGCTACGGTGGCTAATTTCAACAATAATGTTGTTCGTTTTACTTAATCAAACTATTGAAACGGTTTGCAATGATCACCGCATTCCTCTTAGTTCATATCCTTGTCTTCGCGATGATATTCCACGAAGATATGCCTTTCTGATGTCTCCGATAGTGAAGCTGGCGAAGAAGAAGAATCGGCGAAAAGAATGATGGAATTGAAGAATCGACCAAGAAGAAGAATCCTCAAAGAAATAACTTCTTTTTCTTCTTTCGTTTCTTGTAACATCTCTGTATATACTCTTTTAATCTTCTTGGATTGCTAAATATGAAGTCAACCTTTGTTTTCTTTACTTGTGCATATTAATCAAGCAATTCTCCTTTATAATTCAATGACAAACATTATGAATACATAAATCCATCATGTGGAAATGAATAACAAGATTTTATCCTATTCATTCCCATACTTGCCTCTGTTATTCATTTTCAAATGAGAGATTTAACCAATTGTCTCTAAGTAATGGAATTTCTGACTTTCGCCTTTATTATTTGTAACTTTATGATGGAATATAATCGTTTTCGCAAGCTTATTTGCTTCCTCAATTTTATGTATGTCTATTTCTTTAGTTATGTTGAAGTTTATTATTGCGACAAGATCGCAGATGATGCCTTCACAAATGAAGAAATCATTGATCTTGCCTTATCATTCTTGTGTGGTCTTATTTTGCCTTCCTAGTTAAAGGTCTTATTTCGCCACCCCTCGTTGCGACAAAATCGCGGGACGTCTTTACATTTTCATGTAATGACCCATTGACCTTGTCTTATCATTTGTTAAGTATTTTTGCCTCAAGTAGGATATTTTTATTTGCGACAATATGACGGGCTTAAATATTCTTGCGAATGTAAAATCCCATGACATTCTGCCGTCTTTGAGGCGAAATCGCGGGGCGTCTTTACATTTTCATGCAAAAACCCATTGATCTCGCCTTATCCTTGCGTCGGTGTGTTGCCTCTACGAGATCATCGCACAAATATGACAAGCCTAAATTTCCTTGCGAAAATAAAGCCTCATGACATTTCGTCTTTTGACATATCGGCTCCCTAATGGAGGTGCCGCCCCCTTATCTTCTCCACTGGTTGCCCCTTCAAGAGGCGTACATCGGCCATACAAGACTAGCTCCTCCCATCCTAGGTCTTAACAACAACCGAGTTGTTTTCGTGACCTCTTATCCATATACCTATATGGCTTATGGTTACGAGACGCACCCTAAGTGGAGTTTTCTTCGGGCCGAGTGCGGTGCATATACCAAGACTTGCCAAGAATGGCCGAGACACTTCAAATGCCCCAGGCACTCTTGGCTCAACCGTGTACCAGGCGCCTTGAGCATACACTCGACTCCTTGGAAGAGACCCTCGGGGCGTCCAACCGTGGTATAACCATATATATATATATATATAGTTGGAAATCCAAAGTATCTCTCCTGGATAGGCTTTCATGTGCCCCCAATCTCCATGACTCAGGTTCCAGGAGCGGTGTAACCTTTTCACTGAGCCATGTCAAGAGATACCCCCTTATATGACGCACTTTAGGTCTTACATTTGCCTCTTGCGAAATATCATTCGCGAACTAGGGTGTACGCCATAAAGGTTCGTCCCATTCACTCACTCTTTCATTTTTGTTAATTCATTCAATCATTCATTTTGTTTGCGAAGCTATCGCGCAATGTTACATTGTTTAGTCATTGTTTACATTTTTTCCATCATACATTCTTGATGGCGAGATCCTCGCATATTTCCTCTTTAATTATTTTTTCTTCCTCTTACCCTTAACAAGCTTTTGTTACTGCCTTTTGATGATTATTCACTTCTTACACTTTTTGCTCCTGCTGCTCTCTACTTCTTCACCATTCAAATCTCTTAATGATTCCTTTCCATCATAATTTTCAACCGTTTTTCATGCACATTTCGCAATGTATCTTCTCCTCTTACATCAATGGCATCCACCATCAATCTTTCTCTCCTTTGTTCATCTTTTGCATGTTGCTTCCAACCCTTTCTTTTCGCAGCTCTCTCTTCGCAACTCTCCACGTCGATCTCATAGGATTTTTGTCCTTCCGTCAATCTCCTTTATAATTCCAACACCGCTAGGATGAGTGAAATTTTATGCATTGATGATAAGTTGACCTTCGCCCGAAATTTCGTGCAACCATGGCCTTCCGATCAATGCGTTATAAGGGACTCCACATCAACTACACAGAACAAAATCCCCGTTGATAACCCTTGCAAAGGTATTCTCATATGAACTTCTCCTTTAGGCTTATTCGCTGTTCCATTGAAACCATATATCTTATGTCGAAGGTATCAATTCTTCATCCTTCCCCCCCATAGTCTTGTAAGTATGGTAGAAAGAATATTTACTGAGCTCCCCGTATCAATCAAGATTCTATTGATCGCCCAGCAATTCTCTGCTTCGTCGTCTTCGCCATCTACAGGTTTTGGATTAATTTCAATTTTACAACCAATGGGTTATCATGCGTCTCTTTGCCTTGAGGAACCTCTTCTCGCATTGAAAGAAATAATCTTTGCATTTGCCATTCTTTTAAGCTATGACGTCTTCGCAATGTTCATCACTTCTTTATTATTAGCATCCTCGCAAAAACCCTCACGAGAACATTATCATGAAAATCTTCAATTGTTCGGTAAGAGTGTACAATGGAGTTGCAAAATAAATTTTTTAGCTTTCGATCCAACTTCTATTACGAATGTTTCTTTCCCCTTTTTTGAATTTGTTACGTGCGCAGTGGTGGTGTAATGGCTGAACCTTCTCTTCACTTTTTAGAAAATGACTTAGCTTTCCTTGATCAATCATTCTCGAGGATGATTCTTTTTATATTTCTCTGAGTCATTTGTTAAGTGTCCATGAAAATCGGTGGTAAGAACAGAACTCGTGACTTCTATCACTTGGTGGTGGCTCATTTCCATGTTCCATGTGCGGTATGTTTTCCATCAAGAGTATAGCTTCCCATATTTTTCAACACTAGCATTTAATCTTGGCATTTTTATTTCTTCCCATACTACTCGTGACGTGCCCTCCATGATACCCCGCCTTTGACTTCCATAAGTTTCTTGCGGATGATCAAGTCTTTGAATTTTGTTATTGCCTTACAGGTTATAGTAGTTTCTTTCTCTCTCATATTCTTCTTGATCACGGCTTCCCATGGCTACTATCTTTGGCTGTCCATCATCTTTATCCTTTCTTGTTGACCTTTAAGAAGTACTCGCCACCGTGTTTATCGATTTGGGTAATAAACTTGCATTCGCAGCATTTGAACTTGTATTCGCAATTGGATATGATTCCATCTCATTTTGCCTTTCCTCTAAAGCAATATACTCCTCTTGAAGTTCTCTACAGACTCCGTCATCGTGATTGTATTCTTGACTCTAAAAATTTCAATATATAGCAAATTAGTTGCGAACATAGCGTTTATAAATGATAAAATGAGATATCTTTCATCCACTCTTCCACCGTCTCGCTACACATCGTCTTCCATCTCACGAGTTAAGTGTCTTAAACTTTCACCAACTCTTTGTTTCACCAAATACATCTTCAATTCTGGTCGCGAGAGTTGTTACTTATGTATGCCCTAAAAATATAGCTTGTAAATGGTTGAATGACGTGATGGTGTTTCTTGGAAAACCTTCAAACCATTTCGGTGCTTCTCTGTTAAACTTGATGCGAAATATTTGCACAATATAGCGTCATGATTTTCCCAATGTAACATACATCTTACATACGCTTTGATGTGTTGTATTAAGTTATTCCATCAAAAATCTTTGGTTAATGCGGGTAAATTGCACTTTGGGGGTATTCCTCCTAACCGCACCTCTAGTGTAAAGGGATTTTTATGCTTGTTCGATTGCCTATCATCCAATTGTCTTCTTCCTCCTCCTCTTCTATTGTTCAACATTCCTCTCATTTACGCCAACTCTTTTAAGATTTGTTCATTTACATCAGGATTTGAATTTATTGGTCTTTTTTAGCTCTGCCTCTCTCCTTCTGCGTTCATGTCTATCTTGATTTTCTTGTTCAGCATTTTCTTCTCTTCTTTCTCTGCGACTTTCTCCTCCATCTCGTTCATGGATTCGCACACCATTGTATCTATCATTTTCTCTTCTTGGTTGTCTATCGGTTCTCCCTTTGTATTCTTTCATACTCTTCATTGATATTTCCATTGTTGCGATTTTGCTCGCGTCTTCTTTCTCGATTGTCATGATTATTACGCGAATTGCTTCCTCAATTCGTTCTTCCATTTCCACTCTTAATCTTTCCCTTTACAAGCTAGACGCGCTTGTTCAATATAATGCTTTTCGATGTCATCTTGATCTCCTTTTGTTTCCTCTTTGTGTTTCTCTCCCACGCGACTCTTCTTCGATTTTCTTCATCAATTGGATTATTCTCACGCTATTTCCTTGATTTCCATTATTTTGGTCACCCCGTAAAATCTGCGGGCGCGGAATACACACCACTTCCTTCTTTCGATTATCCTTCACCGAGATTTAGCTCTCTTTCTAAATTTTCTTCATTAACATTTCTACGGGTAACATTCTCCTTCTATCATCTCTAACCGATCCTGGTCTTGACACAGTATTACTTCTCGACCTCTGATTCTCGCAACCTCATATTTTCCATTCTTAACTCATGGTTTTTCCTTGTTAAATTTGCGCATTCTTAAAAGCTTCTAATCGTCTTTCTTCATGTATTGTTTGTCTCAACGTTTCTAATGCTCCCGATTTCTTTATTTCTATGAGTATTTCTCCCATTTCTTCTCGATTTCTCTCCTCTTGTCCATTATTTATCAATTGTTTCACTTCTTCTCGTTCTTCCACAGACCGATCTCCATGTATGCACGCTCACCCTATCATAATCTATTACTCTATTCGGTCTTGGTTGAATTGGTGGTTGAATTTGACCTTCTTCTCTATCTCTTGCGTTTATTCTTGATGGTTCACCTACTTCATTTCTCCTTTCTCCACTAATCTTCCTTCTCCTCACAATTCTTTGGTTGTTAAATGCATTCCTTCTTTCTAGCCATTTCTCAATTTTAGTAAATTGTTTGAAAATTATTCAAAATTTCTTTCTCGTTACTCTGATTCTTTCAATTCATAAGGTTGATCTTCTACTCAGTCCATGTTTCTAGCGCATATGTAGTTGCAGGATTTCCTACACTACACCCCTCATTAGATTCAACACAATTAATCCATTTGAAGATGAATAACTATGAATTTGATTGATTATTTTCTTGAAGTGTTTACAAAGAAAGATAGAACAGAATTAAGGAAATTACAATCACTCTAAAGTTTCTCTCTCTTAATGTCTTGCTTAACCATTCAAAAAGACCTCTCTTTCTTTATGATTGGTTCAACCCTTTATATAGGGTAGTATACGGTGGATAATGACTAAGTTCTCCTTTATTTTCAGGGAATAACTCGCGAAGTGTCCATACCCCCGTATAAGTGTTCGTTCTCGTGACACTCTTAACCTTCGCCGATTTTCACATCTTCCTCGTGTTCGGCTGTCGTCATCCATTGCGTCACTTATTTTACTTCCCCGCGACTCCTTCGTGATGTTGTATTTATTAATCTCGCGAAGTATTGATGTCGCGATATTCTGATCCTACAGTTCTGATACTTTCCATCTTCTTTAGCTTTCACAACATCATTTAGCAACTGTGCTTCTTCACAACAATTAGGATATTGAGGATGCAAATACCTAATATTTTCAGATTGTGATCAGTGGCCATTTTGATGTCAGAGCAATCTTCTTATGGACACTTAGAATATATCCAAGGGCATTGAATCATACTATAATAATTATATATAACATAATGGAAAAACTTCATCTTCTTATTGTATAGCCCGTATCTTTTCTCGTTGCTTATGTTGGTGTCGGTTGTGAATGTTTTGGGTAGGTTTTAGAAAAACTTTGTTAGCAATGTATGGTTTTATAAGAAAGTATATATCCGTTATATAGCAATTGCTTTTATATTCGTTGGGCAATCAAAACTTAGATAATAAATTATAGTATCCCGTCCAATTTTTGAGTTAATTCATAGTATTCAACCATTTTTTACAAGATATAAACTTTGATAATAAAAACTTCATAAACAATTCAATGTTGGACGATCTTTGACCTCCTATTAATATTCGTTTGACTTATTTCCAGTGGATGCGTTTTTTAAAATATTTTCCTTGGTTTTTGTAACCAGTATAATGGCTACCATGGTAGTTAACTTTAAAAACTTGAATTATTCTTTTCCTTTTAGTAGCGGATTTTCTTGGGTAAAGTTCCAAAACTTGAAGTCTTCTTTCTATTCCCTATTTTTTCTAAAACCAACACATATCTTATCAACAACAACTTCAAATAAGCGTAAGAAAAATAAAAAAATATGGTGTTGATTGTTTGACTTTGGATGCAACTTGAAAAATTTCTATTAAGAAATTTATAGAATTAGAAGAATTAATTAAAAGAAATTTTAGTAGAGAAAGTTGAAATTCAATGTGAGATGAGCATTTGAAAATGGATATGGTTTATAGGTGTAAAAGTATAGGCATTTTATTCCCGTTGGAATTTAACAGCTGTAGTTGAAAACTGAACCAATCGTCCAACGCTGAAACGAGCCTCACTTGGCTCAATCTTTGCCGATATATTCTTTCTTCCACCGTGAGAAACTTATTCTCCCATCCAAGTGGACCCTAAAATAAACTAATTTGCCAATTCCCAGTGGCTTTGCTCTTAATTCCTATGTAGTGGCTGAGGCTCCATGTTCCATTTTAAACAGAATAAAAATTGTTAAAGATATCATATCCCATAGCCTTTTGATATGCAATTGGTATTATAAGTGCTACTTACATGCATGCATCAATAGAAATTGAGCAAAAATATTTTAATTGCACTTTTTATTCACATAAATTAATTAAGCGCCGACCAGTATCTCAAACATTCTCAAAATGATAGCATACTAGTTAACTTGACATGCAATTTGGATTACAGTAAAAATATTAAATTAAAAGACGTATCACTCATGACTCAGCGACCTGAATGAAAAAAAAAACTTCATATATTCAACAAGGCGCGAAAAAGGATGAGATGATTCAAAGATGACAAAATATGGAATGAAATCTAGCTATCTCTTTGATCCATGAATGGACCTAACATTACATCTAAGATGGAATAAGAAAGAAAGATGTTACAAAAACATTACATAATTGCTCGAGCTTCATATGCCTAAATACTCCCCGGTTTTCCTTGTTATAATCCCTTGAGATAGGATAACTTGAAACTAGGATAAAAAACAAAATGTAAACTTGTACAAACATATCTTCGAGGCTCTTGTCGATGAGAACTCTTCTTACTCCAAGAATGAAGCATCCCAAATTCCAGATTACCAATATGAATAAGGGAATCATAAAAATAGTAGCTCCTTGGAAATTGAAGCTGCCCTTCTCATATTTTTTTTGTTGATCAGAATCTATTACCTTGTTTGTTAACCGAAAACTAGATTTTGTTACTCCGACCAATTTCATAACAACATCGAGACATCCAAACAAGCTTGATGTAACTGATTTTATCATCCAAATCCTTTGTTCATTCCACCATGTTTTTATTGTTCTACCACCAATTAGTACCTCTACTAGATGTTGACTAACAGAGGACACATAAACAATGACAAACACTGTGAACCATGGATCTGATACCTTGGGGAACAAGGGGACGCCTTTGACAAGGTACAACTGAGGGATGAGTCCATATATGAGAAAAGATACGCCATAGAGTGGGTGCAGTGTAAAATATGCATAACACATACTTTGAAGTGGAGACATTCTTGACATTCCATAAGTTAAAGGGTGAATGTAGACACCCCAACTTGAAATAATCCACGAGCACCATTTCATGGTTTGAACCATGGCATCCTTCATATTCATTGTGGTACACCCTAAAAAACTTGGTATTGATGAAAAACAATATACTGATGTCCATCCTTTGCAATGTAAGAGGTACCCAGTAAATGTACTCTCTAGTAAGCACTTGTATGAGAACCCCATCTGTAAGAACCAAGTGATGTTAACTAATTAACAAAATAAATACACAAGAACCAAATACAGTAGAACTTCGTTAATTAAATTAATCCGCGATAAATTAATAACTTCGTTAAAACAATATTTTTTACCGATTCGTACTTGGGACAATATGTTAGGTTAATATAAATTACTGGTATTAGGGCCAACTAGTATATAAATTAATAATTAGTGTGATAGCAATACATTATGATGCCTTACTAAAATAGGAATCCAAAGTCGTTTGTTTAGGTGTTCGATTTATATAACATAGGACTTCATCTTAAATACGTTGTAGTCTCTTAAGAAGTTCGGAGTGACCTTGTTGTGTTATTATTCTTACTGTTTTAATTATAACATCAACACACACACACACACACATATATATATATATATAACATCAACACACACACAAATATATATATATATATATATATTTGTGTGTGTGTATACACACATAATATGCAATATATTATCGGATATTATGCCATAAAATAGTTTGAATTGAAATTAAAATCTCCAAATATATGTTATTATAGGAAAATGATCTACACACTTATCTTTAAAACTTAAGTTAGGAATGTTTCGATATATTAATAACTCATTAATTTACAAATAAATTAATACTTCGCCAAATTGATAGAATTTACCAGTCTCAAGGAAGTTTTACTATATTGACTTGATCTATTGAACTTACCCGATCACCCCATTGAGTCTTGTTTTCGAACGCACATGACGTTAAATATCTAGCTTCTCGCAACATGGACGAGGTTGTTGACGAATCCTCGTTATTGTCATTCCACTCAAAATTTTGGCATAACGATTTGACGAATCTTGTAGACGGACCAAAACAAGTTTCTGGTTCGGAAAGATAGATATCTAACGAAGCACCAGATTTCAATGTTTGATTAGTAATTAATGATTATAAATTTTCATGACTAATATTTTAAACTTGCGAGTGTATATATATATATAGTTATATGAAACTTATGCCATTAATGTATGCCATTAATACAATTATATTTACGGTTTACCTTCTTGCTTGGGAGTACCAAATAGTGCCTTTCTCTTTATGTAAAAACCAGTACCTGATAATACTGGCCCTCTTAGTCCATCCATACCTTGCCATTTTGTCTAAATCCGAATATTAGATTACACAATTTACCCGAAAAAAAGTTAAAGTCAGAAGTCAAGGAATGAAAAAAAAAAAAATCAATGCCAAAACAAAACTAAATGTGCAGACCTTGAAAGCTGATCTGGCTTGACCGTCATATATATCATTTTGACTAAGATTATAGAACATCTGAGGGAACTGAACGAAAGCCAAAGAAGAAGTCTTTGTATCATCCACATAAAAGCACACTGCTTGTTTTGCTGAAGTTGGGTCGTTACAGTACATGTCACAATTTAACACCAGTATGTATGGAGCGTTGTTGATTATCCCAGACACCCGTAACTGCACTTGACATTGTAATTCAAAACTCATTAATCGATGGAGTGACTTAGTGACATGTAATAGTGGCACTGGATGATGTGGGTGTTCTATCCCATATATTGAAAATAAATTTCCTAAATGTACATCGTGACAACTGATAACCCTAGTAGATTTGTGACATACAAACATGAAAATTATTTTACCAGGGAGTTAAGGGCTCCGGCTTTAAAACGATGGTGATAAGTTGGTCTTCTCTCGCGAGAAACATAAACAAGTTTAGGAATTCCTTCGTTTTCACATATCATCTGCATTGGTTCCAAAATAATATGTACAACCTTTGATTACATCACTGGGTAAGTAATTCCATTGTTATATATATAATTTGGGAGAATTTCACATGTGGTTGAAAAATTTGTATGAAGCTCAAATTCTAGAGCTTCTGGTCTCACTAGAGAAAATTTGGAATAAGTGTAAAACCTTTGTCACCTTTCATAGAAAATTTAGACCAATAGAAAATTATTAGAGAGAATTTAGACCAATAGGAAATAAGATGCTTTTGTCCTTTGACATTTTTCAAATTTCACTAAAAATAATTCCTTAAGTAAAAAACAAATAATACCTTAAGTAAAAAAAAAAAAAATCTAAAATAATACGTTAAATAAAAAGATCATGGTTAAAAAAACATAAAAAATACCCATACTTTAAGTAAACAATAATTAAAGATAATAGTTTAAGTAAAAAAATCTTACTTCACGGTTAAAAATTAGAAAAAACAAATCTTTGTACCCTTTTATTAATTTATTTTCATAAGTATAGCCTAAGTTCTTACCGTTTAAAAAATAATACGTTGACTGAAAAAAGACCCTTCCAGGGTAAAAAAATAATACTTTGAGCAAAAAAATCTATTCTTTTACGGGCAAAAAATCCACGCACAATATGTTACTTTCACGGGTACAAAAAAAAAAATCTTGAGCAAAAAATATACTTCACGAGTAAATTTAAAAATATATGTTTTAAAAATATATGTCGAGTAAAAAAAAATAAAAAATAAAAAACTTCAACCAATATGTTACTTTCACGGGTAGAAAAAAACTACACCGGTAAAAACCCAATATGTTACTTTCACGGGTACAAAAAATAATATCTTGAGCAAAAAATATACTTCATGGGTAAAAGAAAAATATATCTCGAGTAAAAAAAAAGACCAAAAAAAATTTCAACCAATATGTTACTTTCACGGGTAAAAAAACAACAACGTATATTTATCACTCTTTTCACGAGTAAAGAATAATAACTTGAGTAGAAAAGCTATCTTTCTTTTACAGGTTAAAAAAACTTTATCCAATATGTTACTTTCTTAAACAAAAAATAAAAAAAACAACGTATATTTGTCACTCTTTTCACGAGTAAAGAATAATAACTTGAGTAGAAGCTATCTTTCTTTTACGGGTTAAAAAAACTTTATCCAATATGTTACTTTAGATCATTATTATTACATGAAACTAGTTGGAAGCCCTAATGCTTAAGCCAAACGACTTACTACTACATTAATTGAGCAGTTGATGTCTTGAGTCTAAGTAGTACTCGTGGAAACCTTGCCAAGGAGGCGAAACGCGGCGGGAGGCGAGATTGTGTCGCGAGGGGCAAATTAACGGGTAAAAAGAAAAAAAAAACTTCAACCAATATGTTACTTTCACCGGTAAAAAAGAAACTATATGGAAGATAAAAAAAATATTTATTACTCTTTTCACGGGCAAAAAAAAGACAAATAGAAAAGAAAAACTATCTTTTTTTTACAGGTTAAAAAAAATCTTCACCCAATATGTTACTTTCACAGATTAAAAAAAAATCTTAAGTAGTAAAAAAACAGAAAAAAATCGCGGGTAAAAAGAAAAATGATTATTTTGATTGTGTTGGCTACAAATCAATTGACTAGTCTGAGGGTTAATTTATGCATGCGATGTTGGATATGGGTAAAGAATAGTAACGGACCTCAACCTGTGGGGCTCGATCTTGGCTTGTTTGTATGCTTTGACTTTCATTCTCTACATACTGCACGAAGTGCTGATACTTTGACTGCGTTGAAATACAGAAATTCCTTAGTTCAGGCAGTATCATGCATTTACCAGAAGAACGAAAACACTCCACGGGATGTGATTTTAAAACATGGCGTGTTTATGGAATCCTACATTTTAAAATGTGACGCTGCACAAAGACCATGAGCACATGACACATAATGGACCAAGTAAAGAAGAGAGGTTGCATGCCTTGATTTCGTCTTGATCTAATTTGAACTGATCATAATCAACATGTTCAACATCATCATCTGATTTCGACGAACTGAAATATGCTTCTGGACATCGAGTTTTAATGTCATACTTGTTCCAAAAAGGAATCCACGACTTCGCAAAAATAGCAGCTTCTTTGACGCTAAAAAGAGTTAA
Source organism: Papaver armeniacum (assembly GCA_023531295.1). Lineage (NCBI taxonomy): Eukaryota > Viridiplantae > Streptophyta > Magnoliopsida > Ranunculales > Papaveraceae > Papaver > Papaver armeniacum. The sequence goes on along the minus strand of JAJJWW010003315.1, from coordinate 269,075 downwards.
AGGAGAACCAGAATCATCAGAGAGATAAACAGAGTTTCTCTGGAGGGTAATCTAAAGACATCGCTGATAACACAGTGTTCATAACTTGTATAGTAGGCTCTTTAGTTGGATCCGTAGTGCAGATAAAAACATCAATACCCGGCAATGATGAAAAAGATATTCTGTCAGGGTAAGTGGTTCTAACAACGGGTCTGAATCTGAAAGCTTGGGTTAAGAATCAAATAAAAGAGAAAATGAATTCAGAAATAAATAGAAGAATCCATGGCCATTTACTTTGAATCACTGGTTCTTGAAGGAGATGGGAGAGACGGTAATAGAGTACGGGAGAGAATGATTGTGGTGTGGAAGACTGAGTGAAGTCTGTTCAGGTTTGCTCTAAGTGTTTGAACTTGAACTTCATGTAAAGGAAGGAATCAGCAGTAGAAGAAATTTTCTTTTCCATTTTGATCTCTTTTTCTATTTCTTGGTGATAATGCATCAAGGAAGACTTCATTTCGTTTTCTTTTATAGGAGAAGCAGAACATTATCGATCCTATGAGGTGATTGACTCGCATTTACAACCAGCGTCATCAATCAGTTATTAAGTCAGTACAGGCACTAGGGCTTATTCCCTATAATGACGAACTTACAATGCGCATGAATTTCTGGAGGTCTTTGAAGGGACTGAGTTTATTGCTCAGACTTGCATAACCAAAAGTTAAGTGTCAAAGTTCGTTTATTCTTGGTAGACTATGTCTACTGTGAATTGTCCCTTTCTCTTTGCAAACTTCTCACTTTGAACTTTCAGTTCTTTAAGCTGCCATAAAATCAACAAAAAGGCTAAATAGATAGACTAAGACAAACTACACCCAGTATCGGTAAGTCCACCAAATTTTGAACGACACTTGATTGATGGTTTGATACCAATCCATCTATACGTTGAAAACGCTTAATGCTGTAAATAAAGTTTAATGCTGTGTAACAAAGATATGACATAAACTCACCAATTTTCCTTAAGCGCAAGGCCATGCAAGTAAAAGCCAAAGAGAAGAAGGCGAAACACCAAATTCCCATATCCAACTATCTAAATGGATCTTACTTAGAAACATAATATATTTGGAAACCAACGAAAAGATTAAACCAACTTAATATAGTATATACATTCAATCAATAAATCGTGTTTATTAGCAAACAACATCAACCTTGAATAATTTCATCAAAGTATACAAATACTAGTTTAATTCTTTTTTATTTTTCTTATTTTTTTTCCATACAAATTTTATATTTTAATACGATACTGTTTAAAGTTCATGCATCATTAATTAATCTTCACAATCTAACCCTTTCTTAATATTTTGAAGAGTACATGCAACAAGAGTATTAACTGTTTCGAGTGATTCCATGGTTAACTTAGCTGCAGGAGTTGAATTGGCTAGAATTTGAAATACCATGGTGAACAAAGATCCAGCTCCTTCCACGGTTTTCTCCTCTAGTCTAGAACTAATCACCAGTGGCCTTGTCTCGAGCCCGTCTGAGAGAATGGAGAATCCAGAGGGAAGAATTGCAACTTTACTGGAATCACATCCTGTCATTGCTGATTGCAACTCTGGGATATCCACTGAAGCGTAAACTATCATCGATTCAAAACCATTCGTGCAACAATCTTGTAATATCCACGTACTACTGTCTTTTGATTTCGATGCCTTAATCAATAAATTCATATCATATTGTTAAATTATATAAAAACGAACTGCTGCTATAGTTTTTCTAAACTATAGTTTTTCATTGAAAAAAATGAATACTTTCTGGTATAGATTACTCACTTGGATGGTGACGGTGTTCCCTCGGTCTTGTCCTTTCGCTAAGTTTGCGATGGATTGTACCGGACCTCCCATCGACATAATATCCCACTATAAGTTTCCACGAAAACAAACAACAATATGTCATGTGTGGTTATATTATGTTTGCATTTACAAAATGCCTGCATGGTATGTGTTACGAACGCAAAATTCTGAACTTCTAACAATTACGATGGTTATAATTAATAAGCAAAGACTTGCACGCCTTTGATTACGTAAAAGCAAATAAGCAAGAGAGCATGCACATGCTAGGGTTTTACCTCCATTCGACGAGCATCATCTCTTAAAAAATCGAACAAAACATTAGGCGCGACAGGAACCCAAGTAGATGAAACTGCACACACAATCACTCCAAGAGGTTCACCAGGATCATTCAAATTCTTGCGAGACGCAATTCTTATATCATCTCCAGCTTTTGTTACGATCTTCGTCCATGTATTATGACTAGAAGCTCCAATGCCACGACAGAAACTTGATGTCATTCGTTGCGCTAATTTCAGAATGCTTTTCCTTCCAGCTAATGTTGCAACTCCTGAAAAAATGAATAATAACTCAAAGTTATACTTCTGAAATATGAGTATCGATACATACTTATTTAACTCAGAAGTTGCTACAGTTAATACAAAAAAGATGAAGAAAGTAGTTACGTACCACTTGAATCCTTCGTGGGAACGTTTGTTGCCATGCCAAAAACAAGTCTCTCACATTGGAGTTGTAATGTTGACATCCAACGTTTTGCACCAAATGCTACACCACTATTAACGGTAGAGCGAAACAACGAATGAATCGTGGTTTTCTGGGTTTCTAAATGCTCTATCCACATCACCTTGCAATGACCATTAGCCTTATCCTCGATAATGCAACCCGATGGACGTTTGCGACATTTCACAAGTGAAGCATCGATCGTGTCTTCAACGTTGTCAATAGAGACATCAACAATTGCCCACCGCTCAGGACTTAGCTGTTTACAATATCTAATGAAGTACACTTCTCTTGTGGGCACTAATGGTGTGAGCATTTGAAATTCGGCGAACATCTGAAATCAAAATACAAACAATTAGTTAAAGACTACAGAATTTTTTACTATGTCCAAGCTTGAAATAATTTGTAGATTTTCTGTTCTTTAATGTCATTAACTATCATATACACTTACCAGTTGTGCAGCACCGTTTTTATTTGCGCCTTCCCCGCTGCTAATTACGTCGACTGTTGCAGCTTTGGAGATCAACGAAGGAAACATTTCCTTCCATTGGTTCTACAGCAAATAAACCAGTAATTTTGAAATTCTCGAACAAGATTGCATCAAGAAAAATAAAATCATAATCAAGAAGGTGAAATTAAATAACTAACTACTAAAGAAACATCAAGTTGGGCCTCAAGGTGGCAGCAAGCTCCGGTTTAGATTACGATTTAAGGCCCGTTTAAGTGCTAAGTGTCTAGACTTGCTGACTTAGACCTACTGACGGTATAAATTGTTCCAACGGCGAAACAAATGCTAAGAGAAAACCTCCATCCAAAATCTCTACAAAAGAAAATGAGCATATTAGTCTTACCACATCCATGAAAGCTTGAATCAACCTAGGTAGATCAACAAAGACAACACCAGCATCTCTTGAAACCTCAATTGATCGGCGAACTCGTGCACTGGTTGAACTACTCTCTGGGGAGAATTCACGCTTATACTCATCATAGTTAAGGATCTCACGGCCAGATTCAACGCTTTGAACCCATAATGGTTCACCAGCAGTAGCCATTTTGATTAGTTCTTCCATGGATTGGTTAACTATATCAAATATTCTGGATTTATCGATCCCAAAAATACCAGTATAGTAATCCAATGTGCTTCTACTCTCTTGACCATTATTTCCAGCCGACCCTGATGAGGTAGGAGAAGTAGCTCCAGTAGCAAATTTCCGAGCAGTTGAACGTAGCTTGTCTACCTGCAAATATTTATTACCATGCAAAAATAATGTAAAAAATTAAAGCAGTGAAATTTCAAAGATTCAAGTAAGAATCAAGCCAAAGTATATGTATACAAAATAAAAATAGATCGCAAATGATGTATATATTCACAATTTTTGGATACCTCGGCTTTGAGTCTTGCGTTCTCGATACGAAGTTGTTGTTCTTCAGTGCTTAATGTGGCAGAGTCTTTGCTAGTGGTAGCAAAACCACAGTTAGGACAACACGACTTCTTGATTGTTTCTCTCATGACTCGGTTTTCTTCCTGGAGTTTATCCATTTCTGATTTTAACAGGGAATTTTCATGGCGTTCTTGTATCGCCTGCATGTATTTTATTGACATGTTATACTTTAGAAACAATCTTATATATATAATTAACATGGTCATGAGATCATGTTAGTTCAGCAGGATACAGATCAATATTGGGAACATGACAATAATCTTTTCTTATACCTTGATTTGTGTTCGACGATTTTGGAACCAAAACTTGACTTGCCTGGGAGCTAGGCCTAGTTTCTTACTCAGTTGTTGTCTTTGCTTCTCATCTGGATGCGGCGATTCTTTAAATAACCTGCAATCATCATTGAATTATGAAGCTTAACCCAAGCGATATAAGTTGAATGAATGTGAGATCCTACATCTGCAACTAAAGATGACTAATTAATTAGGACATATGCCACGATCGCCAAATGATTAGCAAAATATTCATATAAATATTGGTTAATTGTTGCATGGTTGATATTGGATTAATAGATCAGGACGATTCATTCTGAGGTACGTGTGTGTAACATAAAAACATACCGTAAAAACCAAAAAAAAAAAAGTTAAGAAACGTACGCTTCCATTTCTTTGATTTGTTCAGCTGTATGTCTGTGATATTTTTTCCTCTTCTTCTTACTCTTGTTGTTGTTATTATTATCTTCTTCATCACCTTCCTCGTCGTGCAATCTATCCATCCCCATGTCATCATCATCTGTTCGACATGGTCCCGTATTTTCACTACTAATTTCCAACATATCTTCTTGTTGATGATTATGATGAGATTTTCCACCACCATATCCTCCACCGCTTTCTTCATCTCCTTCTTCAACTTCCATGCTCCCCGGCCCTCTCCCACTGCCACCGGCATGGCGGAAGATACCAGCCTAATTAAAAAAAAACAAATTAATCTATCAATTCAATAAATGATTCAAAACAAGAACAAAAACAAAAAGGAGATTCAAGAAATAAATTAAGGGATTAATGAATTAAAACAAAGGAATTAAGTAGGTATTTATTGTTCTTTGATTGATTATTGATTCCTAGCTAATCCTTACAAGAGTGAGAGAAAGAGCGGGAGAAGCAAAGAAATCTTTAGTATGGGTAGCTGGAGGATTAGAAGACATGTTCACAAGTCCCATTTGGAGTCGATCGATCCGAGAGAGTATATGGAGTAATATATCTGAAGGGTTGAGGAATCAAATAACGTGGGATTGTGTAGAGAGAAAATAATAAATTAGTAGGGTATGAAAGATTTAAAGAAGAAGAAACAAAAGAAAATGAGGTTCTGGGTTTTATCTGTATTAATTTTTTGGTGGAGGAGTAACAGTGAACTGGTAAAGTAATAAAGTAGCATTAGGGCTGGTAGGTGTTGAATGTTAGATATAGTTAGCAGGAACTAATTACAGGACATACCACTTTGGAGGAGTACTCATTCCCAACGGTTTTTCTAGTTATATGTAAGAGTATATTATATTTTGCGTATGCGTACAAGCCTATATGTATGTTTGAGAGCGATTTGTTTTGGGGGGAAAAGCTATAATACTGAATATACTTTTTATGTACATGTACTAGGATATGTCAATTCATGCTTTACTTTCATTTGCTTGTATGAAATTTCTATTTCAATAATTCTGAACAAATCTTGGGTTGTGAAATCTCGCAGTGGCTGGGTAATTTCTTAAGATTTGAATTTGCACGACATTTAAATCCTACACTCAAAGCTAACCCAAAAAAATTTAACAGATAATATTATATGACAATTTTTCTCCATATATTGTAACATACTTCTTTTTATGTTACTCTTCTGTTTGAGGGAAGTTCAAGTTCATGACTTGTAAGTTGCTTTTTAAGGCAATTCTAGGTGGTTATTTGTAATTAAAATTGTCATTTTATTCCAAGGGAAAACTTGTTTGTGTTTTGACTTGTGAAAACCATATTTACTCTATGTTTCCAAGAAAAGAAAAAATGGAGTATTAGAGCATCTCCAACGGGACTCTCTAAACTTCTCTCTAACGGAAGAGTAGGCTAGGATGTGAAGATGAGCTGGAGAGACGTCCTCTATATTTAGAGGTTCACTTCAAGGATGTGAATACCACGTGTCATTTATTTTTTCCTAACATTTTTGAATAATTAACTTTTTGATGATTTAGTTTAATATTATCTAACCAATTATATTCATACAGCAAGACAACTAGTTTGTCTCACAAAGACTCCGTTGGAGATGAAATTCTTAAACCTACTTTTATTAAGGAAATCTTGTTGCCACATCGTACCACAATGTCTTCTCAAAACTACTAGAGCAATGTCCCGTTGGAGATGCTCTTATTTACACTTAGACGTTGAATTTCATTTTGACGTACGGGAAAGAATAATTTCTTGAAAATTACATCCAAATTAATGCAGTTTCTTTTTTTTTTTTGGAAAATTTTCAGTTTTGATTAAGTATATCCATATTATGCGTTCCTCCCACATTAGTTGTTGCACACCGTACCATGTACCCCAGCTCACTTAAGACTGCCATCTTATACACATTATGAGTTTGCAACTCCGGATATGACAGTCTTTTTGGTACTTTGGGTAGAAGTAAAAGAAAAATGATGAAGCATCTTCGGTGCACTAACTTTTCAAACTAAACTCCAATAACCAGCAAGTGTTAGATACGGTCCTTGCATCATCCTGCTATGATACAAGCGGCTGCCTTAAGAGGGGTTAGCATGAGCTCACTTTCTTCCGTCAGTGTCCTGCGCTGTCTCCGTATTAACTATTTTTATAACGAAATCACCAATTAAGTGAACGACTAACTCTAACTGATGGGCGCATGGGCATGCATGGGATGTGTTCTTTCGGGAGGATGACTTTAATATGCCAGCTAGAGATCAGCATGTTTCCTGGCCTGCGTGCGTCCTCCTCTTTGGCCTGCAACACTTATTTTGTGAGCGCGTATAGATTCGCAATTTAGCTCTGCAACACTGAATTTGTGACTAACCGTTACCGACTTTCCAAATTCCCCGGCCATTTAAAGTCAGCCAGCTCTTCGGAGGTCAAGAAAGAAGGATGTTGACACTTTGGTTAGAGCCCGTGTGGCAGTATCAATTCATATAATTTTGTCTCAAGGATTTGAGCTAGTTGGAAAGGTAGTTAGAAGTCTCTTCTCCCCTTTTGTTGTCCCTTTATTATATTCCTTCATTTCCTCTCTTTTTTAATACCGTGTCATTCACCATATCGGGTTTCAAAATCGATATTACATCTGTTCCACATTAAAAAGAGATTTTAGCATATTCCTGTTTTACTATTGATGAAATGTCAGGTATTCTTTATTTTGTCACACCTCTTATACCCCGTACACTGTTTAAAACACTTGCGCATAAAAGAAAAGAGATATATTAGAAAATTATTGGAGTTAAGAAAACAATCCATATTGATTCCGAAGCCGTATTCTGAACTTGCAATCAACTAAATGAGAAACCTAAATAATTCATTCTAATTTTGCAATTCATGCATTTTAATTTATGTTTCCTGAAATCTATTCCAAGGCAATTCAATCTCAATCATTTCATTCATTCTCAGAGCTAACCATTTACAGCTTACAACCAGATTACATGCATGGTGGTAAGGGTTTCAATATATATATATATATGGGTTTTACTTCAAGCAAGAGCGTACGTGGATACCTTATATATATATATATGCATGCATGCATGTCATTGCATTGCATTAAAATAATCTCTGGAATAATATATCTTGGCCCAGAAGAAGAGGTAGCGATGCCAAAGTAACCTGTGACCTGTCCATTCACCTCAATATGGCCGATATATATCTTGAATAACAGCCGGTCAAACCGCTGTCAGTGCTTAATCCGATCATTCACCAACTAGCCTAAACTTCATAGACAGTCTACTCTATAAAGTGATCAGTCTAAATCCTTTAATATCTCCATCACATCCACATTACTGTAGTAGCATTATTACTTTCTTAAATGCCCGTAAGTACCTTTGTAAATATCTCTAAATTTGTCTTTAAAACAACCTTTTCCTTTAACACTGTTCACATTATTACAGAGATAAGAGAGGAATTATGAAGGTCATTGGACCACATTCATCCGACAGCATTCTCATTCACACTTAATAATAACAATGATCAGTTGTCTTCCAGAAGCACGATCCTTTCTTTCAACAACTTACTTGGGACCGGTATTGGTCAGCAAAACGTCACTAATTAACAATCTTGACGGTGAAGCATATCTAGTTTGTTTGCAGTGGCACCTAGTGGTCGAAAGAGCGAATAAAACTGAAATGGATAAGTTTTACCTTTACCAGATTAACTATAACGGTCAGGATGTACGTCGTCGTAGAAGATCATTTTAAAGTCACAAAAACTAAGTACGTACAGCAGCGAATGAATCAACTATATCATACTACCTACACTGTTGTCTCACCATGGTATTGGTAGTTCTTTTATGTACCTATTTACTTATTAGTGAGTAGTTCATCGCATTAATTGAAAATTTTGCGTATTAATAATACTAAGAAAAAAATACTGGTTCAGTACTTCGTCCAGAGATTAATTCCATTAATTACTTACAACGAACCCTTGTGTTTTACTCTCTGTTTTTTATCTTGCATTAGAAAGGAGGCAAAAACCTAATGACACTGAGGACTGGAAGTTCTCAACTCTCCAGAGTTAAGCCTGAGAGTTTTGGCTAATTTATTCGTCTAAGCATCTATAACTGTGCTTTTATACTATATGGTACGCTAAGAAGACTGACTACAGATGATCTTTTTTATACCCTTTTTCTATTTGTGGAATTTGAGTCGGTTAGTTGAGGACTGGTAGATAGATGTGTGGGATATCTTGCATGAAGAATTTTAGTTTGTCTGCTAATTAATGAATAGCTTTTTGTCCTTTTCATTTGCCTAACATATTACTTTCTAGGGAGCACTTTTGGGCTACGATTGCTAGCTTTTTGTATTTTTTTTTTGACCGAATAGAAAACAATTTATCCCAAGAAAAAATATGACAAAGCCTAAAAGGTACTTGTCATTTTTTTCATTTTCAAGTTTAATGCTGATTGTTTTGTTAATCATAACAAGCGCTGGTTCAAATCAGGAACAAAAGATTACTACTAAATGAACTAACAGCCTAAAAGAATCTCATAATTATGATTAATGATGTTATTAAGCTTTTATAATGAATGCTTGATAGTATTGATAGTTCATAAGTAAGCTTTCACCGCAAAGTTTAAGCAAGTCATGATAAGTAGTAGAACTTGACACCTTGTTGTTCAGACTGCTTTTTGCGGAACATTTTGGGAATCCAGCAAATGAAGAAGAACAAAAAATGCTTACTCGAAGCACGTGAAAGTTGAACATACAGGTGAGGTGATAGCTTTGACGTGCTCGTTTCCTTTCGGATTTATTGATGTAACAAATACAGTATGTTTTAAGGGGGTACATGGGAATGATCTAAAGTACCCAGCCATCTGCTTAGATTTGTGTATGGTTGTTGTATTAGTTATTAAGAACATCAAATAACAATAACAAATTCGAGTTAATTAAATATACTTAAGTTAAAACTCCGTTGTACTTGTAGTTATTGGTTGGCTGTTGTTACATGTGGTGACTGACACGCCACGTCGTCAAATTGACCTAGTCAAAGGTTCGTGTTCTATGATAATATATGATAAGATAATCGAAGCTCTTTTTGGGCACTCAGTGATCACATTCTCATATGAAATACCGAGAGAGAAGAGAGTTAGTTGTTGAATACCTCAGGAGTTGAAGTGCAGTTGCTAGTAGGGTTTCTAGACACTATTATCTAGTATGACGTATAGCCGTATAGGGTTCTAGAGATGCAACTCAAGCATCAACCCCATCAGATCTCCTAAATGGAATAGCATGTTGTTCGCTTGTGCCAACAATTTTGGCTGAAAACCCGTGTATGTTATACATGTGGTCCGGAAGTGTACTGTACATTTCTTAATACCGTTCATCATGCTAGAATTGTAGACAATGATACAACGCGATTTTTTTTGTTAGTGTAGCTGAGTTATAGCGTGTTTGGATACACATCCAGAAGTAATTTTTTGAGTTCTAGAAATTAAAAAGTAATAAACTAATTTGGTGTAAAATTTCAGAACGACTTTTAGAAACAAAAAAGTTGACTTTTTGTGAAGCAAAATATTTTTGTTTCTGACTTCTGCTTCTGGAGAAGCAGCACCACTATCTAAACGCGCTATTAAGCATACATAGCTTTTGAACTAAGGATAGGTTTCGGGCCACATGCTCATTTTTTAAAACTTGTTGGAGGGTTTTATATTATAAAATGGTAACATTATACGACAAAACTTATCAACGAATGATTTTTATGTTCGATACTGAAAAGAAAAAAAAATAGAACCTGTTGAAAATTTTATGTTGGGCTTTTTTATCTTGTGCACCAATGTAAAAGATAAAAGCCAATTATTAATATGAGAAATTATAAATAACAATAAAATATATGAGAGATAATGTCCTTTTGAATTATAGAAATCAAATATTCATGGATTTTTAAACTTTTCTCGCTATAAATGCATTTTCCTGGCTTGATTAGGGTATACCCAGATTAATTTGGGTATACCCATTTTGTTCCCAACCATAATAGAGGGTTAAGGGGTGTCTAATATGTGTAAAGTTACCTAATTACCCTTCTCCTAATAATAACCCAAACCACCGCTTTTGGGTTTTAGATCAAAACCTTATTAATTTCTTTCCTTCTCCTGCATCATCAATCTAATGATCAATTCCTTTCTCCTACTCTATATTTCATCGTTTTCAAATGAAAAAATATCGTCGATTATGATTTTTTTATTGTCGATTAATCCTTTCAAACTCATTCTAGTACTTTGTTTTGTTATTTGAATGACAAATTAGATCAGAAAATTTGAAATTGTTGAATTGTAGTTAAACAGTCGGCATGGTATTTGTTTGTCGAGCATGCCGACTTTTCATATTTATTTTTAGTTGGCAAGCTTATAGGATGAATAGCATGCCGAATTTTCATATTTATTTTTTAGTCGGCAAGGTTATAAGATGAATAGCATGCCGAATTTTCAAGGAGTTTTGTTTTTGAAAGTAATATTTACAGGGTCGGCACGGTATTCATCCTTATACCTTGCCGACTAAGAACTTGAAAATTTGAACCTTGCCGACTAATTATGCATTTGTAACACCTTTCTTTGTATGTCAAAAATCCTATAGTCGGCAAGGTATTTTTTGTCGACCTTGCTGACTATAAGGTAGCCGGCAAGGTAAAAAATCAATAAGATGCTGACTAGTGAAACATTTAGAACAGTCTCCTGTGTGTCAAAAATAATAAAGTCGGCATCTTCATCATTCACCGACCTTGCCTACTGATATAGTCGGCATGTTATTCATCTCAGACCTTGCCCAGATATAGTCGGCATGTTCTTCATTCGTCGACCCCGCCGACTTTTCATAGTTTCGTAACCGAAAGTGTTAATTTCTTCTTTAATTTTGAGTATGATTTCACACATCAGCTTTGCAATCCCCTTTTTAGAAGTGTTTGGGTAGTATGTTTTCATTTCCGTTGCAAAAAAAATCCTCAAAACAAATTTTTTTCATCAAAAATATTCCCACATGAGTTCAATCAAAAATAAAATTTGATAACTTAAATTCATAAGTTTTAATCTACTTAATTAATTCATCTAAACTCAATTAATTAACCTAATCGTAATTTTTAGTGTTAATTAAACAAGGGTATATTAGCCATTTAGAAAATACAAGGTTAAATGGTAGCCTGTTTTACTTCAAAATGACCCGGCTTTTGTCTTACTAGGTATACCCCAATCAAGTCAGGATATTTATTGTTGTTTACAATGTCTCATGCAATGATTTTCTCTTATTTTGTACTATATGGATGCACAAGATAACAAATTTCAAATTTTATTACCTATTTACGAAGGGTATAGTCTATGTTTCCCTAGATGTCAACGGAACAAATAAAGATGTGTTGAGATAAGTAATTTCTTTAATTACTCTTGCCCAAGATATTAATACAATAATTGGTGGAATTTTTCGGCATTTACCAACACCTTTGGCTTTTTCGCACCCTTTCTATAAACGCCGACAATGAATGAAAATTGCTTTTGCAGACTTTTAGAGCTTCTCCAATAAAGTGTACGTGAATATAACTATCTAAATTCACAAATAACCATTTTTGTTTGTGAATTTAGATATAACTCTTTTTCTAATACTATCAGTAACTCTTTTCTAAATTCACATAGGAGGTAGTATTAAATAACCATTTTTGTCTCTAATAAAATCTTAACATTACTAAAAATAATATTTATATTAAATTTAAAAAAAATCACAAACAACACTATTGGAGATGAATTTTTTTCCTCCTAAACTTAATGAAAAATTCGGATGAAGATATCTTGTTTATATTGCTGCATAGGAAACACACACAACAGCCATTGGAAAAGCTCTTAGTGTAATTAAATTGAATCTTGCTAAACTAAAGGATAGAGTTTAACCTCATCCATTAGATCACAACTATTTGGATGGATCCGACTACCTATTAATGTTAGATTTATTATTGACTGTAAAATAGGTTCAACTTCCGACTACCATAAGATTCAATCATTCTTTGAACGCCCATTCTCCCACGGTATGCATGTGTGTTGTGCAAGCCTCGGACGTCTTGCATCCCATGAAGTATCCCCACTCTCAGCAATATGGCACTAAAAGTTTTAAGATGTGAAAACTACTACTAGACCCATTTCTCAGATTTTTTACACCACGAAACCCACGGGCGGAAAACTTCACGCGCGCACCCATTTTTTGGGTTAAAATTTCCCTCACACCCATATTTTCTAAAATTATTTCTTCGCTTCTTCTTCCTCGTTTTTTTTTCTTTATGACTGACTTCCTTTTTCTTTCGTCTTCTCTTTATGATTACTTTTTTTTGCCGAGAGAACATGGTGAAATTAATCGAGGATATCATGTTGTTGCCGTTAATTGAAAAGAGTTTTTGAAAAAGATTCAAAGTAATTCCATTTTTAGGTTTTAAATCTGTGATGTTATTTCAATTTTCAATGAGTAGAGCTGATTCAATGGTTTTCTAGGTCTAATTCCATCTTTTTTGCGTGAAGTTATTATGAGTTCGTTGCGTTTCGATTTGGTTTTTCTGAGGTTATTGAGAATTGTAGATGGTGAAATTTGGATAAGGGGCAAAAGCGTCATTTCGAGACCATAGACAAAACTCAACTCTCACGGGAGAGATTAAGCCCTTAGTCCTCAAGGCACCAATAGCCACGATTTCTAGTATACGTCCCCGCGAGACACCGCTGGTCGTGATGCCGTGATTCCTAGCGCACATCCTCGACGAGATATTGCTGGTCACGTAGGTTCTGTAGAGCGTAAAATGTCCCCGGCATACTTATGAACCAAAACAGGAACAATTCCAGCATGTCTTCGCGAGACGCAGCTGATTGTGATGCCATGATTCCTAGTATACATCTCCACGAGATACTGCTGGTCATGTAGGCTTTGTAAATGCGTAAAAACGTCCCCGACGGACTTATGACCCAGAGCAGAGACATACATGTCTCCTGTAAGCACGACTCACCCTATTTGAGATTAAGAACTGAATCCTAATACATCATCGCGAGATACACTGGTCATGTCTTCTCTAGACTCTGAATAGACTTACTGAGGTTTCCGGATAACTCCTAGAACATCCCCGCGAGATACGCTGGTTATTCTACCTCTGAGCCCTTTCGAAAGACTCCTAGAACATCCTTTCAAGATACACTGGTCTTGTTGGATCATCAAATGGACACACACTTGATTCTTAGCACATCTCTGCAAGATACGCTGGTCAAAGACAAGTGATCCAAAGTCTTGCAGAGACATTAATCGGGCATACAAAGCCTTTTATCTCTCTCCAGGCCGAGTCCTAGCTGACCACAGAGAGATTCGGATCCGTTAAGAAAATCTTCGGAGAGATTTTGATCCGTCTGCAAAATTTCGGAGAGATTCAAATGTCTCTGCAAAATCACGGAGAGATTTTGAGCTGTCTGCAAAATCTCGGAGAGATTCAAATCTCTCTGCAAAATCACAGAGAGATTCAGATCCGTTAAGAACATCTTCGGAGAGATTTTTATCCGTCTACAAAATCTCGGAGAGATTCAAATCTCTCTGCAAAAATCACGGAGATATTTTGAGCTGTCTGCAAAATCTCGGAGAGATTCAAATCTCTCTGCAAAATCATAGAGATTCAGATCCGTTAAGAAAATCTTCGGAGAGATTTTTATCCGTCTGCAAAATCTCGGAGAGATTCAAATCTCTCTGCAAAATCACGGAGAGATTTTGAGTTGTCCTCAAAATCTTGGAGAGATTCAAATCTCTCTGCAAAATCACAGAGAGATTTTGAGCTGTCTGCAAAATCTCGGAGAGATTCAAATCTCTCTGCGAAATCACAGAGAGATTTTGAGCCGTCCGTAAAATCTCAGAGAGATTCAAATCTGTCTGCAAAATCTCAGAGAGATTCAAATCTCTCTGCAAAATCACGGAGAGATTTTGTTCCGTCTGCAAAATCTTGGAGAGATTCAAATATTTTCGCAAAATCTCGGAGAGATTTACATGATAGGCACATGCCTTACCTAGTGCTCAAGCCTATTTCTCAGCCTCTCAAATATACTCATGGCTAGTAAATTGAGCCTAAACTATACATGGCGATCCAAAAACGTGGATAAGCTCTCTTGACATCCGCATGCTCAACAAAGGGACCCACAAACAATAATACGGTCTTCACATGACATATGTGACCGGCCATGGAGAGAGGGAGATCAGCCTTAGCTCCTCTCACACTCTGCACACGATTTATGAGGAATTCCATACCCTTTCACGTGACTCATCCTAGTCACTCTCACAAATCAGAAAATATCTCTCTATCTTGGCCAACTCGGCTAAAGAGAATATTTCTCTCAATACATCATCACAAAAGCTGACTCAGCTTCACACAAATAGGGGGGATAACAATTAGGGTTTTGGTCTGGCGGTCTACGACACGTGTGAGAATACCCGGCTTATTTCTCACCGCAAAAGAGAGTAAAGGTAGTGGAATAATAAGATAAACTCAACCTAGTTTATCTCTATTCCTGAAGAGACGGGAGAATTGTTCCGCACGGCACGGAAAGCAATCCTTATCATCACCGACCTGAGATTAGAGAATTCAGCTATAGAGAATTCAGCTATTTCTCCAAGCTACGATGATCTTTGTCATAACCTCTCAGATAAATTCTTCTTCAAACCCTAGAATTATCTGATCTCTCTCTTCATTAGCTTCCCTCCCTAAGACCAGCCCTAAATCTCTTCCCTGTGACTGAAGCAGCCTTTGAACGGCCATTGTGCGTGGTTTAGGCGAAGACTGTTTGTGCTCAACCCCACGTAACTCACTTTCAGAAACCCTAAAATCCCACTTCTAACCTCTCTCATATTTTAGGTAACTACAAGAATGAACCCTATTTGTTTGATACTGTAATTATATTTGGAGAACTACGGTTTATGAGAAATTAAGGTTAGGTTTAAAGAAAGGTAATGGTCCTGGTGGGTGTATGGATTTATGTGTGGTGTCCTAAATTTGTGATTGGAGTTACATGGAAGATGGTAAGTGAAAAGAAGATGATTCTGTTATGGCCAGGAGGAGTTCAAGGAAAAGAAAACGAAGAAGAAAGAGATGATGTTGTTATGACTGCATAACCTGTCATGCAATCGATAAAATGTCTGCATAACCTGTTATGCAGTATAGAAAATGGATGCATAACGTATTATCTAACATCTTTTTTATTAGCGGTGAAATAGTAAATTGTTGCATATTCTTTTATGCATCGAGAAAATGGATGCATAACGTGATATGCATCCGAAAATATGGCTGCATAATGCATTGTGCATCAATTTTTTTTTATGTACGCACAAAAATCAACCTAAACAATGGGCACATAACTTGTTATATATAGATGCATAACTTGTTAAGCAGTCGTGAAAATGGTTGCATAATTCGTTATGCGTCTGTTTTTTCTGTTGGATTCAGGTATATACAACGTTTTAGTGGCTGCATAACCAAATTAAATAATAGATGCATGAAAAAAAAATATGGTTGCATAACGTGTTATGCGTGTTTTGTGGTATATGCATATTATGTTATGCATCTTATGTTACGAATATGCAGTCAGTTTTCGAAATTTTTTCCTAAAATGATGATCACCTCCGATTTTTTCGTGAAGAACAAAAATTTGATATTGTTGTTTGTACTCGTTGCTTAGATCTCTTTAAAATCTTTCCAACGAGATAAAACTTGTAAAATTCCAAGGCGCGGTTTTTTAGATATATATTTAAGTTTCCTTAAATATTATACCCCTGAAAAAATAGGATGCATAACGAGTTATGTAGCGATTTTTAATAATTTCGGATAATTTTGGGTGAAACTAAAAAATATTTTGGACCTGACAACAAGAATAATATATTTTTTGGGTATTAGCTTAAATTCTCCTTTTAAGATTTCAACCTAACACTTTAAATGGGCTCCCAAGCCCAATATCTTATTGAACCACATTTGGAGTGACATAAAGACCGGTAGGAATAGTAAAGTGTTTTGATGCATACATAGATTCTTTAGGTTTTCCCTATTTCCTACCCCTATATTTCCTATTTCCCATCCTTCCAATCCCCAATAATCCTAAGTACCACTCAAACTTAATTTCATATATCCTAAATCCTATCCATTAACTTTTTTTATGTACACCAAAGATCTCAGACCACTTCTTCTTCTCCATCTCAGATCCACCCCCGACCTCCATCTTTTCTTCTCACCTTGTTACTGGATGCCTGCACCATCTTATAATATATTTTTATGGCTAGTGCTAACGAGTAGCAATAGTCTGTAATTAATGGACGATTAGTGATCAAGTTCCATGGCCATGGCTGATGGCTCAGATACCCACCACTTATGATACAATAATTATTTTAAGAATGAGTACAGTAAGGGTGAATGTATAGCTAGTGTGGAGATATGAAATCTAATCAAGCTGTTACATGTACTTAATTCATTCAATTAGTATTTTCAAAAGCAATTAATAATTATATGGAATGGGATGTCTTGGCCGTCTTCAAATTGGTGTGTATATTCAAATGGTTAACACCAATACAAGATGGATGGGAATCGCTAAAATCTGAACGACCATATTTGCACAGTGATCATCAGACAAAAAGCAACCTAAGGACTATTCATTTAAATAAGGGCTTATAACTACCATATTATTATTCAATACGATTTAGGGTACTATGATTAATGAAATCAAATTTAGGGTTTATAACTTGATTATTTGTTAATTACAAGGGAAAGTTAATGAAGAAGGAGACAATAGGGGTGGTAATAGTCATAGTCAAATTCAACTTGACTTTTGAAGGTGGTAAATAGGAAAAATGAGAATTGAAAAGTAGATTGATTTTACAAATTGTGAGGTGGATGGGAAATAGGAAAAGCGGGGGTGGGAAATAGGAAAAACCATTCTTTATGTTCAATTGAATAGGTTAAAACAAAGTTACTGGATAGTAAACGCACATAGCACCTATCCACTAAACTTTTATAATGATAAAAATGCCCTTGTCATGTATATTTAGTTATTCCGAATTATTTTATTCTGTTTAATCTTTTCGTTTATTTATTTTTTTCTTTTTATTGTTTACAACGCACAACGTTGGGCTAGAACATAAAAATAAAAACCAGACGAACCCGAGAATATAAAAATGAAACTAGTTGTAATATTGTTTTTTGTTTATGAACAATGCATAGATTACATTTAAATTGAAAAAAATTTTTACACAATTAAAGATTGCAATTCGACTGATAATTGAAACAAAGGTGCTAATGAAAAGTTCGGTTGATACGGAAACACGAAAATGATAGCCGAACTTCACTTTATAAAGAATACAATTATGTTCAGTTGTCTTAATTAGTTTTTGCTTGAATGAAACCAGTATAATTACTTAGTTGGGAAGTTGTCTTAGTTTCTAATCCACGCGTCAACGTTTTACACCAAATATCTTGTTGTCATATCACCAAAACAATTCACGCAATGATCTTGTAAATTTGCCGGCGAATTTTCTCAATCACGATAGGATGACACAAGCGGGGAACATGTAATTGATTTTTGTGAGGTTCGAGAAACCCGTTTAGAGCTGCTCACCAAACGTAAAATTTAACGGGAAACATATTAATAATCAAACTTGGTTTCTACAAGTTTGTTCGTATAAGCCTCTAATTGTGCTCTTATACTAAGTTATATGTTAACAAGACTTATGATATTTTTCTTACCCAAGTCGGTTAGTCGAGGAATGGTAGATAGCCAGATAGGTGTGTGGGATGTTACACACGTAAAATTTTAGTCTATCTAGTGCAAATCAACGAATGGCTTTTTGCCTGCCTAACTATTACTTTCTAGGGTGCACTTTCGGGCTTCCATTGCTTTTCATAGATTATTTGACCCAATTGATCACAACAAAAATAGGAAAAAACGATCAAATCTTCACGTCCAAGTTAAATGCCGATCTTTTGTTAATTATTACAAGCATTGGTTCAAAATCAAGAATACCCATAAAGGATTACTAAGTAAATATTTTCATAATTTTGGTTAATGAATGCTTGAAAATTGATAGTTCATAAATAAGCTTTTAAGTTTAAGCAAGTGAGTCGTAACCAAACAAGATTTTCTAAGGGGTAGGATCTGTTGACATGATTATAATTGTTGGAATCTTGCAACAATGAACAACACGTTAGATGTATCAAAAATAATATGTAAAGAACTAAGCCGAAACAGCTCTACTGAAAAAACTTGACGAGGGCAGAATCACAGGTTCAACAAGTTGTCCTTAACACATTAGTTCGCGGGTATACTTGAGATGAGCAATGCTAAACCCCTCACAGCGAAAATGTGTCCAGGATAAGACTGCCCGATATAACTTGAGATATATTTTGAAAACAGATTTTCGAGTTATATTTATATGAGAAAATACTTGCAAATCAAGTTAGGTTTTTGGTTTCCTTCAAAAACAAGTTTTGTTTCTTGTAAAACAATTAAAAGGAATTTTCCCATAAATAAAACTACTTGGTGCATGGTATACGCGCATAGGTCGAAACATACCCCTTCCAGCCTTGTTTGTTAATATATCCATAAGCAAATGGTTATATAGTGGAACTCCTCTTTAGTTTTCCACAATATGGGACTAAAGGATCATTTCATTCACTCATAAAATGAGTAAGTATCCTTGGACCCTTGGGTCACTAGATCAAACCACACCAAGGCTAAAACATCTTTATTAAAAACTCATTTTTCTCCAACAATAATGATATGATCTTGACATTTTAGCGCCATTTTTTCTACCAAACCCAACCATCAATGAATTTAAAGCTAATTTTTCTGATGACTTGTAGGGATATAGAGATGTATAAGAGGACCGTGTCACCAAAATATTAGCTTTAAATTCATTGCCGGTTGGGTTTTGGGAAAAAAAAAACGGTGCGAAAATATCAAGATTATGTCATTATTTCCAAGAAGTATAATACTTGGTCATCTGGCGATCATAAAACTTAAATATTGGAAAGAATATTTTAGCATAAATCTTCCCATTGGTTGCCCTTACGGATCGAATTTGGTTTAATATTTCTACAGTCCCCCTAATGTCAACGCCAAAGTGATTATGAATGACAAGAATTCATGTGGTGTGGACGTGATTCACTTGCATTAATATATGATAATTGAAGCTTGGTTCTTTTTTGTTTTTGGTGCTCATTGATCACGATGATCACATTCTTATTTATAAAATGAGGAAGAAATGTAAAACTAAGAGAGTTAGTTGTTGATAGTAGGGTCTATATACGCAGCATAAGCATCAACTGCATCAGCTTCTCTTGCGTGGAATAGCGTTGGTTGCGTGTGCCAACAAGTTCGGCTGAAAGCCGTGTACATATGGTATGCAGTTTTTTATTCACTAAAATGGGCCTAATTGATTTTTTATGGGAAAAATATCGTTTTCGTTTGGTCCCTTTTTAGGTGGGCCCATATCTGTTTGGTCCGTTGGTCAAACGCCTTTACTGTTTGGTCCATAATTATTTAAAAATATTAAAATTGACAAAAATACCCTTTCGTGTTTATATTTAGTTATTTTCTTGTAGCAGTTCATTCCAGAAATAAAGTCCATATAAAAACTTAAAAAAAACAAACTTCATTCCAGAAAATGATCTCCATATAAAAACCTAAAAAAACAGACTTCATTCCAGAAAATGAAGTCCATATAAAAACCTAAAAAAACAGACTTCATTCCAGAAAATGAAGTCCATATAAAAACCTAAAAAACAGACTTCATTCCCAGGAATGAAGTCCATATAAAAACCTAAAAAAACACTTCATTCCCAGGAATGAAGTCCATATAAAACCCTAAAAAAACAGACTTCATTCCAGAAAATGAAGTCCATATAAGAACCTAAAAAACAGACTTCATTCCCAAGAATGAAGTCCATATAAAAACCTAAAAAACAGACTTCATTCCCAAGAATGAAGTCCATATAAAAACCTAAAAAACAGACTTCATTCCTGGGAATGAAGTCCATATAAAAACCTAAGAAAATGTGTTTCTTCTTCTTCGTCTTCTTCTTCTTCATCTTTTTCTTCTTCTTTGTCAACAACAGCAGCAGAAATATCTTTTTCTTCTTCTTCGTCTTTTTCTTCTTCATCTTTTTCTTCTTCATCTTTTTCTTCTTCTTCGTGAACAACAGCAGCATAATTTTTTTTTTCTTCTTCTTCGTCTTTTTCTTCTTCACCTTTTTCTTCTTCTTTGTCAACAACAGCAGCAGTAATGTGTTTCTTCATGTTTTTCTTCTTTTTCGTCATACACAGCAGCAGAAAAAACCTAAAAATTTCGTCATTCTTCATCGTCTTCATGAGCAGCAACAGAAAAAAGAAAAAATGGGGAGGAGAGAAACTAGATCTGAAAATAGGAGGAGAGAGAAAGTAAATCTGAAATAAGATATTTTCTTGGGCTTCTTTCTATATATATGGTCCCAAAAGGGTATTTGTGCCACTACATGATGACATTTACATAATCCATGACATCACCTTAGGACCAAACAATAATTTCTAGGACCAAACTATAATATATTTTCCCAAAAAGGACCAAATAGACACATGACTGGGTCAACAAGACTAGACTCTCTCTAATATATTATTCCTAGGACCTAATGGTATTTCCTACATTTTTTATTCATTAAAATGGACAGAAAGATTCTGGGCCACGTGCTCATTTGAATAATTAAGTTTTTTTTCTCTCCTTGTTACACATAATGAAGCACTTCATACTAGTTAGCAATTAGGGGTATGGAAAACGTTCAGAACAGGATACATACAAGTATTATAAGTATTATACGTGTTCATAATAGTCAAATATGGTCGAAAGACCGGTTAATAGTTCGTGATTCGCCAGTAATACGGAATGACATATGTACGTGCATAATCCGTTTTAAAGATATGAATTTGGCATATATTAACCTGTAATTTTTTTTTAACATAACTTCTCTTTAGATATATTATTATTTAATAATTTACATGAACTATACATATGATATGTGCATTACAATCAGCAAACACATGCTCGTTGGTGGTATTGGAATCAGATTAGTGTACGTAAAATTTTAAAAATCAAAAACTTAATAGAGAATGATAATTTAATGATGACGTGGCAAAGTACTATATGGAATGTTTTTTTTTTCGAAGAAAAGGTTATATTAAGATACAAAAAAACCATTACACAAAGCAAAGGGAGTTACACATTCATGAAGGTCTCCCAATTACTCCAAATAAGACTAGGAGTTACATACTTAAACGTATCTGAGTCACAAGACCAAACAACTACAAGCTGTTTAACAAGGTCAATAATCTCAGTCACTTCCTTTTTTCTAGCAGTTCCAAAAACTCTTCCATTTCGTTCCTTCCACAATCTCCAATAAATTGCATAGTGAGTAATCCGCCAAACTGAACTACCTCTCCCCCGCAAAACATTTGTCGTCCAAGCTTCAAACAAATCAAAAAGTGTCCCCGGAATTGGCCAAGAAATCCGAAAAGCTTTAATGAAGTAATTCCATACCTCAAAAGAATAAGAACAATGCAAAAACATATGATCCGTTGTTTCTCTTTATGTATTGCAGAAAACACACAAATCACTTTCTATATCCACTCCTCTATGCCTTAACATGTCTCTAGTTGGAAGAGAATTATGAAAGGAAGCCCAAATTATAAAACTGACCTTATTAGGGATATTGCTTTTCCAAAGGTACTATAGGGAATGCATGATTCGGTAATTATAAATACGCGAATAATTCCTTTTGGGATGGAAATTCGCAAAACTAAATTTGGGTTCCATATTTACGGATGATACGTACGGATTCGCAAATTATACGAGTATGATTCGCGAACTTGCTAACTTGACTTATTGGATTAAGTGATAGATTTTGGATGGTAATGTAATGTATGATCAGAAGTTTTATACCAGGATGCAAATTTAATTAAAATGTTAGTTTACAAGACATATTTTCTCATGACTCATTAGGTGCTTTTTGAACCATAAACAAATTGGATTACCTGACAAATTTTTTTGGTTAAGGGGTAGATATCACTAGGCAATTTTTGAAACATGCACGAAATATTTTTTGATATACAGGGCATATTTTAGATTTTTTTTTCTTTCTAAATCATTAATTTTATTACTCAAATAGTTTCAAAATATACAAAAAATGGCCAAGATATTTTCAAGGCACATTATTACAAAATATAAGCTAAAAAAGTGAAAGACATAAAGAGTTACAATTTGCACTAATGAGTACTTAAGAAAATTTGAAGTATATATCCTCCTCATTCTCCATTCTTCCAATAAATTGTGGCTTGTCTTCATAGTATTGAATCACTCCCCTGTTTGAAAGGACACCTTTCTTTGCCATCTTGTCTGCAGAGAAGTTTGTTTCTCAGTATGAGTGCTTCAAACTAATTGATGGAATTAGCTTCTTTATTCTTTCCCATCTACTTTTGACAATCCATGGCACTTTATTTTTTGAGAAAGCTTCTTTAACCTAGTTTAATTGGGGGCCATGACATTTTATTTGTACCCCAAAATTTTCAGGGGCGTATTCATCGGATTATGAAAATACTGTTTTACCCTTGACTTTTTTTTTCTTTTCAAATAACGACTCTTCAAAGACAATAATGACTTTAAGGGTCGTCATATACATAATAAAAACAATAACGACCCTTCCAAAGGGTCGTCGGGGAATTGATCTTTATATGACGACTCCAAACTGTCGTAAATTTCCGCCATTAATGACTCTTCGAAAAAGATAACGACTCTTTTATAAGAAACAGCGACTTTTTAGAGTCGTCACTAAAACGGTCGAAACATTAACGACTGTTTACAACAGTCGAATAACGACTCTCTTATAAAATGTAACGACTGTTCAGAATCGTCACTGAAACAGTCTAAACATTAGCGACTGTTTAGAGTCGTCAATGAACCACTTCAATACCATGACGATTTTTCATACGGATCTGGGCAAAAAAAAAAAAAATATCCATGATCTCAGCGATTTTTCATACACATGGATAAATAAAAAATTTGAAAAAAAAAAAGTTAAACTCAAATTAAGTAAGATTATCACTAATTATTTAAAATTAAAACTAATCACTTAGGGCATTTTAGCCATTTAGAAAATATTTTTTAAGGGGTGACCCAAATTAGGATTGGGTGACCTTTTTTGTCTACTAGCGCAAGGCCCCCAATTAAAAGTTTTGGCCCCCAATCAAGCTAGGTTCTTTAACTGCATTTGAATCTAGCTGAAAACATACCTTTATATAAATTTTACTCACAGCCCATTCTCCTGCAACAATGAGAGCCATTACTTCAGCTAAGTAATTTGTTGCTATTCCCAAACCTCCTGAAGCAGCTCCAATACAAGCACCTGAATTGTTTCTTGCAACAAATCCCAGACCTGCCACCCCTGGATTACCCTTAGATGCTCCATCACAACATATTAATATTTGATTTGATACTGGCAGATGAAAGAAACATTGGATCACTCTTGTAGCTTTTGTTCTAACTCCTGAGATGCCAAAGAATAAGAGTACCTGCAAATCATACATTGTCCCCCACATCTCTCCCTTCATTCTTTTACTGCTGTTTGTAGGTGAAAATGGTTTCTGCTGATTTCGGTAATTGCGGGTGTGCAGGTGAGAAACAATTTAAACCCTAAACAATGTACTGCAAGGGAGTACTTTAGATTCGAGTGATCAATCTGTACAAGTCCGGCCTAAACCAAGAAATGGCCGTTCCAGACTTGCCTCGGTCACAAAGTGAAGGAGAATGGGTTGGTTTTGGGGAGGGAAGCAAGGAAAGTGGTGAGACCAGAATAGTTGATTCTGGAAGAGTAGTTGGGTTACTACGACTTGTTATCAGAAAAGTGAGAGAGCTCCCAAGGTGAGCTAGCAAGTCAGTAATTCTGAGTGTTGTATCTCCCGTGTGAACTTGTTGTTCAATGGAAATAGGTAAGACCTATTTATACAAGTCGGAGTAAAAATGTACCATGGTCTCATTAAGGAGTGGGGAAGTAAATGGGAGGAGGTGATAACCGTATGCATGGAATTGATGTTTCCATAAAGTGGTTAACGAATGAAACTGGTTTTCATGAAATTGCTAACGTTATGGAATTGATATCCCATAAAGTTGTTAACACATGTGCTTTATGTCCCATGAAAGTTTCACATATAACTTCCCGTATTTACTAACCGCCTCACCCTTATGACACTTCCTTATGACGGGCGTAGTGTACGCCGCACGCTGTAAACCGCCAAACCAATACCCAAAGAGGATCCCCCAGTTTGTGTTGATGTCTCGAATGTTTTGGAAAACATGTAGCACGTTGTTGTGGCTTGGCAAGTCAAGCTTGGCAAACTTGCCAGCCTGGTGACCTTCGAGGGTCGAGATTTTGCATCTTGAGAGGAGGGGCAACCGTTGATCGTTGCACGCCTTCGTTTTGGTAGCCGCATAGTGAGGGCCAACGTGGTGGCGCGGCTAAGTTGGCATGCCCTTGGCATGGCCAAACTTAGGTTTTCGGGCCAAAGGTTACCATGTGTCGTCTGGTAACCTTGGATGGTTAGGATTTGCTCCTGGGATTGAAGGGTAACCGTTGATTGTTGCACGCCTTCGTTTTGGTAGCCGCGTAGTGAGGGCCAACGTGGTGGCGCGGCTAGGTTGGCATGCCGTTGGCATGGCAAGGTTTGGTGTGGCCAAACTTAGGTTATCGGGCCAAAGGTTACCATGTGTCATCTGGTAACCTTGGATGGCTAGGATTTGCTCCTGGGATTGAAGGGAAACCGTTTATTATTGCACACCTTCGTTTTGGTAGCCGCGTAGTGAGGGCCAACGTGGTGGCGCGGCTAGGTTGGCATGCCGTTGGCATGGAAAGGTTTGGCGTGGCCAACCTTAGGTTTTCGGGCCAAAGGTTACCATGTGTCGTCGTCTGGTAACCTTGGATGGCTAGGATTTGCTCCTGGGTTTGAAGGGCAACCATTGATTGTTGCACGCCTTCGTTTTGGTGGCCGCATAGAGAAGGCCAATAAGGTGGCGCGGCTAGGGTGTGGTTAGGCTTGGCATGTGGGGCCAAGGGTTCGCCTTGGGCGTGGCTAGCTTTGGCTAGGTGCGATTTTGACTTGGCATGTGAGGCCAAGGGTTTGCCATGGGCGTATGGCGTGGCTAGGGCCAAGGCAAGGGCGTTTGGCTTGGCATGATGTGACTAACATGGCTAGGGCCAAGGCAAAGTGCGTTTGGCATGGCGCGGCTAGCTTGGCTAGGTTTGGTTTGGCTTGGCATTTAGGGCCAAGAGTTTTCCATGGGCGTATGGCGTGGCTAGGGACAAGGCAAGGGAGTTTGGCTTGGCATGATGTGACTAACATAGCTAGGGCCAAGGCAAAGTACGTTTGGCATGGCGCGGCTAGCTTGGCTAGGTTTGGCCCGGCCTGGCATGTAGGGCCAAGGGTTTGCCATGGGCGTATGGCGTGGCTAGGGCCAAGGAAAGGGCGTTTGGCTTGACATGATGTGACTAACATGGCTAGGGCCAAGGCAAATTGCGTTTCTAGCTTGGCTAGGTTTGGTTTGGCTTGGCATGTAGGGCCAAGGGTTTGCCATTGGCGTATGGCGTGGCTAGGGCCAAGGCAAGGGCGTTTGGTTTGACATGATGTGACTAGCATGGCTAGGGCCAAGGCAAAGTGCGTTTGGCATGGCGCGGCTAGCTTGGCTAGGTTTGGTTTGGCTTGGCATGTAGGGCCAAGGGTTTGCCATGGGCGCATGGCGTGGCTAGGGCCAAGAAAAAGGCGTTTGGCTTGGCATGATGTGACTAGCATGGCTAGGGCCAAGGCAAAGTGTGTTTGGCATGGCGCGGCTGGCTTGGCTAGGTTTGGTTTGGCTTGGCATGTGGGGCCAAGGGTTCGCCTTGGGCGTGGCTAGCTTTGGCTTGGTGTGGTTTTGTCTTGGCATGTGGGGCCAAGGGTTTTCCATAGGCGCATAGCGTGACTAGCTTGGGCTAGGTGTGTTTTTGGCTTGGCATGTGGGGTCAAGGGTTTTCCATAGGCGCATGTCGTGACTAGCTTGGGCTAGGTGCGTGACCAAGCTAGGGTTTTGGGGCAAAGGTTGTTTGGTAACCTTAGACGGCCAGGATTTGCTCTTGGGATTGAAGGGCAACCGTTGATTGTTTCACGCCTTCGTTTTGATAGCCGCGTAGTGAAGGCCAGTATGGTGGCGCAGCATGGGGCCATGACGAGGTTCGTTTGGCATGGCGCAGTAGGTGTGGCTGGCATGATTTGCCATTGGCACGAAGGTGCGGCTAGCATGGCTGGCATGCTTTGGCGCGGTCGGTGTGGCTGGCATGATTTGCCATTGGCACGAGGTGCGGCTAGCATGGTTGGCATGCTTTTGCGCGGTCGGTGTGGCTGGCATGATTTGCCATTGGCACAGAGGTGCGGCTAGCATGGTTGGCATGCTTTGGCGCGGTCGGTGTGGCTGTCATGATTTTCCATTGGCACAGAGGTGCGGCTAGCATGGTTGGCATGCTTTGGCGCGGTCGGTGTGGCTGGCATGATTTTCCATTGGCATAGAGGTGCGGCTAGCATGGTTGGCATGCTTTGGCGCGGTCGGTGTAGATGGTATGATTTGTCGTTGGCACAGAGGTGCGGCTAGCATGGTTGGCATGCTTTGGCGCGGTTGGTGTGGCTGGCATGATTTGCCATTGGCACACGTGGGAATTAGGGTTTGCCTTGTCGTAACCCTAATTTGAAAAAGATACCCCGGTAATTATTTAGGAACACATTAAAGGTCTCAGTAAATGTGCCTAGTAAATGCTGTCTGCTAGGGTTTAGTGTTTTACAATTTTAACCCTAAGTTAAAAACTACCATCAACATTAAGTCCCCTGCTTAGCTCGGAACAGGTACCTTGTTGCGAGGTAAGCATATGATGGTGACAGACAAGGACGGAATCAAGGTGTAAATCATTGCAGAGATGGTCAGGAGAATCCGACTAACCTTTTTGAGTGGTAAAGAGAGTTTTGGCTTCCTGTGTTGACGGCCCTTCGTAAGTTGTACTGGGAATGCAGACCGTGGGGTGGTGAGATGAAAGTTACCGGCTTGGTCTGGTCGTACATCTCCAAGGCAAAGGGGGCGCGGTTTTGGAAGGCGACGCAAGTGAACGGCTTGGCTCGAGGGGCCAAGAGGTGGCGTGGTCTTGGTGAGGCAAACTCGCATGGATGATAGGGTCGCGACAGCGGAGCAGGCGGCTTGGCATAGTGTGGCCTTGGCAAGACGAGACGTACACGGACGGATAGGGGTGGCAAGGTGAGGCGTTTTATTTTGAGGCTGGTCTCCCGGCCGTGATTCTGGCATGTTCCGCCTATTCATCCTGCGTTTTTCCTTCTTCCTTTAGGGCTTCCATAGTATTTACGCCTGGTGAAGTTGTGTCGTCTTCCCAGTTTTTCAACAAAGATTTCTTCTCGTCAAGTCCAACTTTCATCATGTCGATCAGAAGCAAATATTCCTCTAGTCGACCAGGTTCTCCAGACAAACGTGCTAGGCTTGATTCTCGCGACAATTCCCCCATCCTAGTCATTCGGGTTAAGAAGGTCATACCGATATGTTCTCATTAATCAACATACGTTTCTTTATTTGCCGATGAATAATGGAAGTTTTCCTTCTGTGTAGAGGTATCCTGTTGGAGCATGTGTTACCGTCATTGATGAAGATGACTTGGTTACCCCTTTTTCTTCGAGCTCGATCTTTCCAGCCGCTGTAGATCTGGAGAACGCTAACTTAGGAATTTCTTGCCATGAGTATCCCAATGCAGGCTTGTTGTTCGGAACCCGCATGAGGTGCCTTTCTTCTGACTATCGGAACGTTGGGGGGTTCCTTGTGCGAAAAGAATTCCTAACTCTTTACACAAAAATATGGAAGATATACAGCCATATTGCCACCAGGAACGTGGTACAATATTGTTCGTCTGCTTTGGTTTCTATTGTGAATTGTCTCCTGCCAATGGTTGTTGAAATGGAGAATATGTCTATTTGTGCCGTCGCGGAAGCAGCTATTCAAAAGTGGGAGAACATGGTGTCTACCTGTGAATCTCTGAAGTTCAATGTTAGTTGGTTGCGGCATCGTCTTGAAATTGTGAAGGTTGACAGGGCTGGTATTCTTGCTGGCGTGGTCCCTGCCACAAAAGCTATTCTGAAAGAGAAGAAAGCCTTGGCCGTGAAGTCACAGAAGGTGGAAGAGTCAATCCGGAATTTGAAGAGCAAGACTGAGAGGTATCAAATTCGTTTGAGGATGATGCTTTCTAGAGATTACCATCTTTTGGACGGGCTTTTTTGAGTTATGTGGTTGTGATATGTTTGGGTTTCTTTCTGGTTTTTGAGCATTTTTTTTTTTTTTTTTTTTTTTTTAAGTTTTTTTTTTTAAAGAACAAGAGAACTTTATTGATTTGCTTCAATCAAATGAAATAAAAACTCAATACGGTATGGAAGAAAGTGGAAAGATGCCTGGCTATCCGTGCTTGTGATACGGTGGGGTGAGATGGTGTTCAGGCGTAGTATGCCTTTAGCCATTTCCCGTTGATGACCGCTTCCAGTTTTCCCCCGTCCTCCTTAATGACTTTGTAGTACCCACTGCTGTATGCTTTCGTGACTATATAAGGACCTTCCCATTTTGCGGAGAATTTTGGTGCGGATGCGTCTTCTTTGGATGTGTTTAGCGTCTTCGATACCAAGTCTCCTATTTGAAAAATTCGAGGTTTCACGGTCTTGTTGTATGCTCTGGAAACCCTGTTCCTGTATGCTTGTGTGTGTTCTTCCGCTTTGGCCCTCCTGGAGTCTACAGTGTCCAATTCCGCAACCCTGGCACTTAAGGCTCCAGCTTCATTCCATCGAACTCCGCTTGCTTCGGCAATCCTAGCTGATGGGATTTTAATTTCCACTGGGAGGATAGCGTATGCGCCATAAACAAGAGAATAAGGAGAGACCCCAGTGGAACTTCTTGGTGACGTCCGGTACGCCCAGAGTGCCATGGGCAGTTGCTCATGCCATGTTCGAGGATTATCGTGCAGTATCCAACTGAGGATTCGAATCAGAGTTTTGTTGGTGCTTTCAGCCTGCCCGTTCCCTTGAGGGTAGTATACGGTGGAGAAGACTTGTTTAATACCGTATTCCTCGAGTAACTCTTGTACTTTCCTGTTCGCGAAAGGGGTGCCATTGTCGGTGACGATATGTTTAGGCATGCCAAAACAGCAGATAATGTACTCCTTAATGAATGCCGCAATCGTGGTTCCGCTCGTTCCTTGTAAAGCTATGGCTTCGACCCATTTGGTAAAGTATTCGGTTGCTGTTATTACATACTCGTGATGTTTTGAGTATGGTGGGTTGATCTTCCCAATGATGTCGAGTCCCCAGCTATGAAAGGGCCATGGACTCGCTTATCGAATGCGGGGTGGTTGCCGGTACATGAATAAGGTTCCCGTGGGCCCACACTCCTTGCACCTCCGTACGAAAATAGGCTGCGTCGTCCTCCATGGTCGGCCGCAGTACTTCTCGTGTATTTGGAGAAATAACTTCCGCTTTCCTTGGTGTTATCCTTCGTGCATCTCCTTCAGCATGATTGGGACCTCTACCTCGTTCAAACATCGCAGAAGACTCCCTCCAAAGCTTTTACGATATAAGATCCCTTCGTGGAATACGAACCTCTTGGCTCTTTGTTTTATTTTGGATGCCTCCTTCTCATTGGTGGGGAGTATCCCGTCAAGAAGGTAACTGATGTACGGTTTCCGCCAGTCCCCGGTGTGACCAATGTTATTTCTAATTGATGCGGCGGCGCTTGACAGTTGGAACAGTTCTTTGAAGTAACCGAGCTTGGACCTCCATCTCCGGCCAATAATAGCCAAGGCGTTGTAAACGACGATAGAGGGTTACCACCAATGTCTGTCCGCAGACCTTATCATGGATGCGATTGAGATGTTGTTGTGCTTCCTTTTCTCCGAGGCATCTTGACAAAGAGCCGTATGGATTTCGATGATAGAGTACCCCTCGAAGCATGAAGAAATCACGCAAGGTTTTAAGACTGACTTTTCCTTGAAAGAGTGAACTGCTAAGCTCTTGGATAATCGGTGTTCTCCAGTCATCAACTTCATCTTTTTTAGGTTGTGAAAGCCACATTGAAGCCACGGTCCTTCTTTTCACCGTCAGAGTTTCCTCAAGGCCTTCAAATCGCAGTTTCGACGCTAACGTTGCTAGGCAGTCGGCATGTTGTTGCGTCGGCGAAGTAGTTCAACAGTTTTTGCGCTTCGGCTCTATATGGGGCTAAGATTACCTCCTTCAGCGCGTATACTCCGTTTACTTGGTTGACCATTAGTTTAAAGTCCCCTCTTATTTCCAGACGTGTGGCTCCGGCTTTTTTAGCCAAGGACAACCCAATGAGGAAGGCTTCATACTCTGCTGAATTGTTGGTGCAAGGGAAGTCTAGCTTGAAAGAGTGTGAGAAAACTTCACCAGTTGGGGATACTAGAACCACGCCGGCTCCTCCCGTACCGTTGTTAGGGGTGGCGGAGCCGTCGAAAAACAATAGCCAGGTTTCCTCTTGGATGAAAGAGATTTCCGGAAAGTCCCCAGGGAGGTCTTCACGTAATGTTACAGCATTTTCTCCTGGAAATTCCGCCAACAAATCTGCAACTGCCTGTCCTTTGATGGCCCTCGGGGAAGCACATATTATGTCGAAATCTGACATCTGGAGGAGCCATTTGGCCGGCCTTCCTATCAGAGCAGGTTTTGAGAGGGGGAACTTTATCGGATCGGATTTGGATATTAGCACCACTTTATTGGACAGCAGGTAGTACCTGAATTTCTGGATGGAGTAGACCAAAGCTAGGCATGCCTTTTCTGCTTTGGGATACTTGAGTTCGGCGTCTCTCAAAGTCCGACTGAAATAGTATATGGGGTATTCAATCCCTTCGTCATCTTCTTGGGCGAGGAGAGCTCCAACAGCAGTGTCGCTGAAAGCGGTGTAGAGGTGTAGCGGTCTTCCTTGCATGGGTGATCTCATGACGGCCGGGGCAGATAATGTTCGTTGAATCTTCCGGAACGATTCCTGTTGTAATGTGGTCCATACAAAGCTTGCTCCTTTCTTTAGTAAGGGGGTAAACGAAGCAATAAGTTGAGCCAATCCGGGTATGAAGGGGCGGATGTAGTTTATTTTGCCCATGAAACTCTGAGTTCCTTCACGTTTCGCGGTGGTGGCATTGTGAGTATGGCTTGCATTTTGGTTGGGTCAACTTTGATCCCCTCGGTAGGATCAGAATATCGCAACACCAAGATTCTCGCGAAATCCATAAACGACACACTGCGAAGACATCGCGGGATGGAAGTAAAAACGACGTAACGGATGATGACAGCCAAAACACGAGAAAGATGTGAAGATGTAGCGAGATCGATGAGTGTTGCGAGATTTGACATTTGTACATTTGCGATACTTCGCAAGTCATACCCGAAAATAAAGGACAACTTAGCTGTCACCCACTATGTAATGTCCTATATAAAGAGCCGAATAGGCTTAAGGAAGGAGAGATCTTTTTCGAGTGTTGAGCAAGTCATTAAGAGAGAGAAAGTTAAGAGTGATTGTAATTCTTTAGCTTATCTCCTTTTCATCTTGTAACATTTTGGGAGTTTGATCAATAAAAATTATAATTGTCCATCTTAAAATGATTTGATTGTGTGGATTCTTGTGAGGGGTGTAGTGTAGGATTTCCTGCAATTACATAATGGCGCTAGAATAGGGATGAGTTAAGATTGATATTGTGATTTGGAAGGATTTGAAGTAGTAGATAAAGAATTTCATATAATTTTCAACAATTCATTAAGATTAAAGAATGTCAAGAAGAAGACATACATCAGAACAACCAACGACTGTTAGAAGGAGTAGGAGACTTGCTGGACAAGAAAGAAATGAAATGGGAGAATCTTCAAGAGCAAACACAAGAAATAATGGAAAAAATCGGGTTCAATCGCCAATTCAGCATACACCAATACAAAATAGAACTGAGGATTATGACAGAGTGAGCGTACACACTTGGCGATCGTATTCTATAGATGAAATAGGGGAAGAGTAGTAATTAGGAGGTAATGGACAAGAGGAAAGAGATCAAGAAATGATTGGAGGAATAATTCATGGAAACTAAGAGATTACAGCGTTAGAGGCATTGAGACGAACAATACGCGAAGAAAGGCGGTTAGAAACATAAGAACGTGCAAATCTGACAAGGCAAAATCATGAGCTAAGGATGGAAAACATGAGGTTACAGAACAGAAGGTCAAGGAGCACTACAAGGTCAAGATCAGTAAGGGAAGAAGTAAGACGAAATGTGCCTGTAGAAAATGCTAATGAAGAAATTCAAGAAGAAATACAAAATGCAGATGAGGAACGCCGCGAAAGAAGAGAAGTAATGGAAAATCATTATATCCAACACGGTGAAGCTCTCCAAGATGGGAAAAATGATGGAAATCAGAGAGATAGACACCGCCAGAGGCGAAATAATCAAGAGGATGGAGAAAATCAGGAAGAAGGAAGGAGAATATTACATGGGAGAGAAGTACAAAGAAATCACCGAGCAATTCAGGATGAAATTGAAAGACATTATACTGAACAAGCGCATCTAGCTCGCGAGAGGGAAAGACTAAGAGCAGAAATGAAAGAGCAAGAACTACAAGAGGCAATTCGCCAAAACAATCATGATAATCGAGAAAGGAGACGTGAGCGTAATCGCAATAATGTTAATATCAATGAAGAATACGATAGAACACTAAGGATAACTGAAAGACGGCAAAGAGGAGAAAATGAGAGATATAATGGTGTGCGAATTCACGAAAGGAATGAAAGAGAAGATCGCAGAGAAAGACGAGAAGAAAATGATGATCAAGAGAATCAAAATGGATATGAACGCAGAAGAAGAGAGGCGGAGTTAAAAAGGCCAATGGAAGATAATTCTAGTATAAATGAACAAATTTTGAAAGAGCTAGCGGAAATGAGAGGAATGTTAAATAATAAGAAAGAAGGAGGTAGGAGACAATTAGATGAAGCTATAGAAGAAGTCACGAAAACCCCATTCACACGGGAAATACAATTAGAAAGAATACCCCCAAAATGCAATTTGCCTACATTAACCAAAGATTTTTGATGGATCAACTTGTGCAATACAACACATCAAAGCTTATTTGAGATATATGTTACAATGGGAAAATCATGACGCTATATTGTGCAAATACTTTGCATCAAGTTTAACAGGAGAAGCTTTGAAATGGTTTGAAGGCCTGCCAAAAAAATACTATAGCATCCTTCAATCATTTACAGGCTATATTTTTAGGGGCGTACATAAGTAACAATTTCTCGCGACCTGGCATTGAAGATGTATTTGGATTAAAGCAAAGGGTTGGTGAAAGTTTGAAACATTTGACCATGAGGTGGAAGACAATGTGTAGCGACATGGCGGGTCGTGTTGATGAGAAATATCTCATTTTATCATTCATTAATGCTATGTTCGCAACCAATCTGTTATACATTCAAATTTTCAGAATTAAGAACACAATCACAATGACTGAGCTGCGAGAATTACAGGAGGAATATATTGCTCTCGAGGAAAAACAAAATGAGATGGAATCATACCCAGTTGCGAACACAAGTTCAAATACAGAGAATGCAAGCTTGTTACCTAAGTTGATAAATACAGTGGCGAGTACCTCGCAAGGTCAACCAGAGTTGATAATGGGTGATAATCAACAGAAGCTAGTAGCTATGGGGAGTGGTGACCAAGAAGAATACGAGAGAGAAAGAAATTTTTATAACCGTGGTGGAAATAACAAAATTCAAAGACTTGACCGCAAGAAAATTATGGAGGTCAAAGGCAAAATTATCATAGGGGACAAGGAAGCCGCAGGATAATATGGGAAGAAATCGAGATGCCACCTCTGAATGCTAGCGTGGAGAAAATATGGGAAGCTATAATGGAAAATATACCAACACCATGGAACATGGGAAAGGAGCCACCTCCAAGCGAGAGAAGCCATGAATTTTGTTCTTATCACCATTTCCATGGACATACAACAAATGACTGTAGAAATATAAAGAGAATCATTCTCAGGATGATAGATCAGGGAAAATTAAATCATTTTTTAGTAAGGAAAGCTCAACCTCAAGCATTACCACCTCCTCCAGAAATTCACAGGGCGAACACAACAAAAGAACGTGAAACATTTGTGATAGAAGTTGGGGCAAAAGCAAAAAATTTGTTTTGTAACTCTATTGTACATTCGTACAAGACGATTGAAGATTTCCACGATATTACTCTCAGCAGGGTTTTCGCAAGGGATGCCAATGACAAAGAAACAATGAACACCGCGAAGACATCGCAACTGGAAGAATGGCAGAAGCAGGTCATTTCTTTTACCGCGGATGAAGTACCTGAGGTTGGAGAAATGCATGACAACCCATTGGTGGTAAGATTGGAGATCAACCCAAAACCTAGTGAGGATGAAGATGGTGAAGCTGAGAATTCTTGGGCAATCAACAGAATTTTGATTGATACGGGGAGTTCCGTGAACATTCCTTTTTTATCATACTTATAAAACTATGGGAGGAAAAGATGAAGATCTAATACCTTCAACGTACAAAATCTATGGTTTTAATGGTACCGCAAATAAGCCAAAAGGAGAAGTTCATATGCGAATTCCACTGAAAGGATTATCTTCTGAAATTTTATTCTGTGTAGTTGATGTGGAATCACCATACAACGCGCTGATCGGACGACCATGGTTACATGAGATCTTAGGTGTCGCATGAACTTTCCATCAATGTATCAAGTTCCCTCATCCCACTGGTGGTGGCATCATAAAGGGAGATTGGGTTAAAGGAAAGAAGTGTCATGAGGTTGATATAGAATCCTGCGAAGAAAGAGCTGCGAAGCAGAGGAATTGGAAAAACAACATCAAAGAAAAACAAAGAGGTGAAAGATTAATGGTAGATGTAATAGAGCAAAGAGAGGAAGAAATGCTGCAAGATCAAAAAATGATGAAGATAGGAAGTGGCGAAGGTTTCGCAACGGACAAGAAAATGACAGGAAAATTAAAAAATGCAGAGGCAAAAAGTAGCAGAAGTAAGAGACTTAAAGAATAACTGTAATTGTTGATTGTCAGAGAAAAATGGGGAGGAAGACGACAAATGTAAGTTGTCCAAAAAAAAAAAAACAGAAACAAGAAGGGAATTAATCAGAAGAAGAAGAAAATATATTTTCGTGAGTGGTGAAAATGGAGTTGTGTAACAGTTGATATGAAGAAGAAGAAAATATATTTTACAAATGGCAAATACGTTGCGAAAGTACAAAAGAGCTTACATACGCAGAAGAATCAACAAAATAGTCAGAAAGAGGCGAACTTACTATGGCGTACACCCTAGTTCGCGAACACAATTTCGCAAGAGGCAAAGTACCTAAAGTGCGTCATAGTAGGCGGTACCTATATTACATATAACAAAGAATTAACAAAATAATCAGAATGGGACGAACCTTCATGGCGTACACCCTAGTTCACGAATAAAATTTCGTAAGAGGCAAAGTACCTAAAGTGCGTCATGTAAGGGGGTATCTGTAACGTGGCTCAGGGAAAAGGTTACACCGAAACTGGAACCTGAGTCATGAAGATTGGGGGTAATAAAACCCATCCAGGAGAGATACCTTGGATTTTCAATCTAAGCTAGTGACTTATATTGGACGACCGGGGGTCTCTTCTAAGGAGTCAGCATTTGACCAAGGCGTCGAGGTACACGGTTGAGCCAAGGGTGCCTGGGACATTTGAAGTGTCTCGGCCATTCTTGGCAAGTCTCGGCTTATGCTGCACTCGGCCCGAAGAAAACTCCACTTAGAGTGCAGTCTCGTAACCATAAGCCCTATAGTAAAAAGGGATAAGAGGCTGCGAAAACAACTGGTTATTGTTAAGACCGGATGGGAGGAGCTAGCCTTGTATGGCAGAAGTACGCCTCTTTGAAGGGGCAACCAGGGGGAAGATAAGGGCGGCACCCTCTATTAGGGAGCTGATAGTGTCAAAAAAGACGCAAATGTCACGAGACTTTATGTTCGCAAGATTACTTAGGCTTGTCATATTTGTGCAACAATATTGAAGAGGCAAAAATACAAAAGAGTAGATAAGACGAGATCAATGGGTCATTGCATGCAAGTGTAAAGATGTCCTGCGATTTCGTCGCAAAGACGGCAATGTCATGGGGCTTTATGTTCGCAAGGATATTTAGGCCTGTCATATTGTCGCAAGAAAAATATCCTGCAGAGGCAATAATACTAAAGAAATGATAAGACAAAATCAATGGGTCATTACATGAAAGTGTAAAGACGTCCTGCGATTTTGTCGCAAAAATGAGAGGTGGCAAAATAAGACCTTTAACTAGGAAGGCAAAATAAGACCACACAAGAGAAATGATAAGGCAAGATCAATGGGTCATTACATGAAAATATAACGACGTCCTGCGATCTTGTCGCAATGATAAAGCTCACAGAAAATATCTGATAAATTATGCTTAATCTCCCATTCGAATACAAATAACAGAGGCAAGTATGGGAATGAACAAGAACGTGTTATTTGTATTCATATGACATATTTACGCATATATTGATTAACTATATTGCAAAAAAGAATTGCCATTTATGTGCAGGAAGAAACAAGAAAGATAAAAATTGTATTCCAAGACTCAAGAAAGATAGAAATTCGCAGCAAAAGAATACACCCAAAGATGGGAGAAAGAAAAAAAAATGATGACTGTACAAATATTACAAAGGGAGAAAAGGGAAAATAAAATTATTTCTCATTTGATTCTTCCTCTTCGTTATCTTCATCAGATCCTTCAGCTTTTTCATCTTCATCAGATTCGTCTTCTTCTTCACTAGCATCGCTATCAGAAATATCCAGAGAAGGCATATTTTGGGGAACTTCATAAAGAAGGCAAGGGTACTTAGAATGAGAGATGTTATTGTCCTCGCAGACCATCTCATAGTTTGATTGCGAAAAAGAATAGCATTATTCTTAAAATTCGCGACAGTGATCTTCAGTTGGTTCTTCAGCCTAGAATATTTATCATTCCGAGAAGAAAGATTTTTGGCAAGTTGTTTTTTCTCAGATTCAAGTTCTTCAATTCTTTTTCGGAACCTTGCTTCAGCTTTTGCGAACATATAACATTGAATCAGCAACTTGATGACAATTTTATGCAAACAATTAAATAAAGAAGAAGAATTAACAACCTTCTCTCGTCGAAATCATATCTCTAACCAAGGCCGTATGCTCAGCTTGAAGACTAATGTTAACACCTAAATTATTTCTGGCATCATCTAGAACCTTCGCAGCCCAAGCAAATTCATCATCATTGTTTATGAGAAGAAGGGAACGAATTTGATTCTCTCTTTCGCTAAGAATAGCATTTTGACGGATGGATTCATCCCGTTCAATTTGAACTTCAAGAAGAGTCTTTTGGAATTTCGCTAATGCTTGAGCACCTTGACTAGCAATGCGATCTTTATCATCTATGAGATCACTAATTTTCTTCCTTAAAATACTAATTTTCTCTTTAGAACTAAGATACAGACGTTTAAGTTGGTTGGATAAGCTTAAGCTAGATCTATGATCAAGTTCTAAGAGGCGAAATCTGGATTGAAGTTCATTAAGAGGAAGAGATTTAATCTTGTTATTTGAAAAACTATCCAAAGAATCGTTGAGATGAGCAAGAAGAGCATCATCATCCATAGGTTCAGAAATGAATGAAGAAGAATGGCTTCATCGAAAAGGTTATAAACGTCTGCGAAAATGATAAGTCGATGAGGGAAGATAACAAGAGAACAGAACGAAGGAAAAGGGAAAAGTTTCATACCATAAAGTTGTTGGTTGGAGCTCTGAAGGCTAGAAATCTTATTTTTCTGAGTGGCAGAGTCAGCTTCTAATTACTTGGTCTTCTCGCAAAGAATGGCAGCTTCAGTTTCCAATTCTTCATTTCTCTCGCGAAGAGCAGTAACTTCAACTCCCAATTCTTCATTTTTCTTGCGAAACTGAAGGTTCTTCTTTTCGAGAATACTGTGCCTCTTTTCAAGAGCTGAGGCAACAGAAAAGGAAGCTCTCCCGGACTACAAAAGAAAACAAAGAAATTAAAAAGATATAATTTAAAATCAAAACTATGAAAAAAAATAAGAGAATGAAAACATACTAAGACAGCAAGTGAATTTAAGAAGCTTGGAGTCACTGATCTGGAGACCCCATGAAGAGAACCATCACTCTCAAGTAAAGGTGAATCGCAAATACTCGCGAGAGCCTTGCATGTACTAGAAAGGCGATCGTCATCCATTCCTTGCATAGAATCAGAAAAAATGCTAGACAGCTGTGCCATAGAAGATTTAGCTGGAGAATTTGAAGAAGGGATATCCACATCATCATTTTCCTTATCACCAGAACTCTCACTTGACTAAGGATTCGAAGGAGAGGAGGTGAAGTTTTCGTTTCTTCGAGGCGAGCAACGACTTCTCCTTGCGAAGAGGATTTTTACCTCTACCTTTGGTCTTCGCAGCCTCGGGTTTTCTTCTTCTCCAACAAACTACAACACCAACCTTCGCACACAAATGAAGATAAGAAACAGAGGCAATAATATTATTAAAAATATATAAAGTGTTTCTTACTTCATCCATGACGGAGCGAAGAGCAGCTAAAGTGATAAGCTTCCCGGTCCGGTAATAGCTCGATCTTAACTTTTCAATCTAAAAATTTTCGCAAGAATCAAAGGATAAGGGAATAAGCAACCAATGAAAGATTACGAAGTACGCGAAGTTGGAAGACATACCTCTTTATTCTTCTCGGGCCAATTAAATACCCAAGGTCGATAAGTAGCGAAATTCGCAGGAAGTACATTCGAGCCTGCGATATAAGGCCCCTTTATCACCAATGGAAAAGCACACCATCTATCGTCTTTAGAGTGACGCGGGACGTTGTTTTTACCAGAATGCCAATCAATTTCTTGCATAAGGAGTTTATCGTCAGCAACATCATCCTTTATTTTCATACGGACACCCCAGCGAGTATTATCCCTCCCCATAGGAATGAATTCATAATTCTCGTAGAAACTCTCGACTGTTTATCTTTCAGCGAGTATCACCAATTCCTTAAATTTTGGGTCTCTAACTTCTTTTGGGTAAAGAGACCCATTGCCAGCGCCACGGTTGGCGAACTCAAGTATTAAGCGAATGCAATCCCCGCTTAGTTAATAGATAGCTCGCGAGAAGTTCGCATGAGCAAGAATTCCATAAAATAACGGAAGATTAGGGTTATAAAGAGGAATATGAAGGCCGACGAGAATTTGACCAAGCGAAATTATGATTTCATGATCATCACAATGATGATCAGTGAACAACTTGGCAGAAAGAATGGATTTAGGTTCCTGACCGGGAATGGTGGTTAAAGTAAAACCTTTTCCTTGAAGATCTTTTAGAATTTCTTCAAAAGAAGCTTCGTATTTGCGACCGATTGGAGCCATTTTTAGTATGGGAATGAATGAAGAACTGAAGATCAAAAGAAAGAAGAAGAAGAAGATTTACAGTAGCAGAAACGGAAATTACGGAGGAGAATTGAAGAAAAATTGCAGAGAGAAAGTAAAAAAGAAGAAGAGGAGGGTGAGAAAACTATATATAGAAAAGAATTCTCGAGAAGATAAACGCATTTAATGCGAGAAGGGACGTGAACGGTTGGGAAATAACGGTTGAAAAAGACGTGTCAAGAAATGGGTGGAAGAAGAGATACGTGTAATAAATTCTACGTAATAGTACGGAATCATGCAAATACAGAAAAATATGAAGAAATGAACAGCTGCGGCATTTTGAAAATACTAGTTCTCATGATGTTCTCTTCTTCACAGAGAAGACATGAAAAGAGGCAAGATGTAGGATCAAAATATCGCAACACCAAGATTCTCGCGAAATCCATAAACGACACACTGCGAAGACATCGCGGGATGGAAGTAAAAACGACGTAACGGATGACGAAAGCCAAAACACGAGAAAGATGTGAAGATGTAGCGAGATCGAGGAGTGTTGCGAGATTTGACATTTGTACATTTGCGATACTTCGCAAGTCATACCCGAAAATAAAGGACAGCTTAGCTGTCACCCACTATGTAATGTCCTATATAAAGAGCCGAATAGGCTTAAGGAAGGAGAGATCTTTTTCGAGTGTTGAGCAAGTCATTAAGAGAGAGAAAGTTTAGAGTGATTGTAATTCTTTAGCTTATCTCCTTTTCATCTTGTAACATTTTGGGAGTTTGATCAATAAAAATTATAATTGTCCATCTTAAAATGATTTGATTGTGTGGATTCTTGTGAGGGGTGTAGTGTAGGATTTCCTGCAACTACACCCTCAGCGGTTACTTGGAAGCCTAGGAACTTTCCCGAGGAGACACCGAAAGCACACTTTAACGGATTTATTTTTAGCTTGTATTCGCGGCATCTTTCGAACACCTGCTGTAGAATCCCTGTGTGAGCTGCCCGAGTTTTTGACTTGACCACTATGTCATCTACATAATCCTCAACTTGCTTGTGCATCATGTCGTGAAAAATGGTGGTCATGGCGCGTTGGTATGTGGCGCCAGCGTTCTTCAAACCGAAGGGCATCACAGTATAGTAAAAGTTTCCGAGAGGAGTTCGAAAATCCGTCTTGCTTGCATCATGCTCGTACATCTTTATTTGGTTGTAGCCGCTGTACCCGTCCATGAAAGAAAACATGCCATGTCCACTGGTGGCATCTACCAACATGTCGATGTTGGGGAGCGGAAAATCATCTTTAGGGCAACATTTATTTAGATCCCTAAAATCGACACAGCACCTGATTTGACCATTCTTCTTTTTTACCGGAACTATGTTTGCCAACCAGGTGGGATGATGGATTGGTTTGATGAAACCAGCCACCAATAACTTTTGAACTTCCGCCTTAATCTGTTCTTCAATATCATGCCGGAATTGTCTTGGGGTCTGCTTGACCGGCTTGGATCCGGATATCACATGTAAGTGGTGAGTAACCAGCTTCTCGTCCAGGCCAGGCATTTCCTCGTACGTCCATGCGAACACATCTTGATATTCCTTGATGAGGTCTACCAACTTTGTGCGCTCGTCTGTATGTAAAGTCGAGCTTATGGAGATGAGTCGTGGAGATTCCTCATTCCCGATATTAACAATTTCAAGCTCGTCCGTGGTTTAATTGGTGTCGTCTTGTAGATGTTGTGGTGCATCAGGTATCTCCTCTCGTGGTTCGTCACCAGGCTGGAATTCCATTGGGCGGAGAGACTATGTGGTAGTCTCCCCTGTTAATTTTTAACATCGACGTTGATATACGGTTTTCCCTTTTTCGTCGTGACCCGTAATGAAAGCTCGTCCTCACTTGGTGGGAACCAGACTCCGGTCCTGT
This sequence comes from Papaver armeniacum, assembly GCA_023531295.1. Taxonomy (NCBI): domain Eukaryota; kingdom Viridiplantae; phylum Streptophyta; class Magnoliopsida; order Ranunculales; family Papaveraceae; genus Papaver; species Papaver armeniacum. The sequence goes on along the minus strand of JAJJWW010003315.1, from coordinate 226,858 downwards.
GGATGGAGGCGAGTGCGCCTCTCTTCTGAAGGTGTGATGTGAGGCCGAGTTTCTCCGCGGGGTTGTGTAGGACTATCGCTTTCTTCAATGGTCGTACATTTTGGCAGTGGGGTGTGGTAAGCCTTGTTGGTTGTGACTTGCGGCCCCTGTCTTGGCTCAAAAATTTCCATGCCACAGATTGGCACATAGGGAGATGATGACGCTGCGATGTGAATGACTTCTCCGTTTAGCGTGGTTTTCAAGCACTGGTGATACGTCGAAGGAATGATCCTGTTGTCGTGGAGCCATGGTCTCCCCAGTATCATGTGGTAGTCTGGCTCCTTTCAATTACCTCGAATCTTAATTTTGACTGGACAGGTCCTACCGATAGATTCAAATTGACGTACCCATATGTATTGGTTTGGTTACCCTCGAAATCGGTCATGGTAGTAGGTTGTCGTGTAACCTCGCTTAGTCGTACTTTGGCCGTCCTGAGCGTCCTAAGGGTGACAACATTGGAGGACGCTCCTGTGTCGACGAGGGCCCTTTTGAATTCCACGTTTTTGATTCGAGCTGTGACGTGTAGGGCGTGGTTATGGCCTTCCTCTGCCATCATGTCGTCGTCGGTGAACGTGATATTATTAACAGACGAATCCTGCGTTTTTGCTATTTCCGAGCGTGGAGGAACCAAGGGCACGCTTAACGTTATCCGATTGATGGCGGTGAACGTCTCCATCCATTGATCCCTTGAAAGATGTAATAGTTCACATAAGTTTTCCACCAGCGAGGCCGCTTCTTGTCTTACGGGTCTCTGATTGGTAGTGAAGCTGTTGGCTTGAGAGTGATCATCCGGGACGTCAGTCCCCAGCTCTGAAGTTTCCGAGGCAGGCGAACCTCTCATCTCTGCCGTCAGGTCGATGAGGAAATCCAGTATGGCGTTGATTGCATCTATCATCAGACCCATGTTTTTGGTGTGAATCCCCTGGACCCGTACTAGGTCAATCAGCCTTGGAACTCCTTCGTTTGCTGTGTTGTTGGGCGCTGAAACGTTGCCCGTTTTCCCGAGTGGGATCCGAGGACACAGATTCAGTCCAAAGACCAACCATCCTTCCTTGTTTAGAGAAACATATTCAGAGACTTATATTGGGACCGATAGACCGATCTCCCACTATGGTCGCCAATTATTTGTAGGTGAAAATGATTTCTGCTGATTTCGGTAATTGCGGGTGTGCAGGTGAGAAACAATTTAAACCCTAAATAATCTACTGCAAGGGATTACTTTAGATTCGAGAGATCAATCTATACAAGTCTGGCCTAAACCAAGAAATGGCCGTTCCAGACTTGCCTCGGTCACAAAGTTGAGGAGAATGGGTTGGTTTTGGGGAGGGAAACAAGGAAAGTGGTGAGGCCAGAATAGTTGATCCTAGAAGAGTAGTTGGGTTACTACGACTTGTTATCAGAAAAGTGAGAGAGCTCCCAAGGTGAGATAGCAAGTCAGTATTTCTGAGTGTTGTATCTCCCGTGTGAACTTGTTGTTCAATGGAAATAGGTAAGACCTATTTATACAAGTCGGAGTAAAAACGTACCCTGGTCTCATTAAGGAGTGGGGAAGTAAATGGGAGGAGGTGATAACCGTATGCATGGAATTGATGTTTCCATAAAGTGGTTAACGCATGAAACTGGTTTTCATGAAACTGCTAACGTTATGGAATTGATGTCCCATAAAGTTGTTAACGCATGTGCTTTATGTCCCATGAACGTTTCACACATAACTTCCCGTATTTACTAACCGCCTCACCCTTATGACACTTCCTTATGACGGGCGTAGTGTATGCCGCACGCTGTAAACCGCCAAACCAATACCCAAAGAGGATCCCCCCGTTTGTGTTGATGTCTCGAATGTTTTGGAAAACATGTAGCACGTTGTTGTGGCTTGGCAAGTCAAGCTTGGCAAACTTACTAGCCTGGTGACCTTCGACGGTCGAGATTTTGCATCTTGAGAGGAGGGAAACCGTTGATCGTTGCACGCCTTCCGTTTTGGTAGCCGCGTAGTGAGGGCCAACGTGGTGGCGCGGCTAGGTTGGCATGCCGTTGGCATGGCAAGGTTTGGCGTGTCCAAACTTAGGTTTTCGGGCCAAAGGTTACCATGTGTCGTCTGGTAACCTTGGATGGCTCGGATTTGCTCCTGGGATTGAAGGGCAACCGTTGATTGTTGCACGCCTTCGTTTTGGTAGCCGCGTAGTGAGGGCCAACGTGGTGGCGTGGCTAGGTTGGCATTCCGTTGGCATGGCAATATTTGGCGTGGCCAAACGTAGGTTTTCGGGCCAAAGGTTACCATGTGTCGTCTGGTAACCTTGGATGGCTAGGATTTGCTCCTGGATTGAAGGGCAACCGTTGATTGTTGCACGCCTTCGTTTTGGTAGCCGCGTAGTGAGGGCCAACGTGGTGGCGCGGCTAGGTTGGCATGCCGTTGGCATGGCAAGGTTTGGCGTGGCCAAACTTAGGTTTTCGGGCAAAGGTTACCATGTGTCGTCTGGTAACCTTGGATGGCTAGGATTTGCTACTGGGTTTGAAGGACAACCGTTGATTGTTGCATGCCATACTTTTGGTGGCCGCGTACAGAAGGCCAACAGGGTGGCGCGGCTAGGGTGTGGTAAGGCTTAGCATGTGGGGCCAAGGGTTCGCCTTGGCTAGGTGCGATTTTGACTAGGCATGTGGGGCCAAGGGTTTGCCATGGGCGTATGGCGTGTCTAGGGCCAAGGCATGGGCGTTTGGCTTGGCATGATGTGACTAACATGGCTAGGGCCAAGGCAAAGTGTGTTTGGCATGGCGCGGCTAGCTTGGCTAGGTTTGGTTTGGCTTGGCATGTAGGGCCAAGGGTTTGCCATGGGCGTATGGCGTGGCTAGGGCCAAGGCAAGGGCGTTTGGCTTGGCATGATGTGACTAACATGGCTAGGCCAAGGCAAAGTGCGTTTGGCATGGCGCGGCTAGCATGGCAAGGCTTGGTTTGGCTTGGCATGTAGGGCCAAGGGTTTGCCATGGGCGTATGGCGTGGCTAGGGCCAAGGCAAGGGCGTTTGGCTTGACATGATGTGACTAACATGGCTAGGGCCAAGGCAAAGTGCGTTTGGCATGGCGCGGCTAGCTTGTCTAGGTTTGGTTTGGCTTGGCATGTAGGGCCAAGGGTTTTCCATGGGCGTATGGCGTGGCTAGGGCCAAGGCAAGGGAGTTTGGATTGACATGATGTGACTAGCATGGCTAGGGCCAAGGCAAAGTGCGCTTGGCATGGCGCGACTAGCTTGGCTAGGTTTGGTTTGGCTTGGCATGTAGGGCCAAGGGTTTGCCATGTGTGCATGGCGTGGCTAGGGCCAAGGCAAGGGCGTTTGGCTTGGCATGATGTGACTAGCATGGCTAGGGCCAAGGAAAAGTGCGTTTGGCATGGCGCGGCTAGCTTGGCTAGGTTTGGTTTGCCTTGGCATGTGGGGCCAAGGGTTCGCCTTGGGCGTGGCTAGCTTTGGCAAGGTGCGGTGTTGGCTTGGCATGTGGGGCCAAGGGTTTGCCATAGGCGCATGGCGTGACTAGCTTGGGCTAGGTGCGGTTTTGGCTTGGCATGTGGGGCCAAGGGTTTGCTATAGGCGCATGTCGTGACTAGCTTGGGCTAGGTGCGTGACCAAGCTAGGGTTTTGGGGCAAAGGTCGTTTGGTAACCTTAGATGGCTAGGATTTTCTCCTGGGATTGAAGGGCAACCGTTGATTGTTGCACGCCTTCGTTTTGATAGCCGCGTAGTGAAGGCCAGTATGGTGGCGCGGCATGGGGCCATGGCGAGGTGCATTTGGAATGGCGCAGTAGGTGTGGCTAGTATGATTTTCCATTGGCACAAAGGTGCGGCTAGCATGGCTGGCATGCTTTGGCGTGGTTGGTGTGGCTGGCATGATTTGCCATTGGCACAGAGGTGCGGCTAGCATGGTTGGCATGCTTTGGCGCGGTCGGTGTGGCTGGCATGATGTGCCATTGGCACAGAGGTGCGGCTAGCATGGTTGGCATGCTTTGGCGCGGTCGGTGTGGCTGGCATGATCTGCCATTGGCACAGAGGTGCGGCTAGCATGGTTGGCATGCTTTGGCGCGGTCGGTGTGGCTGGCATGATTTGCCATTGGCACAGAGGTGCGGCTAGGATGGTTGGCATGCTTTGGCGCGGTCGGTGTGGATGGCATGATTTGCCATTGGCACAGAGGTGCGGCTAGCATGGTTGGCATGCTTTGGCGCGTCGGTGTGGGCGGCATGATTTGCCATTGGCACAGAGGTGCGGCTAGCATGGTTGGCATGCTTTGGCGCGGTTGGTGTGGCTGGCATGATTTGCCATTGGCACACGTGGGAATTTGGGTTTGGCTTGTCGTAACCCTAATTTGAAAAAGATACCCCGGTAATTATTTAGGAACACATTAAAAGTCTCAGTAAATGTGCCTAGTAAATGCTTGTTACTTTAAATGTTGTGACATCACTGTCTGCTAGGGTTTAGTGTTTTACGATTTCAACCCTAAGGTAAAAACCACCATCAACAACTGCATTCACTTGTAACTCTTATAATTATTTGTTTGAATTTTTCCACATCAGGAGTTAGATCCTCATAGATTACAGAGTTTCTTGTGAACCAGAGTTCCACCATTGTGTTGAAAGCACTTTTGTACCATACTTCTTTTATTGCTAAGCTTTTTCCCTTGGCCATAAACATTACATCCTTAAAACTTTTTGGAGTTATGCAGTGAAATACTCCACTTAGCCAATGCCATATTTGTGCACTAAAAGTACAATGCCAAAGCACATGATCCATAGTGTCTTGATTATTGCCACAGATGTAACACTTAGATATTGTTGAGAATCCTTTTTTCCTGACTGCTTCCTCTGTTGCACATGCACCTCTTAAAATCTTCCATAAATTGCTTGATGTATATGGATGAACACATGGACTCCATATTTGCTTTGCCCATATGCCACTGTTGCATATATTTTCCTTAACATTTGAGCTGCACTAGCCACTGAAAAACACCAGTCATATCCCGAGACCACACCTTTTTATCCTTACCATCCAGTAATACTGGCAATTCACTTACATCAAAATATACTAGTAGAGGAGTTGGAATCTGCCATTCACCATCTTGAATAAGATCTTTTACTTTAAGCTCAGCATTTTGCAGTATGAAGTCATCCTCAGCATGCCTATCAATTAATGCATAATCCTTAATCCATTTGTGTTTCCAAACTGATATCCTTTGGCCATCACCCACAATCCATCTACTGCCTTCATCCATTTCAGATATAACCCATTTTATTCCTGGCCAGATAGAGGATTGTTAATAATATTTGATTCACTCATCATTTTTATCTTTGTATTTACCCCTCATAAATAAGGTCATTCTTCATCTACATTTTCTATCTTCCATAGCAGTTTCATAAGCAAAGCCTTATTCATGACTTCCAATCTTCTTAGACCCAAACCTCCCTCCTCCACTGGTGCATTCACCTCATCCCATTTAACAGTAATTAGCTTCTTCACATTTGGATCCCCTGACCACAAAAAATTTATGATAATTCTTTCACAATTTTGAATGACTGACTTTGGCCATTTGTACACAGCCATATTGTAGATTGGCATACTGCATAACACATGTTTCACTAAAGTCAATCTTGCTGAGAATGCTGAAAGCTTACCCATCCATCCATCTAGCATTTTTCGCATCATCTCAACCATCCCCCATACTTGTTGTGTTTTGACTCTTCCAGGATTAAGAATAACTCCCAAATATTTATCTGGAAATACTGAAATATCCATCTGTAAGAAGTCAGCAATTCCTTTTTTTCTTGTTTCAGAAACTCCACCCACAAAGCATTTACTTTTTGCTTTGTTGATTTATTGACCAGAGTTATTTTGGTACTGCATTAAAAGAGCTGTCAAATTCTCCAGAGTCCTCTTATTACCATTGCAAAATATGAAGATGTCATCAGCAAACATTAAGTGAGTTGGCTGACAACCACCTCTACAAACCATTGTTTGAATTTTTCCTTGTTGCACCAATTTGGTAATGTTTCTGCTCAAAACTTCCTCAGTGTAGTTGCAGGAAATCCTACACTACACTCCTCACTAGAATTTACACAATTAAGTCATTTTAAGATGAATGATTATGATTTCTATTGATTGAATACTTGAATCTTTACAATAGGAAATAGAAATGAGTAAAAGAATTACAATCACTCTAAAACTTTCTCTCTCATAAATACTTGCTTAACAATTCAAAAGAACCCCCCTCACAACAGACTGACTCAACCCTTTATATAGGGTAGTACACAGTGGATGACAGCTAAGCTGTCCTTTATTTTCGGGAATGTCTTGCGAAATATCGCAAGTGTACATATACCAATTCTCGCGACACTCCTAAATCTCGCTGAGTCTTCACATTCTTCTCATGTTCTGGTTGTCGTCATTCATTGCGTCATTTATTTTACTTCTCTGTGACTCCCTCGCGATATCGTTATTTATTAATCTCGCGAAGTATTGATGTCGTGATATTCTGATCCTACATCTTGCCTCTTCTCATGTCTTTTTCGGAGAAAATGTCATGAGAATCAATATTTTAAAATGCCGCAATTGCTCATCTTTATCTCGCAATTGTTCGTTTTTATCTGCTTCACTCCCAAATACGGAATTTATTACGGTGTTTCTTCTTCCATTCTTTTCTTGACACGTCTCTTTCAACCGTTTATTCTTGACCATTCACGTCCCATCTCGCATTAAATGCATTTGTTTTCTCGAGGATTCTCCTCTCTATATATAGTTTTCTTACCCTTCTCTTCTTCTCTTTTATTTTCCCTCTGCAACTTCTCTTCTGCAACTTCTCTTCCTCCGCAATCTGCGTTTCTGCTGCTGTAAATCTTTCCTTCTTTCTTTCTCTTGATTTTTAATTTTCTAATCATTCCCATACTCTAAAAATGGCTTCACTTGGTCGCACATATAAACCCCTTTTTAATGAAGCTCAAAAGAATTTTCAAGAGAAGGGCTTCATCTTATCGACCATTCCTGATCAAGAGTCTTCATCTATACTTTCTGCAAAGTTGTTTTCTGATCATCAATGTAATGATCAGAAGATCATAGTCTCGCTAGGTCAAATCCTCGCAGGCCTTCCCATTCCTCTCTACAATCCCGAGATACCTTTATTCTATGAAATTCTTGCTCATGAGAAATTCTCGCGAGCTATTTATCAATTAAGTGGCGATTGTATTCGTCTAATGCTTGAATTCGCCAACCGTGGCGCTGGTAAGGGATCTTTATATCCTGATGATGTCAAAGATCCTAGATTCGCGGATTTAGAAATAGACGCTGAGAAATATACCGTGGAAAACTTTTTTGAAAATTATGAAGTAATAAATATGAGAAATGATAAATCTCGCTGGGGTGCTCGATTGAAGAGAAAAGATAATATTCCCAGTGATAAGCTGCTTATGCAAGATATTGACCGTCACTCGGGCAAAAATAATGTTCCTCGGTACTCCAAGGATGAGAAGTGGTGGGTTGTTCCTCTGTTTTTGAGTGGACCTTATATTGCAGGTTCTCATACACTCCCTGCGCATCTCGCAGACTATCATCCTTGGGAATTTAAGTGGCCCGAGAAGGCAAAAGAGGTATATTTCCTATTTCAGGCTTGCTGTATGATATTTCCTTCTTCTTATATTTACTAGACTTGTAAAATTTTCAGATTGCCAAATTGAAAAGGAGTTATGAAAGACGTCCAAAGGCGAGTACTCTGGCGATACTCCGATCGATCACGGATGAAGTAAGAAATAATTTTCTTTTGTTATTTTTAACAATATTGTTGCCTCTGTTTCTTATCTTCATTCGTGTGCGAAGGTTATTGAAGAAATAGACATTCCCGGAAGCCGCAAAGGTTAAGGGCAAGAATAAAATCACTCTTCGCAAGGATAAGTCTTCCGCTCCATCTTCTAAAAACGGAAAACCCATCCCTCTTCTCGTTCTAGTTCTCAAACCAAAGAGCTCTCCGTGAGGATGAAAATGAGGTTGGTACTTCCTCTGCGAAGGAGAATCACTAGATTACTTCGCTATGGCGCAATTGTCTAGTGTCTTCTCCGATTCTATGCAAGGATTGGGAGATGATCATTTATCTCGCTACTTGCGAAGCTCTCGCTAAAATTTGCGATGCCCCGCTGTTAGAGGATAATGAATCTTTTATGGAGTTTCCCGAACAATGACTCCCAAGATCTCTTAAATGCACTCAGTGCTTTGGTATGTTCATATTTCGTTACTTCTTTGCGATTTCGATTATAAACCTTATCTTAACAATTTCTTTACTTTCCTTTATAGTCTGGGAGAGCTTCCTTTGTTGTTGCCTCAGACCTCGAGAAAAGACGCAACAATCTTGAGAACAAAAATCTTCAACTTAAAGAGAAGAACAAAGAGCTATAAATTGAAGTTGCGACATCTCGCAAGAAGGATGCTAAAATTCAACAGTTGGAAGTTGAGTCTTCTTCCCAGAAAGACAAAATATCTACACTTCAAAGTGCTAATCAACAACTTTATGGTATAACACCCTCCTTCTTTCTCTATTTCTACTTTGCCGTTTATTTTCCTTTGCCTGACTTATTATTTTCGCAGACATTTATAATCTTTCTGATGAAGCCATCCTTCTCCATTCATTCCCTGAACCTATGGATGATGATGCTCTTCTCGCTCATTTCAATGAATCTTTAAGTAGTTCTTCAAACAAGACTAATTCTCTCTCATTAAATGAACTTCGAACCAAATTTCATCTTTTAGAAATTGAACATAGATCTAGTTTAGGTTTAGCCAACCGATTTAAACGTTTATATCTTGACTCCCAGGAGAGTAATAGTATTCTAAGGAAAAAGATTAGCAGCCTCATAGATGATAAGGATCGCATTGCTAATCAAGGTTCACAAGCATTAGCAAAATTCCAAAAAACTATTCTTGAAGTCCAAATTGAACGAGATGAATCCCTTCGCCAGAATGCCATACTTAATGAGCGAGAAAATCAAATTCGTTCACTTCTTGTCATAAATAATGATGATGAATTCGCTTGGGCTGCGAAGGTTCTAGATAATGCCAGAAATAACTTAGGTGTTAACGTCAGTCTTCATGCTGAACATAATGCCTTGGTTAAAGATATGATTTCTGACAGAGAAGGTTGTTTTACTATTCTTCATTATTTTTTCCACTTCTTTTTTACGAAACTGTTATTAAGCTGCTAATTCAATGTCATTTGTTCGCAAAATCTGAAATGAGATTTCAGACTAGAATCAAGGAACTTGAATCTGAGAAAGCGCAACTCGCCAAAGACTTCTCTCTTCGCAATGACAAATATTCTAAGATGAAGAAGCAACTACAAACTACTGTGGCGAATTTCAATAATGATGTTGTTCGTTTTCGCAATCAAACTATTGAACAAATTTGCAATGATCACGACATTCCTCTTTCTTCATATCCTTGTCTTCTCGATGAAATTCCTGATAATGTACTTTGCTCAGATGTCTCTGATAGTGATGTAAGCGAAGAAGAAGAATCTGATAAAGAAGAATAAATTGCTAGATTGTTCCATTTTCTTTTCTCTTCTTGTGATATTTGTAAATTTATCCTTTTAACCTTCCATTTTGCAATCTCTTATTGTAAATTTATCATATGAAAATAAATAACAAGTTTTTATTCTAATCATTCCCATACTTGCCTTTGTTATTTATTTTCATATGAGATAAACCAAGCCGATAATCTTTAATTAATGATACTTCTTAATTTCGCAACTGCTGTTGCTGATTCTTCACAGATAAATGAAGAAATATAATCGTACTCGCAAGCTTGTTTGCTTACTCGATTTCTTGTGTTATTTTATCATCATTTATGTTGAAATTCACCATTGCGACAAAATCGCAGGACGTCTTTACATTTTCATGTAATGACCCATTGATCTTGTCTTATCATTGTCTTTGTGTGGTCTTATTTTGCCTTCCTAGGTAAAGGTCTTATTTTGCCACCCCTCATTTTGCATCAATATGACAAGTCTAAATATTCTTGCGAATATAAATTCCCATGACATTGACGTCTTGCGACAAGATCGCAGGACGTCTTTACACTTTCATGTAATGACCCATTGATCTTGTCTTATCATTTCTTTAGTATTTTTGCCTCCGCAGGATATTTCATTTGCGACAATATGACAGGCCTAAATGTTCTTGCGAATACATTACCGTCTTGTGACACTTATCAGCTCCCTAATGGAGGGTGCCGCCCTATCATCTCCCTGTTGCCCCTTCAAGGAGGCGTACATCGGCCATACAAGACTAGCTCCTCCCATCCGGTCTTAACAACAACCAGTTGTTTTCGCAGCCTCTTATCCCTTATACCTATAGGGTTTATGGTTACGAGACTGCACCCTAAGTGGAGTTTTCTTCGGGCCGAGTGCAACATATGCCAAGACTTGCCAAGAATGGCCGAGACACTTCAAATGCCCCATGCACTCTTGGCTCAACCGTGTACCCCGGCGCCTTGAGCATACACTGAATCCTTGGAAGAGACCCTCGGGCGTCCAACCAGGGTATAAACTTATATATATAGTTGGAAATCCAAGGTGTCTCTCCCGGATAGGCTTTCATGGGCCCCAAATCTCCATGACTCAGGTTCCAGGAGCGGTGTAACCTTTTCACTGAGCCATGTCAAGAGATACCCCCTTATATGACGCACTTTAGGTCTTACATTTGCCTCTTGTGAAATATCATTCGCGAACTAGGGTGTACGCCATAAAGGTTCGTCCCATTCACTCACTCTTTTATTTTTGTTAATTCATTCAATCATTCATTTTGTTTGCGAAGCTATCGCACAATCTTACATTGTTTATTCATTTTTGTTTTTCAATTCTTCAATCAAATTGTCATACATTCTTGATGGCGAGATTCTCGCGTATTTCTTCTTCAATTATTTTTTATTCCTCTTACCCTTAATATGCTTTTGTCATTGCTTTTTGATGATTATTCATTTCTTACACTTTTTTCTCCTGCTGCTCTCTGCCTCTGCACCATTCAAACCTTTTAACGATTCCTTTCCATCATAATTTTCCACTGTTTTCATGCACTTGCTTCGCGATGTATCTTCACCTCTTGTATCTATGGTATCCACCATCAACCTTTCTCTTCTTTGTTCATCTTTTATATTTTGCTTCCACCCTTTCTTTTGCAGCTCTTTCCTCGCAACTCTCCACATCAATCTCATAGCATTTTTGTCCTTCCATCCAATCTCCCTTTATAACTCCAACACCGCTAGGATGAGGAAACTTTATAAATTGATGATAAGTCGAAGCTACACCTGCAATTTCGTGCAACCATGGCCTTCCGATCAATGCATTATAAGGGGACTCCACATCGACTACACGTAACAAAATTTCGCTTGATAATCCTTGCAAGGGTATTCTCATATGAACTTCTCCTTTAGGCTTATTCGCTTGTGCCATTGAAACCGTATATTTTGTATGTCGAAGGTATCAACTCTTCATCCTTCCCACCCATAGTCTTGTAAGTATGGTAAAAAGAATATTTACCGAGCTCCCGTATCAATTAATATTCTATTGATCGCCAGAATTTTCTCGCTTCATCATCTTTGCCATCTACAGTTTTGGATTAATTTCCAATTTTACGACCAATGGGTTATCATGTGCCTCTCTCGCCTTCAGAATCTCTTCCGTAGTGAAAGAAATAATTTGCATTTGCCATTCTTTTAATCATGACGACGCCTTCGCGATGTTCATCACTTCTCTATCATCAGCATCCCGCAAAAACCCTACCGAGAACATTATCATGAAAATCTTCAATTGCTCTGTATGAATGTATAATAGAGTTGCAAAACAATTTTTTAGCTTTCGTTCCAACTTCTATTACGAATGTTTATTTCCCCTTTGTCAATTTGTCCCCAGGCATTTCTGGTGGTGGTAACGGTTGAACCTTCTCTTCACCTTTTAGAAAATGATTCAGCTTTTCCTTGATCAATCATTCTCGAGGATGATTCTTTTTATATTTCTGCAGTCATTTGTTAGGTGTCCATGAAAGCGGTGGTAAGAACAGAACTCGTGACTTCTATCACTTGGTGGTGGCTCATTCCCCATATTCCATGGTGCAGGTATGTTTTCCATCAAGAGTATAGCTTCCCATATTTTTTCCACGCTAGTATTCAATGGTGGCATTTTGATTTCCTCCGATACTACTCTTTGACTTCGCTGACCTCCATGATAATTCTGCCTTCGACCTCCATAAGTTTCTTGCGGATGATCAAGTCTTTGAATTTTGTTATTGCCGCCACGGTTGTAATAGTTCCTTTCTCTTTCATATTCTTCCTGATCACGACTTCCCATAGCTACTATCTTTGGCTGCCCATCATCTATTATCTTTTCTTATTGCCCTTGCGAAGTGCTCGCTACTGTATTTATCAATTTGGGTAATAAGCTTGCATTCGAAGCATTTGGATTTTTATTCGCAACTGGGTATGATTCCATCTCATTTTGTCTTTCCTCTAGAGCAATATATTCCTCCTGAAGTTCTCGCAAATCAGTCGTTGTAATTGTATTCTTGACTCTAAAAACTTGAATATATAACAAATTGGTTGCGAACATAGCGTTTATGAATGATAGAATAAGATATCTTTCATCCACTCGTCCAGCCATTTCGCTACACATTGTCTTCCACCTCACGCTTAAGTGCCTCAAACTTTCGCCAACTCTTTGTTTCATCCCAAATACATCTTCAATTCTGGTCGCGAGGAGTTATTACTTATATATGCCCCTAAGAATATAGCTTATAAATGATTGAATGATGTGATTGTGTTTCTTGGTAAACCCTCAAACCATTTCAAATTCTTCTCTCCGTTAAACTTGATGCAAAATATTTGCATAATATGGCATCATGATTTTCCCATTGCAGATACATCTCACATACGCTTTGATGTGTTGTATTGCACAAGTTGTTCCATCAAAAATGTCTGGTTAATGGGGGTAAATTGCACTTTGGGGGTATTCCTCCTAACCGCACCTCTAGTGTAAAGGGGTTTTCAGCCTTCTTCGATGGCCTCATCCAATTGTCTTCTTCCTCCTCCTCTTCTATTGTTCAACATTCCCCTCATCTCTCGCTAACTCTCTTAAGATTTGTTCATTTACATCAATTTATTGGTCTTTTTAGCTCGCCTCTCTCCTTCTCGCGTTCATGTCTACCTTGATTTTCTTGTTCAAAGATTTTCTTCTCTTCTTTCTCTCGACTTTCTCCTTCATCTCGTTCACGAATTCGCACACCATTGTATCTATCATTTTCTCTTCTTGGTTGTCTATCTCTCTCCTTTGTATTCTTTCATATTCTTCATTGATATTTCCATTGTTGCGATTTTGCTCGAGCCTTCTTTCTCGATTGTCATGATTGTTCTGCCGAATTGCTTCCTCCAATTCCCGTTCTTCCATTTCTACTCTTAATCTTTCCCTTTCGCAAGCTAGACGCGCTTGTTCAATATAATACTTTTTGATGTCATCTTCAATCTCCTTTTGTTTCCTCTGTGTTTCTCTCCCATGCAATATTCTTCTTCCTTCTTCCTGATTTTCTTCATCAATTGGACCATTCTCGCGCCTATTTCCTTGATTTCCGTTATTTTGGACATTCTCAGAAAATCTCGTGATGTGGAATACACACTATTTCCTTCTTTTCAAAGCATCCTTCATCGAGATTTGGCTCTCTTTCTAGATTTTCTTCATTAACATTTTCTACAGGTAATATTCTCCTCATATCATCTCTAACCGATCCTGATCTTGATCTGGTATTACTTCTCGACCTCCTATTCTGCAACCTCATATTGTCCATTCTTAACTCATGGTTTTGCCTTGTTAAGTTTGCGCGTTCTTCCGCTTCTAATTGCCTTTCTTCATGTATTGTTTGCCTCAACGTTTCTAATGCTGCGACTTCTTCATTTCTATGAGCTGTTTCTACCATCTCTTCTTGATTTCTCTCCTCTTGTCCATTATTTATCAATTGTTGCACTTCTTATCTTTCTTCCATAGAATCTGATCTCCATGTATGCACACTCACCCTATCATAATCTATTACTCTATTCGGTGCTGGTTGAATTGGTGGTTGAATTGGTGGTTGAATTTGACCTTGTTCTCTATCTCTTGCGTTTATTCTTGATGGTTCACCTACTTCATTTCTCCTTTCTCCAGCTAATCTCCCGCTTCTCCTTACAATTGTTGGTTGTTCTGATGCATTCCTTCTTCTAGCCATTTCTCAATTTTAGTAAATTGTTGAAAATTATACGAAATTTCTTTCTTGTTACTCCTGATTCTTTTAATTCACAAGGTTGATCTCTACTCAATCCCTATTTCTAGCGCCAATATGTAGTTGCAGGAAATCCTACACTACACCCCTCACTAGAATTTACACAATTAAGTCATTTTAAGATGAATGATTATGATTTCTATTGATTGAATACTTGAATCTTTACAATAGGAAATAGAAATGAGTAAAAGAATTACAATCACTCTAAAAATTTCTCTCTCCTAAAGACTTGCTTAACAATTCAAAAGAACCCCCCTCACAACAGACTGACTCAACCCTTTATATAGGGTAGTACACAGTGGATGACAAACTAAGTCAGTCCTTTATTTTCGGGAATGTCTTGCGAAATATCGCAAGTGTACATATACCAATTCTCGCGACACTCCTAAATCTCGCTGAGTCTTCACATTCTTCTCATGTTATGGCTGTCGTCATTCATTGCGTCATTTATTTTACTTCTCCGTGACTCCCTCGCGATATCGTTATTTATTAATCTCGCGAAGTATTGATGTCGCGATATTCTGATCCTACACTCAGCTAGAACAAAAAGAATTGGTGAGAGAGGATCACCTTGTCTCAATCCTTTCCCCACATCAAAAAACCCACAAGGACCTCCATTTACAAGTACGGATATCCTAGTAGATTCAAATATCTTCTTTAACCACATAATACCAACTTCTGAGAAACCAAATTTTCTCATCACTTCAAACAAAAAATTCCATCTTAAGGAGTCATATGCTTGAGTAATATCAATCTTGAGCCTAACATTTCCTCCCCTCCTTTTAGTCTCAAGTTCATTTATTAGTTTAGATGCTAATACAATCTTTTCATGTATATTTCTGTATTTTATAAAAGCACCTTGTTGCTCTGAAATGATTTTCCCAATCAAAGTACCAAATCTATCTGTAATTATTTTAGTAATGATTTTGAAATTAAAGTTTGCTAGACCAATTGGTCTAAAATGTTCCGCTTTCTTGGCCCCTTGAACTTTTGGAAGAAGAAACAAAAAGTTAGAGTTAAAACCTTTGGGAATAAATCTGTTTCTCTAGCAATATTGTATATCCTCAATCAACTCCTTTCCAATCACCTCCCAAGAAAATTTGTAGAAGCTTCCAGGAAATCTATCTAGTCCAGGAGCACTATTTGCATTCATCCCAGAAACTGCATTTTTAATTTCATCTTGAGAAGGAACATTATCAAGTAAAGAATTATCCTCTTCAGTTAAAATTTTAGGAATTGCATCAAACAAATTCTCATCAAATGTCACATTATTTTTTTCAAATTTCTTCTTGTAGTGAGACACTAAGATATTGGATATTTGATCTTGATCTTGATCTGTTACCAAATTACCTTCAGTGTCTTCTAGTTCTGATATATTATTGAAAGTTTTTCTTATTCTCATATAGATGAGTGAAAAAAAACAGTATTAGCTCCACCTTCCTTAACCCATTGAATTCTTGATTTCACTCTCAATAGTTCATTGTATTGTTGAGATGTTAAATCATGTTCTCCTCTTGTAATTACAAGCTTATTTAATAACTCAATGTTTTCAGGATCATCATCTGACTCCAAGGTAGCAGCTAAAACCTTCTAATCTATAGTTTTACTTTGATTCTGAGATCCCCAAACACTTCCCAATTCTATTTCTTCAAAATATCTTTCAGTCTTTTGAGCTTGTAAATAAAACTGAAAGCTAGATTTCCATTAATTCTTTTACCCATGATTCTTGAATAACTCTTAGAAATTCTGGATGAGTTGTCCACATAGATTGATATTTCAAAGGAATATTTTTTTGGTTTTTCAATATTAACTACACCACCTAACATTGCACCATGATCTGATGTTCCTCTAACATTCACTTTGTAGCTCCATCCTTCAGATTTCTCCAACCATTGTAAATTGAAAAAAGCCTTATCCAAATCACACAAAATTATTTTCTTACCCACTCTATTGTTGCACCAAGAAAATTGAATACCAGACTTAGGTGCTTGTACTAAATTACAAGATTCAAGACAATTTCTGAATTCTTGCATTGAAATTCTTAAAAGAGCTCTACTACCTTTTTTCTCTTCATAAGTGAGAACCACATTAAAGTCCCCTATCACCAACCATGGTAACTTCAATTCACTAACTTCATTTAGGTCTTCCCACAATGATCTTCTATCTATAGTAAGGCAAGCAGCATGAATACCTGTAACCAGTACATCACCCACTTGAACTGTTATTGCTTGTCTTTAGTGGAAATTACTGAAGGAGTAGATAATGAAGAATTCCAAAATAGCCATATATTACCCTTTTGTTTGTTACTAGAATTATGAATTATCATCCTGGTTCATACTGTAACTTTATTTGTCTCAAAATACTACTAGAAACTCTTACTTTTGGTTCAAAGAATCCAAAGCAAAGAAGGACTGAAATTATTCACTAAACTTCTTAGTTTATCTTTGGCTTGAGTTCTCCTCAAACCTCTGATATTCCAATACATTACTCTCATTGAGATTGAGAGATTTGGGAATTACTAGAACTCCCCACCACTGAATTTATCTTTACTGAATTGTTTGCTTGTTTTCTTGTAGTAACATTTGGTATCCCTTTTACCAACTTTCCTTTACTAGGTTTTGCAACTATTCTTGAAAAAGACTCATGTTTTTCTTCCACCTCAATTAAAGTATTAAACTTACTAGGAGAACCAAAATTCTTATCTCCATCCCCTTGAGTATTTAACTTTCTTGCTTCGGGAGCTTTACCTGAAACTTCTTTCCAATCTTCATTTCCTCCAACTTCATTCTGAATATTTGTTAAAACTTGAGCTGAAACCACTTCATCCAATTCAACTGGTGATGCTTGAATCACACCCACATTAGAAGTTAAGGAAGGAATGCTAGTACTTACATCAAGTAATTTATCCACTGATAAATTTGGAAATTCTTGAGGTGACTCCAAAATACCTGTAAAACCACTACTCTTCTCCTCAGTAGATACATTAAGTGGTGTAATATTGTTAGCAGCTTCATCCACTTTTGAAACAGATTCCACAATTTGTTGTGAATTAGAGCAAATATCAAATCCAACTGAAGTTTGATGCTGAGTTTTTTTAGGAGTATATCTCCATTGCTGCTGAGGGTTTGATTGAATGTTCTCCTTTCTAGATTGTTCTTTTCTCTTAATACGACATTCATCTACATAATGCCCAATTGTATTACAGTGATGACAGAATTTTGGTATTCTATTAAACTGAACAGCTTGTTCAAATTTACCATACTTAGTTTCAACCCAGATTTTATTGGGAATAACCTTTGCCAAATCAATCTCAACAAGTATACTAGCATAATACCTGCCTCCTTTTTCAAAGTTGTTTCATCAACACAAATAGGTCTTCCAAGACGACTTCCCATTGCCATTAGAATATTTTCTTTCCAATACTCTATACATAAGCCAGAAATATCGACCAAACAAAAGCACTGGATGTTTTCTGTAACTCTGGCTTAAAATCCCTTTCCCAGAATCGAAGTCGTAAAGTCTGAGATTCAACCTCCCAGTAACCTTCATAAATCATCTTCATATCTTCACCATTGTAAATATCGTGTGACTAGATAGTTTTGGAACAGTAAATAAATTTTAGATTACGGTTCAAATTGGTTAACAATGTCTTTCTAAAGTAGGATACCATATATTTTCAAGACACGGTGGCATATTTTGCTCATGTTGTAAGGATTACAGAACAAAGCCTATCTTGGATAATGTAAAAAAATTGGATAATCAAGTCTAAATTTAGGGTTACAGTTGCAAACTTTGGACTACGACTTGAAGCAATATTTAATTAAATGTATACGCGAACGCATTCGAAAATTTTTGGGTCACGATGTAAATTGTCGGTTGCAATACAGGTGTCGGGTCAGGTAGTAAATTTCTGAGAAACCTTATATATGATAAATCACAAAAATAGTAATCAGAAGAAAAAAAATGCGTTGTTTTGGTCACTAGATAAATTCTGTCACAACGTAGATTTTCGATAACAAATGAAATCTTTGGGCACAAAAAGAAACTTCAATTCTGTTGATGGTGGATTTTCGGCAAGGGCTAAAATTGTAAAATCATGATACTGCATGTTTCTGACCCGGCTTTAGGAATGTATGCAACGATTCATATTTTATGATCCGTGAACTGTTTCACGATCTCTGACTGAGTGAACATTCCTCTCAGAGCTATGATGAATATGTTTCTCGAAAGGCCTCCCAGCTGAGCGTTCGATGCTTCACACATTTCATCATCACCTCTACATAGAATCAAAATGATTGGGCGGCTCCTAGACATAATGTTTGTTAGAAAGCTTAACGCCTTCAGGACGTCACGCTGCTCGTTGTTCCCTGACTACGTAGAGAGACCGTGTATAGAATTTCTTAATGATTGGGCAGTTCCTAGACATAATGTTTGTTAGAGAGCTTAACGCCTTCAGGACGTCAGGCTGCTCGTTGTTCCCTGACTATACACCCCCTCAGAACGAGTATGATGCTTCAATTATCTCGTATCTCGATTCTGCAAATATTTTAATTCTAGCGTGTCATTCATCAACTGAATTCCTAGAAAATAATCTATTCTATCTCATTACTCCGTTCCATGGTTGATCCTCAGCTGGATTCCATGGATTAGTAATAGATAACCATTTTATCTCATTACTCTGTTCCCTATATCCCCAGCTGGATTCCATGGATTAGTAATAGATACTTAACTCATTTTATTACTCCGTTTCATGAATCATTCCCTGCTGAATTTCATGAATTAGTAATAAATATTCAACAATCGGGCGTCTGGGCTATCACCGAGTAAGCCCCGAGAAAATAGTGCAAGTGTACTTGACAATAATGCACTAAGGAGCACCCGAACGCACGAACGAGCATTCAAAAATATGGACGAACGAAGAACTTATGAAGGAAAATAATATTAAATGAAATAAACAAGAGACGTGGGACCGGGCCCACCGGCCGGCCGGTCATGCCGTCGTGGCCGGTCCCCCTCTTCCGTTATTTTATTTTATTTTAATTTATTATTTCCCTCATCTTGTGAGCAAATCACGAAATTTACATCATGTGAGCAATTCACATCATTTTCACCGTGTGAGCAACTCCCACCGAGTGAACACTTTCGTGCATACACTATTAAATCACAAAATCCATACAAACAATATTTTATCAAAAATTGTTTACTTCTAGCAATTGCTAAAAATCAAAATTTGATTTTACATAAACTTTAAATCATGTATTTTAAAAGAAAAAAAATATTGTAAGTTAATAACTCATGTAAACATTAAAAAAAAAAAAAAAAAAACTACAATCGCTCGAACGAGCGTTTGTATATCAAATGGGTCTTTTCTATATTTGTAAAGGTCCACATATATTCCAAATAAATTTTGTTTTCGTGAAAACTCATAAACAAAATTCTATCGTTAGAAATCTCTCCTAAATTAGGGATTATCGTTCGTTTCCTAAACCGAACGGACGTCTGTTTGCTAAAAAACAAAATTTTCATTAAACCTACGCATGCATGTATACATATGAAATTTTGTTTTGAGAACAACTCATGAACAAACAATAAAAAAAAAATCAGGTACCTTGTCGGCGCCGGCCGGAATTCCACTGGCGGTAGTCGGTGCTGGTCGGTGCCGGCGACTTCAAAAAAAAAACAAATTTCTCTCACGGACGTGAGATAGGAGAGAGAGCTGGTCGGTCAATCAAGGAGAAATAAGAAAAATAATTGGGGCTTCTTCCTTTTTATATCAATTTTATTTCCAAAAACCTAATAAAACAAGGATTTCCTTTTTTGGGCCCGGGCCCATAAACGCTAACCGACCAAAACCAGACGTCTGACCGTCGAAATCAGCAGTGCCTCGTCTCTCCGTACTCACGAGATGACATTCTATAATACTGACAAGATCCTTATCTGCGCATTTGCTCGTACATGACATCATTGGAGCAAATCAAGGATTCTGAAAATGCCTTTGTACGACTAAGTTCAACTACTTATCTCGTCTACTGGAAAATCACCATCAAGTGCGTACTGTGGAACATGACTGTCCCTCACTAAGCAGGGGAATTAATCTTGACGGTGGATTTTCGGCAAGGGCTAAAATCGTAAAATCATGATACTGCATGTTTCTTACTCGGCTTCAGGAATGTATGTGACGATTCATATTTTATGATCCGTGAACCGTTTCACGATCTCTGACTGAGTGAACATTCCTCTCATAGTTATGATGAATATGTTTCTCGAAAGGCCTCCCAGCTGAGCATTCGATGCTTCACACATTTCATCATCACCTCTACATAGAATCAAAATGATTGGGTAGATCCTAGACATAATGTTTGCTAGAGAGCCTAACGCCTTCAGGACGTCACGCTGCTCGTTGTTCCCTGACTACGTAGAGAGACCGTCTATAGAATTTCTTAATGATTAGGTGGTTCCTAGACATAATGTTTGTTAGAGAGCTTAACGCCTTCAGGAAGTCACGCTGCTCGTTTTTCCCTGACTATATATACACCCCCTCAGAACGAGTATGATGCTTCAATTATCTCATATCTCGATTCTACAAATAGTTTAATTCTAGCGTGTCATTCATCAACTGAATTCCTTGAAAATAATCAATTCTATATCATTACTTTGTTCCATGGCTGATCCTCAGCTGGATTCCATGGATTAGTAATAGATAACCATTTTATCTCATTACTCTGTTCCCTGAATCCCTAGCTGGATTCCATGGATTAATAATAGATACTCAACTCATTTTATTACTCCGTTTCATGAATCATTCCCAGCTGAATTTCATGAATTAGTAATAAATATTCAACAATCGAAGGCGTCCAAGCCATCACCGAGTAAGCCCGAGAAAATGGGTGCAAGTGTACTTGACAATAATGCACGAACGAGCACCCGAACGCACGAACAAGCATTCAAAAATATGGACGAACGAGGAACTTATGAAGGAAAATAATATTAAATAAAATAAACAAGAGGCATGGGACCGGGCCCACCGGCCGGCCGGTCCCCCTCTTCCGTTATTTAATTTATTTTAATATATTATTTCCCTTATCTTATGAAGACTTCTTCATTTGAGCAAACTCCCTCGTTTGAGCGAAACTCTAAGTTTCTCCATACTTTCATCAAACAAAATAGGGAAAGGTGTCACGGGACCGGGCCACATAGCCAGCCGGCCATGCCCTAGTCGTGGCCGGTCCCACACCTTACAATCCCTTATTTTCTCATATTATTATTTTTTTCATCTCATGGAACTCCATCGTTTGAGCGAAAACCCTAGTTTTTCAATATTTTCTCAAATATTGCTCAAACCATGAAAAAGCCAAAAAGTCAAATGGTCACATGACCGACTAGGCTTCTCACGTCAAAAATTAAAATATTATTATTTTAATATTCTCAAAATATCGGTCGCATGAGAAAATTTCTACTTGCTCATTCGAGCAAAATTGAGAGTTTCAGTCAAGATCAAACTCTTCTGAAAATCCAAAATATTGCTCAAACGCGCACCAGAAAATACCAAAACTCTCAGGACTGAGACACGGGCAGTATTGTGACACGGGCATGCCACCTTGACCGACCAAGGTCGGCCCTTAGGCTTGCAAGGAGCCAGTCCCACACTCTTTCATAATTTTGACATAATTATCTCTCAACTGTTCATATTAGGTCCAAACTTTCTCCAACCAACTTGGGATTTGCTCAATCAACCATCAGCTGGTCCCACGACCACCAAGGGTCGGTCCCTCATCTCTCCATAATTAGGTTTTACTACCTAACGCTTACACGAGTACTATTTTAATAAATGATTAAACCAGCATTTGAGAATTCTTTCACCAACTGGTCAACAAAGGACTTTGGTGCATGCTCACTCGAGCACTTGGGCGCTACATGGTCGGCCATCATCCCATGTATCCGGTCCCTCACTCAGTGACTTACTGTCAGTAAATCATCAATTGATCAAAATTAGGGTTTCGAACAAATGCTCTGCAAGTTCAAACACTAATATTTTATGTTGATCTAGAAATCAACATCTGGATTAATTATACAATATTCGATCCAGCTACCAATATCTTAATTAATGTTTTATTTGGTCATGCTACCAATAATTCACCGAATGAGCAATACTTGCTCAGATGCTCGAATATTGATTCAACTATCAATATTCAGTAATCCATCAAATGAGCAATATTTGCTCAGATGCTCGAATATTGATTCAACTATCAATATTCAGTAATTCATGATACGATCAATATTTTCTCAGACTATCAACATCATTCATTCGAGAACTATACGTCCCAGAAGACATGTTCAATTCATGAATCCTAGAGCATTCAGCAATCATGCTCGACTGAACAATACTTAGACTCATCGTCTAATCAAGTCAACGACTGACTAATCAAATACACATCTGCTTTGCAGACTCCACGTTCATGAGACATCAATCACGTCACATGGGGATATTAATTAGGGTTTTGGTCCGGCGGCCTACGGCACGTGTGTTCATCCACGATGAGAAATGTGAGTAAGTCGTGCAAGCAGTTGAGGGAGTTAGCAAAGTAACGGGTGGACAATTAACCAAGTCTCCGCACGACCTGAAACTGGTTAAACCACGATTTCCCATTTTCCCACTCTTTCACTCGAGCAACCGTCACACTTACTGGAGATCAATGTGTTTACTATTCTGGAAATATAAATAAGTCTCTGAATCCACGATTGAACAACAGAAGAATTCTGATCCGAACAATCACTCTCAAGAATTCAATCAATCGACCAGAACTTATTCGAATTCAACATTTCACAGAAAACTTGCAGAAACCCACAACACATCCATGATCTTGATCACCATTGATCTCACACACTTCTAAGCTTCCCTCCTACAGATCAACCTCTTCCCTCTTTGTGACCGAATTGACTCTGGAACGGCCATTTTCTTGGTTTAGGCCGGAGTCGTACAAATTGATCTCTCGAACTCAAATTACTCTCGTGCAGTGCATCTATTTGAGGTTAGGAAATTTGCTCGGTTGAGGAGCCTCCGTCCGCACGGTCGTCTCTACATTCCCTAAAATACCAGCAAATCGTTTTTCCCCATCTACAAATTCACGTTGTTGATGTTGGCCAATTGGCTTATTCTGGGGACAAATTTTGGGGATGTGAGATATTCGATGGACATCGGACACAACGTAGATTTTAGGTTAATGGTAAAACTTTAAGTCATGACGTAGCTATATATTAATAATTCTAATACTATCATATTATATAATTGCTTCAAATAAAAATCATATTATAATAC
Source organism: Papaver armeniacum (assembly GCA_023531295.1). Taxonomy (NCBI): domain Eukaryota; kingdom Viridiplantae; phylum Streptophyta; class Magnoliopsida; order Ranunculales; family Papaveraceae; genus Papaver; species Papaver armeniacum. The sequence continues at coordinate 203,193 of JAJJWW010003315.1, read as the reverse complement.
AATTCAGATGTTGGTTCAAGCAAATCTGATGTCACAATTTTAAATTTGGTTCACATACTTGATTTAAGATCAAAACCTAAAGGCACATCCCGGGTCACTAAGAAAAATCTATGTTGAAGGGAAACGTTTCGGTAACATGGCCAAGTTTAGTTCATGGAAATATTTGGGAAATTTCGGTAACGTGGCCAAATTTAGTTCATGAGACATATTTGGGTTACTGACTCACCATGTTGATGCAGGATGTAAAGTTCATCACCCGTGGTCGGATTAACTACAGCTAATGCAATCATAGGATCTTCAACTCTTAGTTTAAAGCATGCAAAACCATTACAAAAACCTACTAGCTCAGCTGTGGCTCTTGTACTTAAATTAAATCCATTAAACGTCCTAAACCTGTTAGCATCGCATTCCAAACGGGAAACATATGATATCTTTACAGTTCCACCTATCGGTTGATTAAGGATATTAAAGAATAGACTCAATCTATTTTGATTCTTAACAAAATGAGAAGCAGCAAATCGTGTATCATTATAAATTGAGTTGTACCATAACTTACTCACGGAACTGCATACGTGCAGAGTTCGAGCTGGTGATATACTTGTCAATACATGTTCAAGTATCATATCCTCGGGAAGATGTGGAAGCTCATCTTGTTTTTCCAACTTCGATCTTTCCTTCTGCTCATCGTCATCGACGATTAAACCTTTCCAATTTCTCAAACATGCCATACCGGTGGCTGAAGAACTTGTGAAAGTAGGGAAACCCTAGCCAAATCTGTAAAGAATATATATATGGTCATCAATGCATATATTTTGTGTAAGTCCCGTATCTAAAAAGAGAGCTTACTCGATGAAAATATGGTCATTTATGCGCATATATTTCGGCAGCATTATCCGTTGAAAAGATAGTACCCGAGGATGTGGGGGATAGGTTGCTGCCTTACACAGAGTTAATTTTGTGATGCCCATGCTATTTGTTTACTCTAATGCTATATGCCATTGGATTTCAACTGCCCGAAACGTACATAATTTTTTTTTTTTGATGGTAATGATCAACAATGAGCCTCTCGCGGCCATCGCACCTCGCGATTATAGGTAGCCTTGGCTTCCAGTTAGGAAAATTAAGATTAACACACTCAACGTTCACCAAAGTCGAGCATCAATAAATTCAGTCAAACTCTTAAGGATATCAGATCGTGTAAACAAAGTCTCCACTAGTTTTTTTGGTAATCTTACAAACTTTTGGGCATCATGCAGGCTTACAAAGGAAATTCCGGTTCGTGTGGCGAATTTGATGTATACTTTGGGCGAATTTGAGTCACTATTTAAATTCCGGTTTGCGGCCTGCCCACTTCATTTATCGATTTATTTCCCATTCCAGAAAGAAAGCATAATATTTTGGCACATCTCTACCCGTGGTTAGCCACCCTGCAGGTTTCTTAGTTTCTGCAGACTGGATGTAATCATCGTAACAATTGTATTCAACAACTTCTCCATCAGCTGGTACGAAGGTTTTGAGAGTATGGATGTTCTCCACTTGAGCGTGCAGCTGATAACCCATGTAGGGGCAGTAGACATTTTGATAAGAACGCGAGCCTTCTACCACCTCGAGAGATTGTAAATTCCATCATACCAATACATCAACACCTGATCGGAGCAGGTTAATAGACGCATAGGAGTTTTGGTGGTGGCAGCAGCCATGGTAGTATTAAAGGGATCGAAGTCGTCATCACAACGGAAGGAATCGGGTACCAGACATTCCGGATCCTCAATCTGAAAATAATTAAAAGTCTCCCCCTCGATCCATTCTTGCTTTCGCCAATGAGGAAGTGCAGCAGCTTTAACACCATTACAAAAACCTACTAGTTCAGTTGTGGCTCTTGTACTTAAATTAAATCCATTAAACTTCCTAAACCTGAAAGCATCATGATTGTGATCAATTTCTTTTTCTTTTTCTTTTTCCAAACGAAAAATATAAGATTTTTTATCAGTTTCAGATATCGGTTGATTTAGGATATTAAAGAATAGACTCAATCTATTTTGATTCTTAACGAAATGACAAGTAGCAAATCGTGTATCGTTATATATTGAATTGTACCATAACTTACTAACGGAGCTGCATGCGTACAGAGCTCGAGCTGGTGATATTCTCGTCAGTACTTGTTCGATTATCATATCCTCGGGAAGATACGGAAGACTAACGTCTAGTTTCTTTCATCTTTTGTCTGCTCTGCTCATCGTCATCGACGATGAAACTTTTCCCCTTCCTCAAACACGCGATAACATATAAGAGAAAAGCAATGGCGAAAGGATAAACAAAAAAAATCGATGAGAGAATAAAGATCGGTGTTTGAAAAGAAGAAACACGATTACTTGGGAAAGTAGAGAAACCCTAGATTTGTACATAATATATTTGGGCAGCATTATTCGGTGTAAAGATAATATCCTCCGAGGATGTGGACAACCTTACCAGGGACACAGTGCCCTTGCGTAGGATAATTATTACGAAATATGTATAGACAAAGAAATTCATAAACGAGTTCAAGAAACACAAGCTCAACTAAAACGTTTAGAGAAAAAGACTTGATGGTGAACATTCCTCAAAGCCAAAGGTGATCTCAGTGTGACCAGTCAGGCTTGAGCCAAGTGCAGTTGCACATCTGCGTTGTGTCATAAAAGTTCTTGGCAGCATCATGTTTATGTAACCCTAGTAAATGATGATAGGTACCTGTGTCAAGAGAATAAAACAACATTCCTTTTCCATCACTATCACTATATAATCTAGGGAAGTAGAGTTTGTTCTCCATACCACTATTTGGAGGAGCCATTGAAGAGAAGCTTGATGTGTTGCTAATGAACAATGTATACTTTCCCAAACTCTCGACTTTTTCCCATACCCACTTTTCTTTATTGGAGAGGCCATGAATACTTCTTCTCAATCTACTTAACTTGACCTTCTCACCGAGAGGCCCTGCACTCACTAATAAGAGACTTCCGTCACACTCTGCCAAGAAACTTGGATGCAGAGGATTAAATTGTATTAAAGATTTGTCGAGAACTTCCACTTCAAGTTGTTCTTGTCGTTGTCGTCATCATTTACAGAACAACGTCCCAAACTGCCAGTATTATCCAAGCAATAAAAATGTTCTCCAAGGAAAACTGGACTGTTGAAAGATGATTGAAACGGAATATCACTACTGACCTTACGAGGTATCCAACCGCGTCCGTCCCGTTTAATGGTACAGCACAAAGTTTTGTTGGCATTGAGTCTGGCGATTGCAAAAGTTACACAACTAGGAGAAGTAGGAGAGCATGAGAATGACATACCGATGAAATTTAAGCAACGTGCTTTATCAGGCAATTTAGGAAGTCGGATCATCTCTCGTGTAAAGGGATTGCAAAAGAATACTATTCGTCTGTCCCTCAACATTAGCAACAACCAACCGTCCTTTGAAAAACGGATAGTAGAACCCAGTAGCAATTCAGTTATGTTCTTCTTCATGGAGTACTTCTCATTGTTATGCAGCGGGTCTACAAAATTGAAGATGGTGCCGTTTTCATCTTTAGACGACATATAAACAAACAATGGAGATGAATCGACTCTCAGACGATACACTCGAGGAACTACAGTAAGATTTCTTTTGCAGGTTGAACGAAATTGTGTGTAATCTTTAGGATTGAGGTAATTAGCAATTACCTCCACAACATCATCATCAAGAATATCCCAAGGTCGTTGTTCTAATGCTCTTGTATCATGTTCTCTCTTCTGATCACCAGCCTCATCATCGTTGTAATCATCTACACAAGTTTCGTCTAGTTTCTCTGCGCGCTCTACAACGTTATAATCTTCTCTTTCTGCAGGAATCATTATCCAACTCCCCGAGAACCATGTCGGCAGGTTCAAACATGGCAAGATCACTGTTATCCCATTCCCATCATCTTCTAATTCAAACATGTAAAGGGACGACTTATCGAATTCCCTTATGTAGAACAAACAACCCCTTTTAAGTCCCATTGCTGCCGCCGAACAGGTTGCTGTTGTTCTTTCCCCAAGGAAGAGTACTTGATCACCTAAATTCTTCACTTGAACCCAAGCCATTGCAGTGAAATCCAACCTCAAGACTTGTACTGTTGAGGCGATAATAGGTATACCACCACTTCTTGTACTGTAGTAAATTTTACAATGAAAGAGGTCATCAAATGTTCCCACATAACCACCTTCACAATATCGAGATCCTCCGATATATGGAGGGAATGGGTATTCTTCTACTTGGAATTGTGTTATAGACAGGACTTGATCATCATCATGGTTATCTAATCCCGGGCCGCATTGTTTTCTTTCAATCTTCATATGATATCCCGATGTACACAAGGCGTATAGCTTACCTTTCAAGTATTGGAGGCATGCCACATTGCGATCTTGGTTATTATCAATATTCAAACTCTTACTTCGCCAGTGCTGAGCACCAGGGTGACTAAATATAAGAAGTTCCTCGAAAGTGTTTGGATGCTTGAGCAGGAAGAAAACCAGGGCTTCGTTATCACTCGGAGGCGATGTTAAAATACAATCAAAGCACAGAAACCCATCAGTAAACCATTGGAGTAAACTTGGTAATTCAACTGTCTCCGATGAAACAGGATTCCACAAGAAACAATCACCTTCTTTGCAATCTTTATAGCTTCAGCAATACCGAGAATCACTAACCATCCTTGGTGACAAGGCCTTTGCCAATATTCTTTTTGGCTTAGTTCTGGTATATGTTTCCGGCATGTTTTGTTGTTAGGTTCACATGGATTATAGAATGCTTGGGATTCTTTCTTACCGCTTCCATACTTAAAAACAAGCCAAGGTGCCGCTTTTGGAACCGGTGGATGACAATGTTCGATTCGCTTGTCTAGCAACGTTGATGACTTTTCCTGCATTGCAGCTGAAGTGGCGAGTGTGGGCAAGGTATGTGTTGAGAGAGGAGGAGCGAATCCTTATATTTATAGGCAAGAATTTATAGAGACGTAAAAAGTCCCCAAAATTAACCTGGACCTCAGCCTGTTTGTATTGGTTTGGGCCCAAAAAAAAAAAAAAATGTCGGTGGATCGTGGAGATGGAGTGAAAGAGGCAGTGGTAGGTGGTGGAGAAGTATAAAAGGTCGTGGTTCAGACTTTGGACTGATTCAAGATGCGGTTGGTGGTGAAGGAGCTGCCCTTTTTTGGGATTTCTCTTGGGCGCAAGAGAAAAATCTGTCTAAAGTAATTTTCTTGAGTGACTGTCTCCAACTTGTGGAATTTGTTAATGGGGACAGTAGTGTTATCGGATGGAGAAGTAGAGATAGTCTGGTAGATTGTCAGTCTGTACTTTCTAATAGTAGAATTTTTAAAGTTATGTATATTAAGCGTGTTAAAAAGCGTCTAGTTGATCGACTTGCACGTCGGGCTAGGAAGAATTGTATTAAAGACTACTGGGTTCATTTTCCGTCTAGTAGAAGTTTGTAATTCTCTTTTTGCTTAATATATAGTGTGTTTCTTAGCAAAAAAAAAAAAGGTGGTGGAGAAGTAGAAGTGATTCGTGACTTGGGTATTTTTTTTCTTCTTTTTTGATTAGTAATTGGTAATTTTATTATTGGGTATTTTCTGATTAGTTAGGTAATTTTGCTATTAGATGTAAATAAAATGTCTCAAAGGATGTATCAAAATTTATTTAGGTGGTACTTTGGATTATTAGGGGATTGGACTTAATGTGGATGGGAAATAGGAAAAACCTAAAATATTTATTAAGTTGTTTTAATTTTGGAACCAAGTCATCAGAACACAAGAAACGTAGACTTAGTCCATGAGTTGACCAGATTCACGAAGATGAAAACACCGAGCATCGCAAAAGGTGCAAAAAAGATGGTTTCCCTTATCTCATCCCCATTTTCCCTATTTTCAATCCCCTTCACAATTTCTAAAATCAATATACTCCCTCAGTCCCATTATTAGTTGACTTATTTATTTTTAGATTTAGTATTAGATGACCTATATCACTAAACAAGAAGATATTTTTAAGATTATCCTTTTAATTGATTATTATTAGTATAAGAAAATTACTACCTCCACACAAACCTGCCTATTATTTTGAAACGGATGTAGTACATAATTTGATATGTATGTTTATATTCGTTACGTAGGTGTTTTAAAATGATTTTCAGTGATATAAAGTTTGCGAACATCCGTGGTGTAGTTTGAGAGATAAATCATTTCTAAATTTTACTAGTTATTATCCGTAAGGGTATAATTGTAAAGAATGCTTAAAAATACTCATTTTTCTTCCTTGCGTTAAAAATTGTGCAAACTTGATTTAGGTCATCTAATAATGGGACGGAGGGAGTACTTTTCAATTCTGAAAAGTCAAATTGACTCTGATTATTCTGAATTTTCCTAGGTACTAAATAAAACAAAAAACTATAAGTTGAAAAATTTTCAAATTCATATTAATTATTATTATAGTACACCAATTTCTTAATATTTTGTAATTTAATTTGGTGAGGCGTAGATGAGTTAATCGGCGATCAATTGGTAAACCCATATTATGGATGATTCGATGATTGACAATTTTGGAAAAATATCTCAACCCTAATTCAATCGAATGTCCAAACGATTATGTTAATACTATTGAAAACCCATTTAGTAAACAAGATTTGGAGGTTAGAAATTAATTTCTGATATCTAATCAGTAGATTTTTTTTTTTTTTGGTCGCCCATTAAGATGAACTGTGCGTCTAAAAGAAAAGAAAAAAAAAAAGGGGGAAACTGTATGTATCGTCTTCCACTAACGGGGACTTCTTGTTCTTTTTGGACCTTTTTCTATTTTTAAAGAGATGACAGGCCAACGTTAAAGGTTTATTTTTGAGTTTTCTTTCTCTCTTGTTCTCATCCCCCTCTACTCCGATAGAAACCCTAGCTGCCTAAAACTCCATCTGCTCAGATTTGCTCCTTTGGAGTAGATGTGAGCAGATCAACCTTGCTCTTGATCTTCCATCAACAAGTTTTCCTTTATTAGCTTCAATCTTTAGTAGTTATATGTTTTAATTCTACTTATTTTGTTTTAGGATTTTCTACTTGGGTTTTTTCTATTGTTTCTGGTTCTAGTTATGAATGTGTTCAGCAAATGGAGAGGAAGCTTAAGGGGGAGAACATGATTTGTGGAAGACAGATGATACTAGCTAGGGAGAACATGATTCTTTCCGGAAAACTTCAGCAACATTTTTAACAGCGTCAAATCAATCAACACCAACAGCAATAATCACTGGAATATCACCTGCACCAAGAACATCAGAAGAAGCATAGATTACAGCAGCAACAATCACATGGAACATCACCTGCACCAAGAACATCAGAAGAAGCAGAGATTACAGCAGCAACATCAACGATTACAAAGATTCCAACACCATTTACAATGACTCCGATACCGATTTAGGCAGACTTCAACAGACTCCGACCAATTCAGACCGAACCGGAAAACCTAGGTTACTTATGTTACTGTTACTCTTGTTATTTATGATACTGTTACTCTTGTTACTTTTATCTCCAAGTGATTAAAAATCCTTTGTTTTTCGAAAAAACCTGGTTGGATCTCTTAAAGATCCCGCTGCTACAAATAGTATTGGTGCAATTTTGTTTTCCAAACAAAACAAATTTGATCTATTTGTCTGGTCACCATATGACTGGAATTCTGGTATGGTTTTAATGGTTGGAGTTTTAGGAATAGTCAAGAACTGGTGGAGAATTTTAAGTCTCGTTGTTTGTAATCTAATGTTTGATCACCCCTGCATCGAATCCGATTTCAAATCAACTCTATCAATCTATGTTTGAGGCTTGCCTATTTTATTAATGTACATAAACAGGGTACTCTCAAATGAACTAACAACTATAAAAAAATGTACATAAACAGGCTTGCCTATGTTTGAGGCTTGCCTATTTCAAATGAACTAACAACTATAATTGGCTAATATTTTTCTTTAATGCATCGGTAAATGTAGATGGAGCAATGCATGGTATACCTATTTTTTCTTTTTGAATTGGGGGCTTGGGGTTACTTATCTTTGTTTTTGTCAGGTGAGCTTATTTTAGAACGCACGATTAGGGGATAGTTAAACTAATTGAGGGATATAAATTACTATCCCCATCCAATAGTGTCCGCTAAGGGGTGTTTTTGGGGGGAGGAAATACTAAAATACCTTTTAGGTTAATACCCTTCCATCTAAATTAAAATTTAAAACTAAAAATCAAAATCAAAATCAAACCCTATCAAGTTCTTAAAGATAGGCTAAATTGAATTGTTGTATAACAAGAAGAAGAGGAAGAAGAAAAAAATGGCTTCATTGAGAAGGTATGTGATACCCAATTTTATTTAAAGTGTTGTTGTTGTTTTAAAAGTTCGTTTAGGTTAGAATCATAAACTGAAACCTTTCAGTTTCAGCTTCAATCCACTCCCGGCATAGTGTTTATGATGAATACCCTACCGATTGTTTGTGCCAGCATGGCTTTTAGGATGAATACCATGCCGATATCTTGTGCCGGCATGTATTTTAGGATGAATACCATGCCGATATCTTGTGTCGGCATGGCTGTTAAGATGAATACCATGTCGATATGTTGTGCCGACATGGATTTTAGGATGAATATCATGCCGATATCTTGTGTCGGCATGCCTTTTAGGATGAATACCATGCCGAAACTTGATATTTCAGACAGATATTATGTATGTTTTTTTCCCCAAACTGGCACGGTTCACTTTGGAATCGACCATGCCGGCACTAATACCGGCATGCTCGATAATGAACTTTCTGTGCCGGCAGTGTACTTACAATTTCAAAATTGGGGGATATTGTGTAACGGCATGGTGAAAGTATGAATATCATGCCGATTTGGTCCCTGTCGGCATGGTATTCATACTTTTACCATGCCGATACTGAGTTTCAGCGTAACAATGGCGAATTCATTGGAAAAAAATCAAATTTAAATACATTAATACTTATACTTGAGTAATTGGAGCACTTGTATGTTCAGCTTGTTTACTTTCCTGGGTTGGTTTTTCACTTAAACTTTCATGATCATAAATATCTTGATTTAATGTTGTTGCATCAACAAATTCAATGATAATGATTTATTCTAATGATTATCAAACTAATCTATTAACTTAACTAATTATATATTCTCATTATTTGTGAAGAGAGAGAAAAAACGAGAGCGTGAATCGGGCGATTGAATCGTTTTCAAATCGGGCACCGAGTTTCAAAATCCAAGCTTCAGATATGTGATTTTAATCATGGATAACATGGAAAAAGCTCTAATTGAAGGAGTTGTTGAACCAGGAGGGTATAATCTTAATTTAAATTCAAGACCTGCTCAAGTTGATGTCCAAATGGAGGAGTCTCAAGACCGTATGAGAAATGAAGGTATGGAAGGGAATACGAAAGGGAATCCCGTGAAAGCTCAAATTTCATACAAAGATGATTTTCTTAATTCAATAGAAAGATGGAGTAATTGTTTCCAAGAGTGGGGTATTGAAGATTTGGAATCAAATCTGGATAATTTGAATATTGAAGGGGATATGCCAATTGAAGATACTGAAGATATTCCATATATTGAAATTGATTTGAAGACCAAAAAGAGAATCATTCAGCCATGGAAGTATTGTCTTATAGGGAAGGTTGTAGGGAAAACTGTTGGGTACAAGTATATGTCTGCTAAAACAAGGGAGATGTGGAAATTAGTTGGAAAGATGCAGGTTTTGGATATGGGATGTGATTTTTTTATGTTCAAATTCGAAAAACCTGAAGATTTTAAACATGCTTTACTTGAAGAGCCGTGGTTCATCAATGGAAGACATTTATCTATAAGAAAATGGACTACAAATTTTAAGCCGTCTACAGCATCAATTAATAAAACAGTTGTTTGGGCAAGATTACCAGAGCTCCCATTAGAGTATTTTGACAAGGAAGTGTTATACAAGGTGGCTAGCTGGGAAACTGGGGACTCCGATTAAAATTGATAATACTACTGAATTTGTTTTAAGGGGAAGGTTTGCCAGAATCTATGTTGAGGTGGATACTGATCATCCATTGAAGCATGTTGTAAGGATAGGGGGACTGATACAGAAAATTGAATATGACGGTGTAGGACTCATTTGCTTCAATTGTGGTAAAATGTCCCATAGGAAGGACCAATGTCCTTTGAATGTTTGTACTAACAATGTTAATCTTGATGATGCAGGTACTAAAGGTCCAAGTGAGAAGGCAGATGTTTATGGTTCATGGATGTTGGTTACAAAGAAGAGTCAGAAAGGTAACACAAGGGCAGGTAATCAGACTAGTGTGCAAACTAGTGAGGCCAATAAGAATGGGAATTTGAAAGGTCAGAATGGGTTTGTGGCTAATAGTTTTGCTATGTTACATAATGTGGATAGTGATTTTAATCATGAGAGTAATAATAGTGACATTATTAGGGATAACAGACATGCATACTCTTTAAGACATAATGGTGATATCTCTTCAAGTGATTCCCAATCTGTAGTTAAGGAGAGAAATAATTACCCACTAGGTGCAAATCAAATGAGTGGTAATAGCTTTCAGTTACAAAATTCCAATACTTATAGAAGGCATAATTCTTTGCATGAAAAGGAAACGTCCACTAAATTAGTGGCAGTTACAGATAAAGGAAAGAAGGGAATTAATGTTGAGCATGTTAGAAGGAATGGAAATAATGATTTCATGGGTTTAAATAGTAATGGTAAAAAAGGTAGTGATATCAGTTTACAATATAAGAAAGCTAGCAATGGAGCACCAAGTAGAAGTTCTAAACATCTTTTCACAAGAGTCAATCCATCCCTGAGTGGAGGAATGGAGAGTGAGAGATTTTTTAATGCACAGAGCACAAGTGGAGATAAATGCAATGGAGGAGGACATAATGGAGCTAATAATGGAGCAGTTACTAGAGAAGGAACCAATAATTCAGTTGAGAGAGGAAGTGGCGGATCTGCGAAATCAACTCAGGGCCTTAATGTCGGATCTAGTTCACAACCCAGCAAGGTGAACCTGAATAGATTTTTGGAGCAGGCCAACAGAATCTTGAGGTCAATCAGACTTTCAAGGTCAAATTGGGAGCATCAAGATCCGGTGGAGTTCTTAAGAGAATGAAGGGAAGAGGCAGAATGCGACTCAACGAGGTAGTCAGAAGCAACAATTCTGGAGGTAGTCATGGCACCGCTTGTGGAGACTCCGGCCCTTGTAAGAAGCCCAAAAGGTCTCTAGAAGTTCGAGATGCAGATTACTACATGGTTGGATTTGGACGTCAACAACCAGAGAATGTTCAAAGCGAGGCTCAGCCCATTGATGACGATAGATCAACAGGCTGTGGGGAGCTGGAGGGATTTCCAAAGGCCCATGAAGCCCCATGTGCTTAATCCTAGTTTGTGTCTTCCTTATGAGTTTATGAAGATTTTGTCATGGAACGGTAGTGGGATTGCTAGGCCTTCCTTTATAAGGGTGATGAAGAAGTTAATTAAGAGACACAACCCTTCGATTGTGGCCTTAAAGGAAACCAGGGTTTTAGAGGATAGTTTCTCTGAGATTGTGAGCAAGTTGGGGTTTTATCATTCAATCATTGTGGATCCTCAAGGGTTTTCAGGGGGTCTTTGTCTTCTTTGGAATGATAATGAGATCGATATTCAGGCTACTAACCGATCTAGATGGGCGGTTCATACTGTTGTTACTGCTAAATTCCAATATCCATGGATTATGTCCTCTGTTTATGGTAGCACTAAAGGTTAGTAGGAAAAGAATGTGGGACGATCTCAGTGCCATTTCTGATATTCCTAATGTTGACTGGTTGGTTATCGGTGATTTGAATACCATTAGTAACAGTCATGAGAAGATGGGGGGAAAATGTCCAACTTATAGTCAAGCCTCTGAGCTGAATGAGATTTTGAATAAGTGTGGGCTTATTGATCTTGGTGCCAATGGTCCAAGATTCACTTGAAATAACAAGAGAGTTGGAGCTGCTAACATCAAGGATAGAATTGACAAAGCTGTGGCAAATACTGGATGGCAAAATAGGTTTCACAAAGCTCGGGTATTTCATCTCCCTTATTACAACTCTGACCACCGTGTTTTGGTTGTTGATCTTGAGCCTAAGGATATATATAAAACTAGACCTTTTAAACTTGAAGCCATTTGGATAGAGGACCCTAGATTTGAATCTGTTGTCGAGAAATCTTGGTCCCAAAATAACTCTAGTTCTACTAGTACTCAGTTCTTAGCTAATGTAACTAGGGTTCATGTGGAGTCTAAGAAATGGAATAAACATGTGTTTGGAAATTTGTTTAGGAAGATTGATGAATCTCATGAGAATCTTAGGATAGCTCAAAATGAGTTTGACAATTGGCCCTCGGATGATGCTAGGATTAAGATGACAAATTGTCTTATTGAGTACCTAACTTATTGAGCTTGAAGAGACTTTTTGGAAGAAAAAATCCAGAGTTTCTTGGCTAAAAGAAGGGGACCTCAATACGAGATTTGTTCATACTTCGACCATGGTTAGAAGGAAAAGGAATTTCATAGTGATGCTTAAAAATAAAAGAGGGGAATGGATAAATACTGCTAATGACATTGAGTCCCATATTGTTGGTCATTTTAGTGATTTGTTTAATTCCTCTAGTGCTGATTTTCTTGACAATGAGATTAACACTCTGTTTCCTCCTGTTATTACTGCTGATGAAAATGCTCAGCTAACTCGAAATGTTGATGTTGATGAGATTAAATTGGCTATTCGTCAAATGGGCTCTCTTAAAGCCCCTGGTCCAGATGGACTACAAGGTATATTTTATAGTAAATATATTGGAAGTATGTCGGCTCTAGTGTCATTGCTCTAGTTAGAAACTTTTTCACCACTGGTACTTTAGATGCTAGACTTAATAAAACCTACATTGCTTTAAGTGAGTAATCCTAATTGCATAAAAGAACATAGGCCTATTAGCTTATGTAATTTTAGCATGAAGATAATTACTAAGATCATTACTAATATAATTAGGCCTTTGTTGGGTAAAATTGTGTCTCATAATCAACATTCCTTTATTCCTGGTAGGTCTCTGTTTGATTTTGCAGTTATTTGCAATGAGATCATCCATTCTTTCAAGTATAAGAAAGGTGAGAAAGTATGGATGGCCTTAGGATAAGATGGGACTTTATTGAAAAAATCTTAATTTGCAATGGGTTTGATCAGAATTTTGTTGGTTGGATTATGAATTGCATCTCTTCTGTTTCTTTTCAAGTGCTCATTAATGGAGCTCCTAGCATGAGTTTTACACCTACAAATGGTCTTAGACAGGGGGATCCTTTATCCCCCTTCTTATTTATCCTCTGTTTGGAAACTTTGACTAGACTCCTTAATGCAGGGATCGATAGTAAGTTAATCGCGGGATTCAAAATTGCTAGAGGAGGCCCTATGGTTACTCATTCCTTATTTTCTGACGATAGTATTATTTTTCTTCAGGCAAATTATAAGAATGCTCTTAATTTAAGAGCTTGGATAAATTTTGCTCCTAGATAGGTCATAGAATCAATGTCAACAAATCCACTTTGCTTACTTCTGCCAATCTGGGTAGGAGTTTTACCAAAGGCATGGCTAATGCACTTCAGGTTCAAGTAGACAATAATCATGGTAAGTACTTAGGTATTCCACTTCAATGGGGAAGGATTAGTGCAAAAACTTATGCTGACATTTTTGATAAAATGTGTAACAGAATGCAGGGATGGAAGTATAGGAATCTTAGCATAGCTGGTAGATTTACCTTGTTAAGTGCTTGTATTGATCTCGTATCTTATCATGTCATGTCTGTAGTTAAGCTTCCTAAAACTCTGTTGAATAAACTTGAATACTTGATAGATGTAGAAGGAACTTTTTTTGGGGAGGTGACAAGGATAGAAAGACCATGCATAATGTGAATTGGCCTACTGTTTGTATGACTAAAGATCTAGGAGGAGTGAATGTCAGAGACCTTGAAATTAGCAACTTAGCTGTTCTAGCGAAGATGGCTTGGAATTTTTTTTTTTGAACCTGATAGTATCGTGACTAGGCTTTTAAAAGCAAAATACTACATGGAACATGATTTCTGGAATACCGAAGTTAAGAATAGATCATCCAAATGTTGGAGAAGCATTATAAGAGGTCGTGATGCCATTAGGAATTGATTTAGGTAGGATATAGGAGACGGGTCTAAGGTTGATTTCTGGAGAGATAAGTAGATAGGTAATGAGTCCATTTCTTCTTTATATAATCTGGATATTTCTAATCTGCCTCAGGAGACTGTGAGCTCCTATATGGATCCTAACTCCAAAGAGTGGGATTCTAATAGGATTGATAGTTATGTTAACCCTGACATAGATGAGGCTATCAAGTCCATTCCTATTTGAAATAGTCTTGAGGTTAGCGATAGACCCATATGGGCGGCTAGTAAGTCTTGAAATTTGACAGTAAGTGAGGCGTACAAGTATTTACAGATTGAAAAACATGGAAATCAACATCAAGACAATGAATGGAAGTTTCTTTGGGCATTAAAATGCGCCTTCAAATATAAGTTTTTTCTTTAGAAGCTCTGCCATAATAAACTGCATGTTAATGAGTCACTATACAGGAAGGGCATTACTGACCATCCTGGATGCAAGTTGTGCAATAGTGATATAGAAACTTGTCATCATTTGTTTTTTGGTTGTCGTACTGTAGCCCTTGTTTGGATGAAATTAAGAGAATGGACTGGTTTGCAAGTCAACTTAGATGTGCTTTCTCCAAGTTTTTTCAAAAGTTTGTGTTCTTTTAATGGTACTGTTGGTAACTTGAAATGGAAGGATTTATGTCCTTTTATTCTCTATGGTATTTGGTATCACAGGAATAAGTGTGTTTTTAAGAACAAGAAGTTCAATGCCTTGTGGGTCCTGGAAAAGGCATTGAGAGTGGCAAGGGAATATCATCAGATCAATAACACAGTGGAGCATGGAAGAATGCATAAGGAGGAGACTTTTATTGCTTGGCAGGCTCATCACCATAATTTTTTTAAGTTAAATACTGATGGATCGTCTGATGGTAATGGTTTTGCAGGGATTGGTGGGATCATACGGGACGAGTTTGGAGGCTTTGTTGCTTGTTATGGGAAGCACATTTTCAAGAACAACAACAATGTGGCTGAGATCTGGGCAATCAGAGATGGTTTACGTCTGGCTGTGCACATGGGCATACATAACTTGGAAGTGGAGAGTGACTCTTGCTATGTTGTTCAACTTTTCAATGAAGAAGTTTAACCTAAATGGGATACCTTTGGTCTTGTCAAAGAAATATGTGAACTCAAGTCTTATTTCAATCAAGTGAAGTTTACTCAAAGATATAGAGAAGCCAATAACATTGCTGATAGATTGGCTAAAGATGGAGCTTCTAGGAAGCATGAAGGGATTTGGATCGAAAGTCTACCAGAATTTTTATCTGTTTTGTTTAATTTCAATGTTATGGGTGTTACTACACCTAGACTTGTTTTAAGTTCAGTTGTTTAGGTCTGTTTTCAGTCCTTCTTATCAAAAAAAAAAAAAAAAAAAAAAAAAACTTAACTAGTTATATTTAACCACTAAACATTATTAGCGAGGGATATATTATGAATTATATAAATTACCAGGATACAGAGAGACCTTGATTTACTATTTAAATACCGTTTTTGTCTTTTTCCTATATCCCCAATTGCGCGTTCTTATTTTACCTTGAAGCACATCGATCAAATCATACAATTAAATAATATCGTATACAACAGTAGGTTTTATCAAGATATATAGAGATATATCAAGATTAATCATACAATATCCATAAAAAGATTAGCTAGCACTTCTAAACTCTCCCTAATTTCGATTTCAATACCGGCACCAACTCTAATCTAGCTCAATTAATCTATCAAATAATTGTTTGAACTAGCTAAGGGAGTTGGAGATGGAGAGTGGAGACGTGATTTTATCTAGGGTTTTCTCTTTGTTTAGTTGAAGGGTAGTTTTATTGTTGGGTGTAAATAAAAAGTCAAAGATAGTATTTAGGATATATGACAATTTATACGGATGGTACTTAGGATAACTAGGTATTGGAATTAAGGAGGATGGGAAATAGGAAAAATGGGGATGGGAAATTGGGAAAACCAAAAAGATCCACAGGTAATAAAATTACAGTGACTCATAGATTTTCCCAGTTCCACAATGAACCCTTTACAAAACTCTTGCGCCGGTTTTTCTCATTCTCTTTGCTCTCGCGAACAACGAACGCATTCTATCGCAACCCCATGACAGATCAGTGCACTTATTCTTATTCTTCCTAATCCCTCACTTCATGGCTAGAGTTTCCGGTAGAGGTGTCTTTTCAAACATTTGCCTACTTTTGTCATGTTTGGAAAAGGAAACACGGATATTTCTTTTATTTTATATATATACCCTCCTTAATCGGCACTGTGAATACCTATAATTCTCCTTACACGTGTCATAATATTAGGCGATCAGGTGCAAGATAACAGAGTAGCCCTAGTGATACACGGGATCCCGGGAAGTAGCGTATCCCTTCCCCATCCACTTTATCTTATCTCGAGGAGGCTAATCTCGACGGTGAAGATGAAAAGGCTATTCCCTATTCAGCTAGGATATGGCACCTGGCGAGGGGACAAAGGTAGCTGGCATATCCAATCAGCAATAAATGCAATAAAGCAAAATCTTGGCGTGTGGATATGGACGAGATGGCAGCGTCCGACTGGCAAAGGCACATGGCAAACGAATGTACAAACTTGACTAAGGTTGGACAGTCTTCGAGGGAACATGGGCAAACTGAGGTGGCAGAGCTCGACTGGAGATGTCATGTGGTTGACGAAGGTACAAAACGTACGGAGGATACATCAATTATCGATGGATCTAAGGGCAGCGAAGATGTGCATGGTTCCGAAGTGCTATAAATACAGAGCTTCACCAACAAATGAAGGCATTCAATTCACCAAGGAAGAAATAGTCTTAAGCTTATACCTCTTAAATGTCTAGAACTTAAGTATTAACTTCGACTTGAGTTATCTTTATTACTTTGGAAAGCATTTAAGATCCTTGTAATACACACAACTTAATACAAAATCATCACTCATTACCCCGTGGACGTAGACAAATGTCGAACCACGTAAATCCTTGTGTCTCTTGATAACTTAGTAGCATTTACATTATATTTGTCTTTGTCTTTGTCTTTACTATTGATCTTATCTTGAGTACCTTTTATTACTAAGCACTATCAGTTCAACTGAAATATCATTACTTGTTAGTATTCGGTTTTCTGAGCTGTCCACATTACGTAGGTTATGGGAAAAATAGTAGTCACAGTTTACACCCACTATGGAGCTGGCAAACTAGCAAACTCACATGGCAAAGTGGTAATTATGCCACTTTGCCAGATGAGATTGAGTAGTTACCGAGCGATCGATACTCGACTGCTCGGTTGAGACTTTCTCTCCCGGTTTAAGTCTCCATCGCTCCCAGTTTAATCTCCATCGCTAAGTAATTGTTTAGTTTTTCTATTTTTCTTCTCTCCTACTCTTTAGTTATTATAACGAATTTTTATTAAAAAGAGGTCCCACAAAATATTATATAATCCCTAAAATTTAATAAAGGCTCCACCAAACACAAACAACTAAATTTTTTATTGCTAATGAGGCCCGTTGGTAGGCTAGCACAGCAACCTGTTCAATTAATGTAGTAGTATGTCGTTGGAAAAATTTACAAAACGGAAATTTACTGCTTAAATTTATTTTTCTGTTAGGCTTCCAACTAGTTAATGTAATAATATAATAAATTAGTATCCCATAAAACACAACAAAATATATTATTTTAATAAAATTTAACAGTTTTACCATAGTTGAGAAACAATGTGGCATGGCAAAACAACTTTTATACCACCTAAGGAAGGATCCTCCATCGTCATTTAAGGGACAAAATCCAAAAACAAAATAGTATATAAACTTCTTGTAAGTTTGTTTTTTGTATATAAACTTTTTGATTTAAATAGTATTTCCAAAATAAATAAATCTATTTAGTCTGCCGGCCAATTCGTCCCTACTTGAAAATCAAACAATAACTTAAAATCGGTCCCTAGAGTATTTTTTTTTTTAGAGAGCACACACACATCCTGGTATACGATGATTTCCATTTTGTTTTAATTATCTACTTCACGTCACAAAATCCAGAAACAAACAAACAAACAATACCTGCTTTCTGGTAAATTAATCTCGACTCCTATAGTCTGCCGGCCGATTCGTCCTTATCGAAAATTTGTTTTAGTCAAAAAAAAAAAAAAAATCCACATGGAAAATGACACAAAATGTTGACTCCGCAGAATAATCTGCAGAAATGTACGGGAACGTGCGTGTCAATTACTCAACCGTTCATGCAGAAAATCAATCAATCCCTAGTCTAGTCACAAAATTGGCGTTCCCTACCTACTAGGGATATTGACACACTTCATCGAATTCAGTATCATCTTCCTCTTTGAAGATCACAAAAACCAGTTTTTGATCAACTAGTTCAAACTTATCAATGGCTACAATTCCTTCATACACATCAAATTACCTACTAAACCATTCCAAAATTGTATCATCCTCTTCTTCATTCGATTCGAGACAAAATCTTGGGTTTCATGGAGTTGGGCCTCGTCGTTTGAGTCTTAGAACTCATGGAAAGTCACTTCAATCACCAATCAAGGTTGTTCTGAGTTCTGATCGAACAGAGCATACAACAAATAACAGTATGATTCATGATACTGTTCCTCTTGTCTCATCTTCAGAGGTTCATTCTTCATCTTAATTACCTTTTTATATTCATTTTTGTGCAATTTTCTCATTTTTGAAGTATGTGTATAATAGGTTATTGAAAAGCTAAGAGCTTACAGAGGAAACCATGAAAGTAAGCAGAATTACATGGCTATGTATTCTAGTGTTGTTGGTGGAATTACTACTGATTCTTCCGCGATGGTCATACCCATTGACGATCACATCGTTCATAGAGGACATGGCGTTTTTGATACAGCAGCAATCATAGATGGGTAAGAATTTAACATATTTACAGCATATTTTTACTTAATAGCTTCCTGAGTTCCAAACTGGACGGACATTTCTTCCCTCAGTTACATTTTTTTTTTTTTTTTTAATCAGAATTTACATGTAACTTTAACATAGTCCTGACATAAGTGAGTTAGCATTTCAGTTTATGACAAAACCCACATATGTTGTAGCTTAGCCTTATTATCTCCATTGCGCATTTCTCCACATTTCGTCTTCGCATTTACATTTGCTTGTTAAGTAACTCACAGTGAGACTAGTGTCTCAGATTTTAGATGGATAATTTTAGTGTTTTACGAATTCTCCAATTAAACGAGTATTTACTTTCTTGTTCAGTAATCAATTTCTGTAATGTTTTTGTCTCCATCTTAGACACCTCTACGAGCTAGACCAGCATATTGACCGTTTCTTAAGGTCGGCAACCAACGCAAAGATCAACCTCCCTTTTAGCCGGGAACAGATAAGAAGCATCCTGATACAAACCGTTGCAGCATCAAAATGTAGGGAAGGATCTCTACGGTATTGGCTCTCTGCCGGACCAGGTGATTTCCAGCTATCTCCAGCAGGCTGTCATCAATCCTCTATGTATGCAATTGTGTTCCAGGATCAAAGTCCTCACCTTCAAGAAGGTGTTAAAGTGTCAACTTCAACGATTCCGATTAAACCACCCCAATTTGCCACGGTGAAGAGCGTCAATTACTTGCCGAATGTGCTTTCAAAGATGGAAGCTGAAGAAAAGGGTGTGTTTGCTGGAATATGGTTGGATGATGATGGCTTTGTTGCAGAGGGACCAAACATGAATGCGGCATTTGTTTCGAAAGAAAACGAGTTTCTGATGCCATACTTTGACAAAATTCTTAGTGGGTGCACTGCTAAAAGAGTTTTGGCTCTTGCCGAGAGGCTTGTGCAGAATGGAGTAATTGCTGGAATCAGGGTGGTAAATATCACTGTGGAAGAAGGAAAGGGAGCGAAGGAGATGATGCTTATTGGAAGTGGGACTCTTGTGCGTCCTGTGGTGCAGTGGGATGATCAGGTTATTGGCAACGGTAAGAACAAACAAAAATGTTCAGTTTCAAGTTATATTTGGTTCTGACACTCCGTTTGTATCGAGATACTTTAAGAAATAATTTACTTCCTTAGAATTCATTCTAACCTGTCATTGTGATTGGTTTTTTCTCAGGCAAAGAAGGTCCAGTTGCACTGGCTCTTCTTAATCTTCTGCTGGAGGATATGAAATCTGGTCCTGCCTCAGTACGAGTACCTGTTCCTTACTGAGCCTTGTGCCACGCAGCTATTTCTCGGTGTGGCGGGATAGGGAACCAATCAAAGTGAGAACAGAAGAATAGAGCTAAATTGATATTATATTTTCAATTGCTCAAGTCGACTTCCAAATTTTCACATTATCCTTTGAAATCTTAACAATTTGCCTAATTGTGGGACAGAACCCATTTAGTTCTTCAAACGTTAAGCATTATGCTTAGCTGCAAATTTGACGAAATTTCTATTACCCATCTCATAAACAAGTGAAGTGGAAAATACTCAAGTTTTCCTGCCGGCTTTGTTGGGCCGAGGGATGCATAGACAGCATTTCGTAGTACTTAGGACTATGTTGTAAAAGGCGCCCTGGGCGCTCGCCTAGGCGCCCCTAGGAAAAAAGGCGCCTTGTGGGCGCCCTAAGCGCTAGGCGACGGGCTTGGCGCCTCGCCTCGCGTAGCGCCTGTACAAGGACAACAATAACAGCTTTATGTCGCTTGTGTATAGACGTATGCGTAACATAAGTCATTAGCAAGAGCTTAAAACCGCTCAAAAAATGGGGTCATCTAAAGCCATACGGCCCATACCCAAAAAAAACAGCTACAGTGCAATATCCAACGTCAAAAATTTGCCCAACCTTGGTACTAATAACCATCATGCAGTTTATTGACCATCCATCCAAATAAACATGGATCGCAAAATCCGAGAGATTGCTGTTTTGCAGAAACGAAAGAGAAAACATGAGAAGAGAAAAGAAATACTAGAAATTTTAGAGAGAAAAGGGATTGAAATTCTTTGGCGATTTTATTGAGAAATTGTTTGGAAAAATGGTGCATCATTTGGTTGAACGAGCAACAAGTGATAAATTGATTGGCCCTGATTGGGCTATGAATGTTGAAATTTGTGATTTGATGAATCGTGATGCTACGTATGATTTTCATCTCCCTCTTCTTATTTTCTATGAAACTTCATTTTTTTGGTTTCGTTTTTAATTCTAATTTCTTATGATTTTAGAGATTTTGCATCTGTTGTTAAATTCATTTCTCAATTTCTGTTGTATATTGTGTTTGCAATATCTTTCTTGCACCATTTTTGTGCAATAACTGTATAGTCAGGGGTTTGGACGTCTGGAAAGTTGGTGGGCGGACGGCCAGGCATAGGCCGTAGGCATTAGGCGTGGAGATTAGGTGGTTGCCGCTCACCAAGTCACCATAACGGGATGTTGGTCTATTAACCTGCTTGTCTTCTTATGTGAAAATGGTGTTTATGCAAAATGTGAATGAATCCGTTGTCAATTTAGAAAACGAAGAGCCGGAATGCACAAATGATGATTCATATTCCTGTAAAATTTGATGAGATGCTGAATTTCAGTTTACATATTCCAAATGTTTTGTGCTCTGAACAATGTTGGATACACGTTTGCTGAGTTTTGGTTTTCTTTTCTTTTTTTCATGGAAATTTGCCTGAGTGTTCATTTGCTACTGCAATTTGCTTGTTTCGATCAATATTCTCACTTTGATTTTTGGTTCATCAGGCAAATCAAGTATATTATTAGAGGCATTAAGAAGCGGCTTAAAAGCAAAAATCTGAAAGTCAAAGTTCTTGCTCTTACGGTACGCATCTTAATCCCTGTTGTTAGTCAATGTCTTGATTGTGTTATAATGGTTACCATGGTAATGGCCGCTTTTGATGTTACAACGGTTGTTTCCAAAAAATCGCAATACCTACCTAAGCAATATTTGTTGCATCAAGACCTCAATTAGTAGCATTCCAGTCAAACAGCTCCAAATGAATGACTACTGTTTTGGTTTCTGTTTTCCTATATATACCAGCTTTTGGATACGGTTCTAAAGAACTGCGGAAATTTTGTGCATATGCATATTGTGGACAAAGAAATTCATCTAGTGTTGGTGAAACTAGGAACAAAGAAGGTTTGGATATACGTACTTTTTGTCAGTTCAATATTTGGACCAACCTTTGAGTTTGTTGTACTAATTGTAAATTATCGTTTGTTCCATGCTTTGTTCAGTACAATGAGGCTGTCTCAGATAAGTTAGACTCCGTACTTGAAACATGGAAAGAAGTTATCGGTAGCGCAAGGCGCAGACATCCACAACATTATGATGCACAATGTGATATTGGGGTACGATTATGATTGGGTATTTTAGAAATGGTTCTTAATGCCGAGACTTATGTGATTTTTGCTTCTTCCTTTCTATGTTTACTTAAAAAAATTATCGGTTTCTGTTTCCAGCGTGCAGGTGGAACCGTATTTTCCAAGGGTTCTGACATGCCCTTGCCCATGTATACTACTAATCCTCGAGCGCATCCTTCTACATCAGATTCACAAAATCATGGAACTGACTCTTCATCTGATTCTGAATTTCCAACCTTGAGGTACACATATGAGCTTCTAATTCACTATGCTGGTTTACACAATTAGGACAACTGAATATAATAACTGAGTCTGTTATTTCATATCCTAAACTGCACATTTGCTTGCTTCCCTCCTATGCTGTCATATCTTGTTCAGCATCTAACCAAATTGAAATTTTCATTAACCTGACTTTCTAAGGAGAATGTGCTGGCTGTTCAGGTGATCTCTAACTTGTATTACTTTTTCTAGCCTGACAGATATTCAAAATGTGAGCGCGCTCATAGATATCCTGTCAGACATGCTAAGTGCTATAGATCCTGCAGATAAAGAGGTGAAGTGAAGTTCTTTTCTTTTTTCCTAGTTGGTTCCTTTTTACAAACGAGTTATTGCACTCATATCTTGCTTTAAGCTCCGCTAACTATTATTCTGCACTAAGCATAATCAAGGAAGCAGCTTGCAGTTTCTACGCGATTTCTGATCATCTCAGTTGGTCGTCTAGCAGGGGCTCAAACAGGATGTGCTTGTTGATCTGGTTGCACAGAGTCGTTCCTACAAGCAGAGATTGGTACACCTTATCAACACAGCTTCGTAAGACTCTTGCTTAAGTTTCATTTCCCAGACAACCCGTAACGATTTTAGTTGCAATTTTTGAGTATCTTCAGTCTATTATTACCCAAGTTGGACAATGGGTGAAATGCTGTTTATTATGGGACATTATGAATTTTTTTGGCTGAATTTATGTTAGCTGTTTAGGGATGAAGAGCTTATTCGTCGGGGGCTATCACTGAACGATGAGTTACATCAAATACTTGCAAAGTATCAAAGCATGGTTTCAGGAACGGCTGTACAAACGGAGAAGCCTGACCCAGATGCACCTCTAATGGATATTAAGGATCTTATTGTTACAACAGAAGATGAGGGGTAATGTTCAAATTTCTTAAATCTTTTCAATACTTCCTTATAGATACACCAAACTCGAAAGACATTAAAGCATATTATTCTATCAATGCAGGTCGAGTGCAAGTACTACTGCAGCAAATCAACCTCCACCAGGTCCCATCATGGACCTTCTCAGTTTCGAAGATCCTGGCTCTTCAAATGCAGGCGAAGAACCAGCAAAAGAGAACTCACTAGCAATCGTTCCTGTGAATGATAATGCACAACAGCAGCCAAACGGCGCTGCAGTATCTCAGCCGAACAACGCTCTTGTTCTTGCAGGATTGTTTCCTCAGACAGCACCAGATCCTTATAATTCCCATCCAAACTATCCCGCTGGACAAATGTCACCGCACTCATTGATGCTACAGTCTCAGAATCAGCAACAAATGTTTTACATAAACGGAGATGGAAATTCTCCACGAAATTACGATGACCAGACGCAACCTCATTATGGTCTGCCATGTTTTCCTTTTGTGCTACCATTTTTTGCCGTACTCTTTTGCTTTTTTACCCTTTCCTGGAATCAATCCATCTTCTGTAACAGGTGGAAGTTATGAAAGCAGTGGTTCTCTACCACGACCACCTTGGGAAACTGAGACGACAGACAACAGCGAGCTGGTGGGAAATCATCAACAGCCTCAGCAGCTGCAAGTCACTCAATTGGTGGTCACACACACACACCAAATGCCTGGTGCAACTCATTCCTATCATATGGGAAATGGTAACATGGTTGGGATGCAAATTCAACCAATAACGGATGGCCAGATGACGAACATCAATTATCAGACAATGCAGAACAACCAACTTGTTGGTATTCCTTATTCACCCCAAGGAGGCCAAATGATGGTCATGCTCCCTCATCAAGTACATGGTAGCCAGATGAGTCCACATATGATGCAACAGAACAACCAGCAATTCCAAGGTGGTTATGGATATGATCATAGTCAAGGGGTTCAGTTTATCAACCAGGGTATGCACGGTCTCTCTATGCGAGATGACAACTCTACGAGGGACTACGCTTCATACGTTCCACCGATGAGAAAGCCAAATTCAGGGGATACTAAGCTGTTTGGTGACCTTGTAGACATGGCAAAGGTGAGGCAAAAGCCTCCTGTCCATGACACAGGTGCAAGTGCGTGAACTCACAGTTTTCGCCATCTTACACATTATCTGTCATTAGTACTACCTATCTGGTAAAAAGAGAAATCTATGTATAAAGTTAAACATAAAAACTAAAATTCAACATTTGACAATGATGAAATATAATGCTAACAAATAGTTACAGAATATAATTGCAGTGAATTACTAACTCAGTCCTGTAATGCCAATTTTCATAATTCTGGTTGGCTTGCGGCCTTGCATTAAATGTTTGATCAAAGTACAAAATTTAATTACATTCACAGTGTATATACAAAAGAAAAATTGCAGTAAAAAAATGTCAAAATAGTGCCAATTTAAAGTACATCAATTACTCGAAACTGCCTGACAGCTCTCTCCTGAGAACGAACTTCCACTACTACCGGATGCGGATCCAGTTTGTGAACTGGTTGCTCCTCGAGCTTTCTTCATTTGTCTAATCTTGAAAAGATCTGTTGGAACTGGTTGGCTTTGGACAGGGGTTTCATCATTTTGTTGCCTGTCCATCTCTTTTCTCTTTACCCCTGGATGGATTTGTTTAGTTAATTTGACAGGCACACCACCTGGATTGGCGCGCGACTTGTTTGCACCAGATGGATCATTCATGATAGGTCCTGGAGCTAATTTTCCTGTATGTACTGGAGGAAGATTGCTCTGCAGTAATATAGATAAGACTATGTCCACATCCGGCGCAGGCCCATCAACAGAGGGCAAGTTTCTGACAAATCCTGCCAAAGCTGGAGAAAGCACTCCCAAAATTTCATTAAGTGATTTTGTTGTCCCAGTCCCCCCAATTAAAGGTGCAGCAGGAGCAGGTAATAGGGAGTTCGAAGTAGCTGGGGATTCTGTAGTGTTAGGAAGTAATGCAGCATCTTTAGCAGTTGTTGCAGATGTTTTTGCATTGTTGACACCATTTGGTAGAACTGACTTTTCGGCCTTCTTATTGATGTTTTTCACAAGCAAGTTTTGACGCGCCAAATAATCCAGGTCTTTAGATGAGCACGGCGAGAGACCCATAAAACTGTACCTTGACACAACATCATGTAAAGACCCCGCAAACGCAGAGGATCCGTCTTCACCTATTCTAGAAAGAGCTTCTTTCCTCCTTTGCTCTACTTTCAAAATACTAGCCAGATTGCCATATGTTTGCTCAAACTGGGTATACCGCTTCCAGACCTCTACAGATTTCTCTGGTGGGAGCGAGCTCAAGGCCCTCTCGAACAATGCACGGACATTTTTATCATCATTTAAACGGCACAAGAAATCTGCATATTCGAGGATGTAGTGAGGCTCATGCATAAATCTTTGCATACCAGCTTCAAAGACATTGTGCGCCAACTTTGGATCTTTGTCCTGACAAAATGCCATCATTGCATAAGCAACAAAGACATGATACGTGCAGTTTTGATAGTTACGAGCATCTACGAAGTATTTGCGAGCTGCTTCAATTCCTTCAGTTCTTCTCAGAAAACGGATAAATTGTATGTGTGCCAGTGCACTTGCATTCACCCCATCCCCCAAAAGGCTCTCATAAATCTTCTTAGCAGGCTGGATTTCACCACGAGATTCCTCCAGTTCCGCGTAGGCGTATTTCAGCAATTCAGAATCAGGCAGAACCTTCAAAGCCTTCTGATAAACTTTGACTGCAAGATCCATAGAACCATTATCTGCATGCCATGTCGCATAGTCATACCATATGTCTGGATAATAATACAAATACATTAGACTCTGCTCGTAGCTGAGGATAACTCGACTCTTCGAAGCTTCACTATCTATCCTTTGTGGGTTCCCTTTTTCAAAGGCCAGAAACTTTTTCCACGCCATGCATTGCTGCTCTTCCTTGTCAGATCCAGTTGGAGGCACAGCAAGCATATTCCAATCAATGCCATCAACCAATTTCTTTCGCTCTCTATAAACGGCCCTGGCACTGTTGAATTTCGGCTGGTATTCAGACACTAGACCTTTTGCTAATGCACGGCTGACAGAGTTCTCAAAATTCCCATAATCCTTCCACAGCTGTTCCAAGTGATGAGTTGGTGTAACGATAGCCTTCTGATACACTTTCCTAATCGAAGCCATACGTTGAGACTCTTCCTGTGGATCCGCAGCCGGCAATGACTTCAAAAACGTAATATACTCAATCCATACTAGTCCAGATGCAATGTCAGAACCAACATAATTAAGCATAAACTCAAAAGCGTTCTTGGTCTCTTCTTGTCCCTGTGCGCCCTTCTTGTCATTCAATCTCCTTATCAAACGAATATAACAGCGCCATAGAGCAATTTGACGATTATCTAATAAACAGCGACCGAATGCCTGTTTAGCTGCAGCATCATTGTTTGCAATCATGTATGCCTCCACATACTGCTTCCAGTATTTAGCAGCTGTTGGAAACGTTGAGAGAAGTTGCTCGTATATTGGTGCCGCTTCTGTTAATGGCAAACGCAGAGCTTGATTTGCTAGAATTTCTGAGGCTTCAACATTATACTTGTCCGCCATTAAAACTTCTCTGGCTTTCTTTACCTTCGCATCTGCCATATTCATCTCTGTTTGTCAATCGGCGAGAGATTTTTTGCAGAACCTGTTTGTCAACCGGCGAGAGATTTTTCGCAGAACCTGAAAAAAGAATCGCTGGATGGGAGATATAAGATGGAGTGCCCTCCTTTTATAAGCTTCTGTACGCGTGATGGTAACGCGTCCTAGCTGAGAAAGGTTTCCTTTTTTAGAGTGTTTCCAAATCTAGCAATCTCAGGCCAAAACCGCCTTTTGGCGTTGCTTATTTTTAGAAATTGCGCGTAATTCTTTCACGCTCAACGCAGAATCAAATGGGAGCTTTATATTTACAGTATTCCTTGAACAGGAAACCCATTTGAGTTTATTGATGTTTGCAGTCCAGTTCTTTTTGAAATATACAATTCTACCTAGAGACAGCACCCAGAGGAAAAGCATCTCCAGAAACAATACTCTTACACACAGCTTAAACTTAATAGCAAGATCAGTGCGAAAACTAAAAGCTATTAAGGGAGCTTTCTGCAAGACATTTTCTTCGAATCTGCTCTTCATGGAAGGTGTAAGATCTGTGCTTTGAATAGAAAGAGGTGCACTCAGATTTGGAAGTCAATTGTGCAGCCACTAAGTTTCTCGGCATTCTCAATGTCAGAAATAGGGGTTTGATAGTGTGAATTTGATAATAGTGAAGCTGATAAAATATTTCTAAGGTTCCTGTAGGTTTCTTGTGCAGGAGGGGGTTGGCTATTTTCATGTATCGTTGCACCTTCACTATGATCTGACGACGGCTGCTTCATGGTTTTACTTGGAGATTTGCTCTTCATGTTGTTAGGAAGATGTGCATCTGTTTCAGGATATAACATTAGGTCAAGAAAACCAGATGATTTACGAAATGGCATTAAGCAACTAAGACCATTTTACGATATGGTAATAAAGAGGGGGCAGTTAAAAATCGATAGAGCAATCAGGACAAAAATAAAAAGGAAAATAACAACGAAACTAAACAAAAAGATACTATTCAGCAGAATTCTATGGCAACTTAGCCAGCTTTCATTCTATATAGAGCCTGCAATTACATGGGTACTGATCAAAAACCATAGTTAAGACATCTGACAGAAATGTTGTGACAGATTGTGCTTCAAGTCCCAGTTTTGGCTAGATACTGGACTCAGAAATCATCTTGAACTACTACTTATTTCCTCGTGACTTCCAAAATAGGTTGGTAAACTTTATCAAGAAACTACTGATATCACACTTCACTAACAAAGAAAACAAAACTTCTGATAGTGTTTTCTTTAAAATATTTCTTCTGCAAAATCAGGGTGAAAAATGTGGTAGTGCTAAAAATGAAAACCAAAAGTGTCACAGAACTAGGTGCAGGGTCTCATATAAATCGTGAGCTATAAGAAAGTCATAGTCCATCCATGCTCCAAAGAGAGAGGGAGAGGGAGAGTGATATTGGCAAGTTGGGTTCTAGTGATTACCCTCATGTCTTTTGGGAAAATCTTGATTTTCAACATGCACGCGTGTTGCACAAAGCCAAGTTCTATCTCGTTCAGAATCTTGTTCTGATGCAACAGGAATATGCCAGTGTCCACACTCTGATTCCTGTATCATAAAGAACGGGGCAATTATGTAACAATGGTTATAGGTCTCCACGTATCGACAGGGTGAAAGTTGGTATTTCAGAATCAATGCTTCTCATTAAAGAGATAATACATGAATTATTACTCCACGATCATAGACATTAAAGCAGGCTTGGACGAAGTGAAACTGACCTGAATAACAACAGAACAAGGAGGAGGCATTTCAAATTCTGGACCCCACTCACTGAAATTGAAATGTACCTTCATGAAAATCAGAATATGACTTGTTAGCGCTACAGGTGTAATTGGAAAACATATTCGACTCAGAACCTTTCTTTCAACTGACAGATAAATAGGAAAATTACTATCTCTTCGAGTGAAAGTCACAAACACAGATCAAAGAAATGTTAAAGAGTCTGTAAATAGTTTTTGGGGTTTCCCCGCAAAACTCGCTCATTTACATGTTGCTTAGATATCGCAAACTAAAAGGAGTGAGATAGCAATGCATTAGTTGATCAGAAAAATATTCACTTTTTCAAATACAGCGGAAGACTTCGAATGTTTCTTGTCAGTTCAGTGCAAGAATGATACAGTGTTGTTTGTGTCTATAAGCTTGAAATTTCAGTAGAAAGAGAGTTTTTTATTTTTCTGTAGTATTGAGTGTATCAAACCATGCAGAGAACATAAAAGCTTTGTACAATGAACAAAGTTACCTACCTGATGCCTCTCTTTCCATCTCGGGAAGAAATCATTTCCTAAAAGTTGAAATATGTGATCTCGCATTTCATCATTGGTCACCAGTAAGCACTTAAACTTTATAGCTGCATATAACCAGTACCTGAAGCATAGATTATTAATCTTGGGGAGTGAGAATATAGAAGGAGAAAGAAAAAGAAAAACGAAGCGTGCGTGCGTGCGTGCATGAACACCATCACATACACTGATTTGTCAAAATATAACAGGATAACAACTCATTTTGGAGAATAATATAAGTAAACTTTGTGGGACCAAAATTATCATATGCTCACCAATCATCATTTGATCCAGTTGGTGTAGCGAAGATTGCATCTGCATTCTTCCACTTCTCTATAATTTTCTTATTTGCTGGTTCTTCCATTTTGCCTCCTTCAATACGCTTATGATGCACAATAATCAGAGGCAACTTCTTTGAAGGAAGCCTTTGGCGAATTCCATTGACAATAGCATTCACCTAGAAATGCGACTAAAATTAGAAGCATGGTAACAGATATATATAATTGTACAATGAAATTATTGAGTTTGTGTATAGTCATCCTAAAAACAACTTGGCAGAGAGCGGAATGCAGCAAAGACCATCAATTGATAATATTCAAGGTTTAATAGGATCTCATTGTCCATGTGGGGCTATTCTCAAAATGCCCCCTCACAAGTGCTGTTATATCAAGCCTTTACCCTTTTCATTGTGTGATGTGGAGCACGTGAGGACCCTGGTCTGGAACCATGGTAAAAGAAAAATGAAGCTAGCCGAAGGGAACAACAAAATTACCTTAGATACTGAAAAGCTCTTTTGGGTAAAAAGACCCACATTAGCACCGTCTACCACTGCTTCAAAAGGTCCATAATAGTCCAGCCATTTCTGTAAATAGTATGTCCCTAATTGATAAAAGCCATAAAACAAAGTCGAACTGAAATTGAAAGTTGAGGGATACCTTTTCATACTTGGAATCTCTGAAAGCTTGAGTTTTTTTCTCTCTTCATAGCAATAGATGCCACACATTTAGCAAAGTTCTCAGTCTCAATTGGATCCAGATCAATGGTAACCAATTTCTCCCCACAGCCCTCACAGTAACCATCAGCTCCAACATGTGTTCTTTTCACTGCCCAATTTCCCTTACCCAACCAACCCTGACCATGCCAACCTCCACCACCATTTTTTACTGCTTCCAATATCAATCTCTGATCCCATTTTCTTTTCCCAACTCTTGAAGCTGCCTTACTTCCAAACCATTTCTCAATCAAATCTGCAGTAGAAGCTGATACTTTCCTGACACTGGTTCTCAGTTTATGCAACACATAATAGACTTTATCCGCGGTTCCAGTTTCAACACTTACTTTCAACAGTGCTTCAAGTTCAGGCCCTTCAGGGTAAACCCCATTTTCCAACATATGTTCTTCAACTTTGAATGCTTTTTCAACATCTCCTTTGCTGCAAAAAGTGAATAATGCAGGTCCATACGATCTTAATCTGGGGTTTATACCAAGTTCTTTCATTTTATTTACCATCTGGAGTGCCATTTCTCCATCACCAATCGACATTGCCAACCGAGCAACAGAAGTTAAGGCCGCTTCATTCAACGGAATTTTCTCCTCACACATCTTCTCATAGATTTCAAAACCCTTCATGCGGGCATATCTTTTGACATTATCATCTAGCCGCAATGCACAATCTTCCTCCTCACACATTCCTTCCACAACATCATCTCCAACACTCATTATACTGAAAGTCCTACTATCATTCCCACTTTTCATTGGGGTAACAACACCAACAGCCGCAGAAGAACAAAGATAGAGAAGCACGGTATAATGGTATTGACCTAACTCAAGATTCCCTTGTTTCTGAACTGAATCATATAGAGAAATTGCAGTTGAAAAATCCCCTCTTTTAGAACACTGATCCAGCTGAATTCGAAATTGAACTTCCACCATATCAAGCTTCTTTTTCTTAGGATATTTCTCCTCATTCACATCAGACTTATTCCCCATCTTTTTCCCTCTAATAACTCCTCTACTTCTCTTAGGTTTAATCTCTACCTTTTCATCATCTTTAGACCTCAAAGAAGAAACCCCAGAACCCATTTCTCTTTTTCTTCTAGGCTCAACAACATCGTTATCTCTTCTTCTATATTGTCTCTCCATTTTCTCCTCCATTAATGAATTAAAATCAGATTTTTTCTTTACCCTTTCTTCTCTAGACCTTAATGGAGATAACCCAGAGTTCATTTTCTTTTCAATTATAGAATCAATTACTTGTGTTCCATTTTTATTAGTGTTCCATAAAAGCGAGAAATTTTATTAGCTATTTGTGGTTCTTGTGTTCCATTTTTATTAGCTATTTGTGGTTCTAATTTGCCGCTAATACTTGCTTTTGTTATAAAAAGTGAGGAAATTTCTTGATGAAGTTTGTGTTTCAGAGTGAAAGCATGAGAAAGGAAGTGATGGGTATTTGAATTAAGATGTTTTGATGAGGACTTACTTGGTGTTAGGCTGAGGAAGTGTTGTTGTTGTTGGCGCAGAGATTTGAAGCTGAAGGTGGCCATGGCCGTTGGAACTGGAAAAGTTCTTCTTCCACCAGTTCTATCTTTTGAAACTGCTTTTATTTTTTTATGGAGGAGAGGATAAGGTAGAACTCGCTCATTTGCCCCAGTGAGTTTCTCGATTGTTAAAAAAGGAAATCAGCGACTTAATGACGATTTTTTGCTTTCCTTGCACAGATGCAATTCATTTTTATTTTATTTATTTAGAAACTTATTATAGGGGCTCCAAGAAAAGAGTTTTGAGGTCTCACAAGATGACAAAATCGGGTTAGGAAATCAAGCTTGGTAAAGGGGCGGCATGAAATGGTAGAGGGGCGGCAATCTAATAAGACAAAAAAGGTCATTACAAGGAAATTCAAGTGCCCCTTATCAATGAAAATCTGGAAATGACTAATTAGCCCTTATTGTTAATAATCAAGTTTAGTAATGATAATCATGATTAGTGTTGATAATCAAGATTAATGTTGATAATTAAATTTTCACTTATTATAACTCTAAAATCAGATTTTTAGAGTTATAAAAAAAAAAAAAAAAATTGAGGAGAGAAAAAGAAAACTTATGTGATATTTGTGAAACCCTAGATTTTGATTCACTCCACCAAAATGAGTGATTCCAGTGACCCGGTATACTTCTAAATTAGTTCCCATTAGCTTTTTCTCGCTCAAAATTATCTAAAGTACATAACAAAATCAAAACTTTTGAATTTTCGGAAGAACTTATCATTGCAATTTTGCTTGTTACCAATCAGTAACTCTTAGTTACGGTTCGTAAGTTATCGAATACCAACCGTGAATCGGTTAAATTTGGGGAAGATCCAATCGTAAAACCGATTCGGTTGGTAACTAAATGCTCGATACCAACCGTAACTCAGTTACGGTTGGTAATTAAATGCTCGAAACCAACCGTAACTGAAGAAAATTCTCAAATATAAGAACATACGGTTGGTAATTGAACTATTACCAACCGTATGTTCTTCAAATCTCCAGTTACGGTTCGTAATTGAGTTATTACCAACCGTAACTCACATAAACCTGAAATTTCAATTTCAATTTTCATACAAACCCCTAATTTTTGATACAAAATTAACTTAAATCCAACACGATAAACTAAACCCTAACTGGGTTTTTCCAAACATTTTTCAAATCGTCGATTAATCGAAGACGATGAAATTTTCGGTTTTAATGGAGGTTAGGGTTAATGGAGGAGAAGAGAAGATGAAGAAGAAGATGAAAAAAAAAACTGATTTGATTTTTTCTGATTCATTAGGTTTAAAAAAATTTGATTTGATTTTGGTCAATTTAAGGTGAAAAGGGTAATCTAGTCAATCTACACCCCCTATTGGACACCCCCTAACCAATAAGAGGGACATTGCTATCATACTTGCCGCCCCTCTACCATTATGTGCCGCCCCTTTACCAAGCTTGTAGGAAATAGTATTCAACAAAATACCATATCTATCTATTTTTTGTGATGGCTAAAATACCTTCCATGAATTATAAAATTAAATTCATTATTTTTTCCTTCTCTTTTCAATCATAAATCATGATGAAGATGATAATCATATACAAAAAACTAGGCCTATCGTCATAGAAATCCTAACGATTGAGTCAAACCACATATCCATACAAGGTTTCAGTCAGCCATTATTGACGGACATAATCAAATCGGTTAAGCCTGGGAGGAAGTGAGCCGTGTTGAAATGACTTAAACATCCTTTGAGTGGTTAAACTAACCGTAGTCCGTAGCTGATACCGGGTGAATCAAAACCTGAACACAACTGTTTTCTTCCTCTTTTCTTCGATCTTCCTTCGTTCTACCACGTTCTCCTCCAGTTGTCTTCTTCCTCTCTAGTAGATGAAAAACTACTTGAAAATATCGATGGACGGGAATCCAAACCCAGGTGACCTTAAACTAATATTCTACTTCCGCTTGTGATTATGTTGCTACATATTCTGTAATTGAACCTTAATTTTTGTTTTTAATGAGATTTGTGTTAAGTTTTGGATTCTCTAATGAAATATGTCATAGTTTTATCTCTAGGTTTTTTCTGATTTTAATGTGTTCATGGTCTGACGCTGATTTGATACTGTTCTTGAAACCCAAATTCTGATAATAACTCTAATTTTGATTGAATTGGATTAGGTACCGAGGTGAGGCTGCTCAACAACGTTAAACCTTAGAAATTGGATTGATTTTTTTGGATTAGACCCTTTGTTGGATTTTGAATGATGGTTGTGGGTTTTTATTGTTTAAGTAAATTTGTTTGGGAAATGGGAAATTTTTCTGTGAAAGTTGAGTGAGTTCGGGAAATCTTAACGGTAGTCAACAAACTGTCATTTGATCATGATTTTCTGGATTTAACCGGTAACCTCGATAGTGGATTCACTCGTTTAGTGTAGTTTGAGTAGTTCCAGCTTTGGGATTTACACAGTCTTCTGTCGGTGATAATTATGAATTAAAGGTCCTTACCATGGAGGTGTATGGAGAATAAGATTAGAGTTAGCAGATGATCCATACAAATCTCCGTCGATTGTTTTTTTTTTTTTAATAATATCTACCACCCAAATATAGATGAGATGCAAGCATGATAAAATTGAGTAATCTCAGTTACTTTTGTTTTCCAGGCCTCGTTCGGTTTGTTTATATTATGTAATCAGACCTGGAGTCCGATGTTTGGTATGTTTTCCTATTGCAGGAATGCAAATGCGTCTATTTTGGAATTCTTACCAGTTTGAAAAACTGTGAGCAGCATGTTATATGTTGCAGATATTGAAAATGTTTTTGAAGTAGTATTTCTTTTGCAACCTCTTTTTGTATCCCAACCCATCAGACCCATTGAATGAGGAGGCTGCAGCTCTTATGATGCGTGATAAAGCTGCTTATGGTTAATGGTTTTATAGTTCTTCTTATTTATCCTTTAATTATACAATATGCATACAAATACAACCTAATCGAAACTGCTCATATGGCTCTTTCCGCCTATGTTTATCATATGGTTTTGAGCTTTGTGAACATGGCAACCACAAAAAAATCTACACTGCAGACCAAATATTCTTAATTTGGTTTAGTTGTAGTGCAGTGGAGGGTCTACTTGGCAATTGCTAAGAAAGCTAAATAGAAAATAGAAATGGTTTCTCGCTTCACTTTTCTGCAACTATGTTGCAAAACAATTTGCAAAAAAGGTTCCCTAGGCTCATTCTTGAAGTACTACTTCTTCTAAGAAATGTGTTTGTATTAGTGTTGTCTTTGACCACAAATGCCACAACTTTGATTTTGGGGATTTGGTTCGATAGAGGAGAGTATCCTTGAGGTTAATGTTGCTTTCATCTGAGGTCGAATTAGTGTGTCAGATTAGTTATACACAATCTAGTTTGATATCACCGCATGCCAGGGTTGTTATATTGATGTTATGCTCTATTTGGTACTATGGATTGTGTTGCTATTTTAAAAGATAAAGCAAATGAATTTGTAATTTGAAGGAAATGGAAGTGAGAACTGTTAGGCATACCATGATGATAGTGGCACGATCTAAAGGTCCAGTGCATGTACGCCTGTGTATGAGATGCATTAGGCTTGGTATGAGATGCATTATATATTGTGTAATCTGTAGGCTACGGGGTTGTACATTTTATGAAAATTCAAGTCGGCATTTGGTTTCGAAAGCAATTTATCCGGTGTTGTTGCTTCAGGTTGGCCAACCTCCTGTTGCGTGCATCCATTTGCGGAGAGTTTTTGGGATCCGAATAAATCCTTCTATTGTTCTGGACGGTGTTCTCTTCATGCTGAAAGTATCATATTAGAAGGAAATATTTGTCTAGACACTGGGCTTGCACAAGGCTATGTTTGATAGTTGCAGCGGTGGATTCAAGCACAATCCTATCTTCCAACAGCCTCCTACGTACAGTACATATATACTTTACCCTTTTTTTTATACTACCGTATGTTTATGGTACCTATTTTAATTTATATGACCGTCAAAACTAGTACCCATTATATTTTATAGTACCGTGAAACCTAGGTACCTATTTTTATTTATATGACCGTGTCAGTGAGGTACCTAATTTATTCTATACGA
Organism: Papaver armeniacum; assembly: GCA_023531295.1. Taxonomy (NCBI): domain Eukaryota; kingdom Viridiplantae; phylum Streptophyta; class Magnoliopsida; order Ranunculales; family Papaveraceae; genus Papaver; species Papaver armeniacum. The sequence continues at coordinate 166,893 of JAJJWW010003315.1, read as the reverse complement.
CAGTCTAAAAGACTATGTGCAGTAAACTTTACGGCAGATATTATGGCCAAGCGACGCTGCTTTCTCGCTACTGGTGCTCATGATATATAGATATAAGTTTTGACAGTGTTGTGTTCTTCACTGGAAATAACCCAACGTCCACTGGGTAAATCTACATTCATACTACATGTGCACATACTGGTTGCCTCATCCAAGCTCACACCTTAATTGTACCACTTGCTGCTCACACAGTCAGAAGGAATTACTCCCACCAGAAGTAGGATGATCCAGAAAATATACACGGTATGAAGGAATTACTCCCACCAATAAGAGAAAAAAAACATCTCAAACCCACCCATTTCTCCAAACCCAGACAAAGCCTAACTATGGTTAATAACTAACTTTGATGGAGGGGTAAAATTGGAAAACAAATTCAAAACTTAGCAAATACATAAGGACAGAATCACTTGTCCTTCTCTATGGGTTGAATCAAATGTTGGCTGGATCGCTGGGAAAACTCAAACCTTATTATTTCGTTGAGGATGCTTATCCTTCTCTTTCCATTCATAAATCATGATGAAGATGATGATCATAAAAAAAAAACCCTATTATTCTTCTTCTTTTTCTTCTCCGTCATGATGAAGATGATGATCATAAAAAGAAAAAACTAAGAAAACCCATCACTTATTGTTGCAAAAAACAGTTTCAGTACTGTCTACGGTTGGGAAAATTCATATTTCCCAACCGTAGACAGTTCAGTATACGGTTGGGAAAACTCATATTTCCCCACCGTAGACAATTTCCCAACCGTAGACAGTCTACAGGTTGGAAAATATATACTTCCCAACCGTAGGCAGTTCAGTCTACGATGGGAAAAATTCATATTTCCCCACCGTAGGATGTCCACGGTTGGGAAAATGCATACTTCCCAACCATAGACAGTTAAGCCTACGGTTGGGAAAATTCATATTTCCCAACCGTAGACACTTCTGAAACTGTTTTTTCAAAAAAACCCAATTCGATCAATTCCTCTTATCCATGCATTGAAACCAATTAAATAAGATGGGCTTTTGATTTTTACCTTATTGAAGTTATTGCGGGTGGATTAAATGGTGTTAATCGATAATGAATTATTTTGAGAATTGACGATTAATCGAAGAAATAAGCGATGGAGGTGATGGGGAGGAAGAAAATGGAAGAATTAAAGGAAAGGAATGCAAACAAATTAGTTTTAGGTTTTCAATATTTAATAGGTTAAGGTTATTTTAGTATTTTTCTTATGAATTAGGTCCCCTTATCTTCATTGTAGGATATTTGAATCCTTAGGAGCCCTCAAAACTCTTTTCTTGGAGCCCCTACTTTATTTATTTATATTTGCTGGATAATGCTATTAGCTCTTGGTACAAGGTTTTTTTTTTTTTATTTGGCCGGATAATGCTATTAGCTCTTGGTACGAGGCTATCATACGATTTTAACCTTCATGATGCAGTCCAAACTAAGATTTCACCTTACTTATTATGAAATAAAGTAGAAGAAAAAATCATGAAAGAAGTAGAAGAAAAATCGATGAAGACGAAGAAAAATTGAATTGATGTTACTTCTTTTTGTTTTAGTTGGCCTCAAAGTTATTCATACACTACAAAATTTGTATACCTTTAATTTTGGCTTGGCATATAAAAACTCTAATTCTAGGAGTAGTAGCACTCTTCTTGCAACTAACTCTAGTTTGTACTCCTTAGGTGTTTTTGCCTAAGGTTTTCTATAAAAAAAAAAATACTAACTACTTGATCACAATGAATCATTGGGCGAATGAATATGCCAGGCGATGGTAATTATAATTCTGCGTGACTTTATAAAGAGTTTTGTAATTTTGGAGGAGTTAATGAAGAGTTTTAAACCCTTTAGGCAAGTACGATGGTAGGCTATTTTGTTAGTTATAGCTTATTTGTAGCAAAAGAAAGTAGTATGTTTTGGTTTAATACGGTGAGTTCGCTTGGCTTAACTAAAGGGTTGAACAGATCTCTTTCGCCTTTAAGTTAAGCTTTGCTTCTCGGATACTAAGTTTGCATGACAATATAGATGGATATCGATTTTTTGTATCCAATTTTTTTTTTAAAGATAACCTACTTTTACTACTAATATTTCTCTTTAGCTCTTTTTATTTACTAAAATTTCATTTTCTCTATTATATCTCCGGTTTTCTTAAATATCTCTTAACCGATACCAAATATGAATAAATATTTGAAAAGCAAAAAGATTGGAATGCGTTTCCGTATTGCACTATTGGCAAAAAAAAATCAGTTTCCATCTTTATACTAACCGATGGAAACCTCCAATAATGAGGTGCACTTTCACTCTCATTTCGCTTGGTTACATTTAAGCTATCCCAAGCAAACCCCAACTGTAGTGCTTGGCCTTAGAGACTCAAATTCAAATAAAAAGATTAGAAAAAAATGTTAGATGGGATGTCTAACGATGTTACAAAGCTTATCCAGAAGAATAACTCTGGAGATAGCGGAGCCTTAGAATCTGTCCAATTTTTTTAATCAGAAATGTTATATCTTACAATTTTTAAACTTTACAGCAAATATATATACTATATAGAAATGTATAAGATTATACTGAATCCATAAAACCATAACATTCAATTGAGGTGCTCTTAAAAAATAATGAAAAGACGAGGGTACCCAAATATACCTCAATCTAAAACTTTTCCACCTATAAGTCCTTTCTCCGAAAGTGATTGTCTATGGACTGAGTCGAGACAATACAACTAATCGGTTCACGCTTCGTGTGATCGTCTATGGATACGAGATCGAGACAACACGACAACAAGATAACTTGTGTGATTGACTATGGATACAAGATCGAGACAATAAAACAACGAAGTATGTTTACTTGATAAATAGTTCGGATTTAACCAAACATAATAGGATTACTATCAAGTAAATAGGAATTAACGTTTGTGTATTTTACTTATAATTATAATAAAAACAATTATAATTGGGGAAATAGAAAAGTAAAAGACACAACAAGATTTTGTTAACGAAGCAACCGCAAATGCAGAAAAACCCCGGGACCTTGTCCAGATTGAATACTCTCAGGATTAAGCCGTTATACAAAATCTAAACCAACTTCGTATAGTTGAGACCAAGCAACTAAACCTATAGTTCACCTAGTTCCGTCTGTATCCATGTGCCTCCAACTTGTTAATAAGTCACGCACTTGAAACAATTCCTTTGGTTCGTATTCCAAACAGTAAAGGAACAACAAATCTGTTTGGTAACAACTCTTTTCAATCAAGTGATATGAGTTGGACAAAAGGCTCTTCCGTTTATTCTAATAAACTCCTTTTTCAGGTCCTTAGATCTATCTAATAACAACTACCAAAGTAATTGTCAAGATTTTGCAATAAATACTTTGAATCACAATGAATTGTATTGATGCCGATCTACTCAACTAATCAATCCAATCTACCACAAGGATAAACCGATTATAGTTGGATCTTCTTTAACTGAATCAAGCATTGTGCATACCAAAGATTATGAACCTAAATTAGAAATCTTCTTCATCTTCAAATCTTCTTAGATCTTCAATAAACACCTGCACACAATCAACTTAAATCTCTTGTGATCAATCACACACATAACGGAGTCTGTTAACAATGGAGTATCACAAGACGCATTTAGATCTACAAACAGTCTAAAGATCCCCGTCGAATCTTCGATCTAGTTTGAGTGAATCTTATATCAGAAGAGAAGATTCTCAAGCATAAAAAAACTAGGTGCAATCAAAGTTCAACAACCGTTAGTCAATCAAATCAATCAAAAACTAATAATAAACCGTAATTATCTAGTTTCCCACCAACGGTACTAATAGAGCTTCTCAATCCTAAATAAGTCTTTAAACCGAGTGGCCGTAAGAGATTTCGCCTAATTAGTTTAATTTCGTCTCCGAATAGGCGGCTCCACCAGTAACAACACAACTAGGTAGTTTTGCTGGCTCTAAGGATTAGTTTGCTCGAAATGCAAACTTTGATATTTATAGACCAGGGAAGTTTGGACACCAAGGAATTTCCAAAACCGAAAATATTCTCAAGATATGTAATATATTTCCAAATTAAGTTTCCATAATTCCTGGAAATGATTTGTCCAAATAATGACCGAAAATATCTTAGAAAATCCCCAACTAGTAAATGCAAACTAGGGAAGTTTGGACACCAAGGAATTTCCAAAACCGAAAATATTCTCAAGATATGCAATATATTTCCAAATTAAGTTTCCATAATTCCTGGAAATGATTTGTCCAAATAATGACCGAAAATCTCTTAGAAAATCTCCAACTAGTAAATGCACATTGCTAATTTTTATTTTCTAATGATACGCAAAACTAACAACCTTAATTAAAAGACTCTTAGTTTATTTCGATCCGCGATTCTTCTTTAGCTATTAAGGAATATCTTTGAACAATTAAAGATAAGCGTTACTGCACATGTTCAAAGTATGTCGACATCTTAACTTAGTAAATCATCTTTCATATTTACTATCTTGGAATCGATTTGCCACACTTCCAAACAAGTTTAGAATTGGTTCATCTGACTTCCAAGAACTATGTGATTGATTATCCTATCAAATCACCAAACATGGGTTTCACGGTTCTATCAAAACAAGTTTCGGTTCTACCTCCATGTGGGTACTGGAATTAGTCACGCTAGCTTTCCAAAATTCGGTTGACTAGGTACTAGGATCGGTTCCCACATATATATGGTATCTAACTTGTATTTGTTGCACATGTCCATAGGATCGGTTCCCAATAACTAAAAACGTGTTGCACATGTTCATAGGATCGGTTCCCAATAACTAGAAACTTGCTTCACCTCTTACAAGGATCGATTCCCCTTTTGTGATCGGTTGCAACTATTATGAGGATCGGTTCCCCTTTGCCTAGAGTTGGTCATACCAATTACAATAAATCGATCATACCATCTCAGGTGATTACTTAATATCGGTTTCATTAATAAAAGTCATACCAATACAAAAGTCGGGCCTTGTGAATAGTTTTACCAAGAACATAAATAAGTCATGAGCGGTTATACTACTCACACATATTGGTAGTTCAAAAGATATGCAATGAATAACAATACCAATAAGCCTAGAGATTTCCGTTTCGATTCACAAAACAAGTTCATGAATTTACTTCCTTTAAAAGAATGTAAAACATTGTTTCCTATGATGAAATCTTCACCTCATACCCATACATAATCACAATAGCATTCAAACTTTTATGTCGATGTCTTATATACGAAGTTCAAAAGATAAGCGTAATACTTCGTATTGTATTCCTTAATACTACGTCTAACTAGAGTATAATCATTCATAGCTTCGCATATGTTTTCAATATGCACGACTTGAAAGATACGTTAGGGAATGAAATAGTTCAAGTCAAATATTACAAACCTCAAGTGGAAGGATGATGTCGTCGTTTTAGCTCCTTAGTTCTTCAAGTCTTCACGTAATACTTGTAATGTCTCATATCATATTACTTTCAATCTAACATATACAAAGTTGACTCTAGTACATAATCAAGCGACTCTTTAAATGAGTTTTGGTTCACCAAAATATGACAACCAAACTTGACATACCAGCGCTTGGTGGGTTCAACCGAGCTATGCTATAACAAATAAAGTGTAGTTGACTTGCGTTGCTTGTCGACAAATCTTGGTTTTTCATAAAATATATTTGGACATATGTCGTTGAACAAAATTTAGGTTTGAATCATTGACTTTTCTATATTAATGCATAATTTTTCAGATGAATTAGCGTATAATCCTTCCAAAATTTAGCATACGTTAAACATGCATTAAATTGAAGACATTTCTTGCTCGTACGTCATGTTCATATATAGGTAACATTTGACAAACTGCTTGATCCCATCTTTGACCTCTTTCTCAATATAAAACAACATGGAGACACAATCTACCCCTGTGTACACATATTTATATAGATACTTTGTATATTTCACTTTCCATATTTATGTAGCATTATTTTTTCAAAAGTCATTGATTATATGTAACGATCCAAGTGTTTTTTTACGAATTTTCCATTATAAAGTGTAACTTCTCTACCATCATCACGTCTTGTATAAGATGAATACGATTATTCGACTTATATGGTTTCTGGTGCAAAATTCTTCGAAATCCGTTTCATGAACTTTACATTCTTCGTACAAATAATATCAGTAAATATAGGATGTAAGTATACAACTCTGATTCGACATGAATATGTTGTTCATCCGGTCCATGTAATATCACTAGGAAGATCCTTTCGGTTTTCTCTTATGTCTATTCGTTTTTTGTCATTTTTGTGACAAAAAGGGGGAGAAATATATGAAGTAAACAAGTGATTTATGATCACTAGGAAGGGATATATGTGCTTAAATCGTTATATCTAACGAAAGAGTAAATCATATACTAAGGGGGAGAAGCATATCATCTTGTTGTATAGTATGTCATACTACAAAATCGAAATAACAAAGATGTTCAGATTGAATATATACCTAGCTTTCCTTTAGGGGGAGTAAAGCTTTTGTTATTCAAATGTCAACAACGGAATTTATTTTTTGAATATGTGCAGGATATTGTGTTTTTGAAACTTGGAATCAAGCGTTTGAAGAATGAGTTATTTTGTAATTCGTTTATCTGCACATGTATTAGAGTTTTGTCACTAAAATTAATAAAGGGGGAGATTGTTAGAGCATTGTACGGTTGAACCCACCAGGTTGTTATGTCAAGTTTGGTTGTCATATTTTAGTATCAAAGCTCAATATTAGAATCGCTTGATTGAATATACTAGAGTCAACTTCGTTTAGGTTAGAGTAAAAAGTATAGGAATGTTGAGACATACAAGTATTACCTTAAAAACCTGAAAATCGTGAAGATGTATCGACTACAATGAAAAAATCATCCTTCCACTTGAGGTATAGTGATACGGACTTGACTTGTTTCCAATCCTATCGTTACTTTCAAATCGTTTAAGATTGAAAACGTAATATGCGAGGTTATATTTAACACTCTAGTATTAGACTTAGTCATTTTAGTATGATCAAAGTGTCAAGGAAGAATATTTGATTACGAAGTATAACGTTTATCTTTTGAACTTCGTAAATGTGACGTCCACATAATCTATGTAACTTATTACTTGATTGTGTATTGGATATAGTTGTGATTTCATCCTAGGAAATTATGTTTGATTACATATGTTAAAGGAAGTACATATAGAGGAAATAAATAGGTGTTTTGGTCCGATTTTCATTGAAGATCTATTAAATGGCCAATTTGAACCTAGGTAAGAACTTTGGGAGAATAGATTATGTTGAGATCTTGGAAGAACCGATATTTATCTAGTTTGAGATATGTAGTAGAATCGATCCTTACCTATATTGGAAATTATGATAGAACCGATCCTAGCTATTTTTGGGAGTTTTGGTAGAACTGATCCTTACCTATATTGGAAATTATGGTAGAACCGATCCTAACTATTGTTAGGAGTCATGGTAGAACCGATCCCTACATATATTTGGAGACTTGGTATAAATGATCTTAACCTATGTTAGGAGTCATGGTAGAACCCGTCCCAAGAGCAAAACTAATCCTCTATATTCGCGTATTACTTTACAGTATTGTGTGAGTTTGGAATTAGAATTTGCGTAACACTTCACCGTAGTATTATTGTCAAAGTTGTGATACAATTGGACTTTGATGCTGCGTAATAATACTATGACATTGTATAACAATGATTGAGAACAAATGTTTTTCATATGTTTTGTTATTTTTATGGATACGGATCTTCAACAACAATGATGCTGAGTTGAACACGTTCAGAATCACTGAAGTACTTGTGAGGTGATTGATATTTCTAGGATGCTCTTCGGGAGTATAAGACCGGATTACTAATTGGTTCATGTTCACCTTGATTTATCAAAAAACGGAACAAAAACTTCGTAGGTACTTCTGTGGGAGACAGATTTATCTATCAGAATAAACTTATCTATGGGAGACAGATTTGTTTATAAGTCTTCGACTTTGGCTCATAGCAACTCTTACTTGTGGGAGAGATCATCTAATGGAATCAAGTGTGCATAATCCGGCGTGGTTCTAGAGGCGTAAGGAACGTGACTGTACCTTAATCTGTGTGAGACTAGGTTAGGGCTCAACTACATTCTAGTCCGAAGTTAAGTTATAGTAGGCTAGTGTCTGTAGCATCTTAATACAGTGTGGTGTTAAAATATGGACTAGGTCTCGGGGTTTTTCTGCATTTGTGGTTTCCTCGTTAACAAAGCTTATGGTGTCTGTGTTATTTTTTTCCGCATTGTATTTGTTTATATTATTGAAATATCACAGGTTGTTCGTAGTTCAATCAATTGGTAAATCCGACCTCGATTGTTGGATAGGAATTGATTGGCACTTGGGCACTGGTCCTTGGTACCGTCCAAGTTATTTCTCATATCAATCGGGTTCACATATTTCTATCTGTTCAATTGCAGATTGTATTGAGAAATTGAGATATAACTCTTTGATATATTTCTTGGTTGAGCTCGCTTTATAAGATGGTGCTCTCGGAATTATATTGGAGTTAGTCCATACAGATTTCCGAACGAATTATTGGATGTGGTTGTTATACCCCCGCTTTTCACAAGGATCTTCCGCTATCTCTTCTATCACAACTTACTATTTTCTATTGTGGACTCTTTGGACGACCAGAAATGAACTTGTTTTCAAACAAACATAATCTACTCCTCAGGACATCCTGACGAGAGCTTAACAACAACAAGAATTTGAGTGGGAAAAAAAGATAACCCCCCTATATCTACCAGGAGAATCCCCCATCAGGATTGCAACAAGCAACATAAGAACATCAACAAAAATATCAGTAGGGTGGTCTAGTCTGGATCCGGACTGGATAAAAATAAACACCGATGGAGCTGCGAGGGGTCACCCAGGAATTGCAGGAGCAGAATTCATTTGCATGGATTAGAATGTGACAAATGTGATGGCTCTAGCATAACCTCTAGGAATATCCACTGCGCTAATAGCAGAGACGTGGGCAACTTTGATGGAAACCAAAACAAAAACAGAGAGACAGTGGCCAAAAGTGTTGGTTGAAACGGATTCAGAAAATCTCATGAACTTCATAAAATCCTCAGCTAAAGCTCCTTGATACACTTCAGGAATGATTAATGAAATAAAAGAGAGAATGCAATGAATTCATCTATGCGCTATTCAACACAATTATAAAGAATGAAACCAAGCGGCATACGGGCTAGTAAACTATGCAGCTAACAAAAGCCGGGAGGGAAAGTACACATCAACAATATGGGTATAGGCAATCCCACCTTTTATTAACCAGATCATGTTAGGTGAATCTATGGGTACTAGATACCCACGTGTAATAATGAACTAATTCTTTATTATATATATATACATACACAAGCTTCAAAAAAAAATTATACACTAAGGTACCTACAATGTACCTGAGTGTTGACAACTAAATTCCATATAGCCTTCAGTAGTATTGGTGTAGTTTCTATCTTCATCCAATATTGACAACACACATGCTACTTCAATCGAGAGAAACACGAGTCGTCAAAAGGATCCATCATTTTTGGTTGTAACCTTGAGTATAAAAATCAAGCGAACTTAAGTAATCTGGAAAATTTACCCATCTTGTCTTAAGAGTAAAAAAAAAGTTGAAAATATGCTTTTGGAGTTGAAGAGAGGGGGTAACAAGGAGTGAAACATTTAGAATTCTAAATCTTATGTTAAAAACGTATATTAATTTAATCTAAAATAATAAATGAAACAAAATTCACACTTATTTTCTTCCCCGAGTCCAAATTTGTGCACCCCTAATTAACTGGGGTGCGATTATATCATTAGGTGGTCTTCAAATTATTTTATTTTTAGTTTCTTATCCTTAAGTTAACTTTTTTTTTCTTTCTGAACTTGAAAACGAAAAGATGAAAAATTAAGTCTTCACGTTTTTCTAAATCTTCAAAAAATCCACTTTCTTTCGTCCCCCTTTTTTTCCCAAGTATTTTGAACTTCCATTAAACCTAAAGCGAAACAACTGAAAATAAATTTATTCGACGATGGGTTTCATGATCATGATCAAGGTTGTGAAACCCTAATCGCGGACCCAATCGTTTTTCAAGTTTGAAAATCGAATTGTATGTTAAATCGCGAATAGAAGATTTTGTTATCAATCGCTACATGTATGCCTACAAATATCGTTGAATTATTCATTTGATGTAGAGCTGGGATAATTTTAAAGCATGATGAGTTTCAATATAAACAACCAAGTTGGAACAATAGTAGAGGGTGTATTTTAAAATGAATTCCATAATTCCAAATCTTTGTGTTCGGCAAATGGATGAAAATGGAATTTAAATATATGTATCATTTGGTCGCAAGTTTATTTCGAAAATCACCAAACTAAAATCTATTGATCTTAGGTAGGTAAGACATAAAATTAATTTTCATCAGAGAAACTTTTTTTATATATATTATAGTAGATGATAAATAAAAAAAATTAAAGTAATTTTCATTTTTCAGCTTAATTAATATTTTAAGCAGACACAATATTAATGCAAAGCAATAATTGGTATTTTAAATTAAAATATCATTTTTTTAATAAAAATATGATTTTATCAATAATACTAATATATTTTAATACTAATAAAATATTTTTTATCTAATATATAAGGAGTTTTCCCTCCGGATATTGGTAGACCTACTAATGGCGTTAAACTTTTGGGGTGACCAGTGAGTATGGACCTGAATTTTATTAGTGGCATGATCCTGAGGAGGCTACAGAAGACCATCCGGTTAATTTCCGCCATTAAGAAACTCAAAAACTCCCACAGTGAGATGTTGTTACTTCGAAACTGCACTGGTGTGTCCAGACTATATTTCGCAATGCATACTACCATTTATTTCAGTATTTGAGACTTTTGGTCACATGATATGGGGATGGTTTGGGCCATTGCAACAGAGCTACTTTATATACCATGGCAGACACTCGCACCTACAGTTATCTTGCCTCACAAAGCCAGACGGTTCGAGTACAAAAGGTGATACTCGGTAGCTTATTCTCATTAGATTAAGGTTCGTCTTATCAGATGGCTCTTCAGAATTTCATCCAGATATGTGGACTACCTTCCGATTATTGCTTTGATGATACTCCCCCCCTCTCTATATGCACTCCCAGATAGTTACTTAATTTGACGCAGTTAAGAAGCAAGTCCACATTCAATTTTCAATGTCTGAAAGAGATTCCTTTATGTGGCAATGTAATCGTATTAAGCATGCACAACATTATCTTTTGGTTGTACCCATTAGCGGACTGAATCAGTGCCTTAGACCAAGACAATTTAGACCCGTAGTTTGTTACCGCCTTGTCATTCCCTTGTTTGTCGAATGTGTCCTTTGCTCAAGTTGTAATAGACCTATAAATATTTTTGGTGATCATGCACTCCATTGTGCCAAAGATATGGGACTCAAGTTCAGACATGATCTCGTACGGGATGTAATTGTTGAGATTTGTCATAAGGCTGGCGTTCATACGCAGAAGTAGTCCTTGGGTTTTTGTCAGACAATAATAGAGATTTGCACCCTGCAGATATTCTTGTTTATAATTTGGAGAATGGCCAAAATGTTTGTATGGATGTCACAGGTGTCTCACCCTTCACAGGTGATGGCATTCTTTCTTTTATTCCGGGCCAAGCTGTTTCGAATTTTGTATTGCGCAAACGTACTAAATATCTAGACAAATGTGTATCACACGGTTATGGTTTGAGTGTTTTAGCCTTTTCTACACTAGGGGAGCTTAATGGTGATACATAGTGTTTTTTTTTTTAAGAGATTGAAAAATTATCTAGTTAGTAATGATGCTAGTAGTGGTGTATGTAAATTTCTTTTTTATAGATTGGGTTCAAAAGGGTGTTGTGCCCATCTCGTTGCTAGGCTACCCACCAAGGCTTTGTATATCCTAATAAAATTTTATTATTCCGTTTAATTAGGGGGAAAAAAATTTATATATATCCAACAAAATATATTTTGTAAAAAAAACGAAAAATAATAACCATCAAAAACTAATTTCATTAAAATAGTATTATAATTAATATTAAAAAATATATATATAATTATATATTAAAAAAAAATTAATAGGAAAGAAGATTTCGATTAATAGATAGAAAGCTTACACATTATTTTTATCCTGCTGGATTAATGTAATAATCCAGTCGGGCACATTATTAACCCAATCAAAACATACTGAATGAGTTCTTGCAAATTTAGCTAAATGGTCAGCTAAATGATTTGCATCTCTATGTGCATAAATGCATAAGCGGAAATCAAAAGACTTTAGAATTTGCGGAGTATCATGGACCAGATTGTAAGTTTTCCATTTCACTACAGTTGGTTCCCCATTAATAGCCGCAATTACATTCATGCAATCTCCCTCCAAGTGTATTTTCCTTCATCCCTTCATTTGTGCCTATAATACTGCTTCTAGTAAAGATTGTGCTTCTGCTTGCTCCGAGTCAATTGCTAGAAATGCACTTCCTCGCAATTCATAGTTGTTCCATGCATCATCCCCACAATTAGTCCCCAGTCTGACAAATTGTTTTATTTATACGTGAAGCATCAAAATTGATTTTGCAGACACAATTCACTGAAGGAATCTAGTGTTTTATAAGCTGACATTGTAAAATATTTTGGTTAGTTTGTAATGTCGTAGCTCTGGTCCAATCTCCCATATGTAAGATAATATTGTTAGCTACATCAGTGGAATTTATAGGCTTATTATCAAAAACTTTAGCACACCTTGCTTTCCATATTGACCATATGATAAAACAGACTAACTCATAAAACCTAAAATCCTTCTGCAACGTGCTCATAAAGTGATAATTTTACAAGAAACTAGTTGGAAGTCTAGCAACAAGTTGAGTTCCAACAACGTACTACATTAGTTGAAAAGGTTGACGTGCTAGCCTACCAACGAGCCTCATAAGGAACTATCCAAGGGAACCGAAGCGGATAACAGTGAGGATTATGTCGCAAGGGGGGGGGGGGGGGAGGGGGGGGTGATTATCTCACAAGGGGAGAAAACTAACTCTACCTTCCATGTCATATGGACTCAAACATGGGACCTCTTGGAGCGCGTCAAACCTTTGAAGAACAGAGATAACCAGCTGAACTAACTACCCGCTACATAAAAAAAAAAATCAAACATTGTTTTAGTTAAGAAAAATAAAATAAAACTCAATATGGTCAACAGATGGAGTTGTACAAGTTTTTTGAACGTTTCAACTGTGTATTACCTTCTTTCCATCGATTATAACTTATTCCATACGAATTTTTCATAAACCATTTCAACAGTCCATCGGAAGGATTTTTCTGAGGACTGAGTCTAAGACCTCTAGAAATCGGTTTCAGAAGAGAGAAGATGGAGGATTTCCATTTTCTTGACCTAGACTTACCAGACTTGTTCTTATGAGCCTATGGAAAGTGTTCATTAGTGGAACAAGAGCTTATACCATAATGGGGAATATGCAACCTCTGATGATTTCTAGATGAGAGATCATTTTTATAATAGTTATGGTTTTCTGTAGGAAGGAAATTCACTGTAGACGTCGTCAGACGATTTACTCTCTGTTGACAGTAGAAAGAAGCAAATATGGAGATCAGAAATTTGTTTCTTCCTGGCAAAACAATGAAGAGCATAGTGATTCTTTTTCCCATTGAAGGAACATCATCGTGGATTTGAGACATGATTTCCTTGACCCATAACTTCTTCCGGCACATGCAAATTTTGCAAGTGATTCACAGCAGGTAATTCCTTTGAGGAATTTTTCTTCACGCCAAAGCCTTGTGAGTATCAGAAGAAGGCGCAGAAGATGACTTAATCATCAAAGCAGAGTTTTCCTTTTTCAAGGTGTTACACTGTTCTCTGACAAATTGAAGAGATGCAACAAGTTTCTATTTTTCAACACGATAACTGTTTATTTATGATGAATGAGCCTTGACTAAACGTTTTTCTCTAATTGAGTCTTCTTTAACAGTATCTTCAAGCATACTAATCTTTTCACGCTGTAGAGTAGTTTCTTGAACTAATTTTTCGATATTCTTAGAGAGAGATTCAATGAAATTGTAGATTTCACGTCCCTTTCAAGAGATTTCTCAAATTCATTTATAAGCTAATCATTCTTTTCTTCAAGAGTCTTGATTTTAGAAACTTGAAAGTCAATGATATCAACAGAGTTTTTTAATAATCTGGTGAGTTTGATTTCAGATTCTGACACGATCTCACAAATCTTGTTTTTCCCTCAAGATTCGAAAGAATCTACCAAGGAGCTATCCTTTAAGGCAAACCCAAGATTTTTGTTGTAATCAGAATCTTTGGAAGACATATCAATATGCGTTATCTTGTGAGATACTTCTTAGGTCCTCAAAACACATATTGCTACAAACACAGACTTATAAGGTCTTAAATGTGTTTTCCTGCTCTAATACCAATTGAAAATGCGGGGGTACAACCACCACACCCAACAATTCGTTTGGCAATCTGAGAGGACTTACTCCAATATACTTTCTAGAGAATCAAATAGATATTCAAACTCAATCTAGAGAAAAGTACATACAAGAGTTTATATCTCAGTTTCACAATGTAATCAACAAATCAAACAAATTAAATTCACGAGCATGATTATCATGTGAAACAACTTGAACGGTACCAAAGACCAATGTTCAAGTGTCAATCAATTTAAATCAAAAACCAAAGGTTGGATTATCTAATTGATTGATCTTAACGCACAACCTGTGATATTTCAGTTATATAACAAAATATAATGGGGAAAATAAATAATACAGACACCAAAATTTTGTTAACGAGAAAAACCGCAAATGCAGAAAAACCCCAGGACATAGTCCAGCTTTGAATACCACATTGTATTAAGCCGCTACAGACACTAGCCTACTACCAATGAACTTCGGATCGGACTGTAGTTGAACCCTTATCAATCTCACATTGATTCAAGGTACAGTTGCGTTCCTTACGTCTCTGATCCCAGCAGGATACTACGCACTTGATTCCCTTAGCTGATCTTACCCACAACCAAGAGTTTCTACGACCCAAAGTCGAAGACTTGATAAACAAATCTGTCTCACACAGAAAAATCTATTGGAATAGATAAATCTGTCTCCCACAGAAATACCTAGGAGTTTTTGTTCCGTCTTTTGATAAATCAAGGTGAACATGAACCAATTGATAAACCGGTCTTATATTCCTGAAGAACAGCCTAGTATAATTATCAATCACCTCACATTAATCTTAATCGACTAGCGAAACAAGATATTGTGGAATCACAAAGGATGAGACGAAGATGTTTGTGATTACTTTTATCTTGCCTATCGGAGATATTAATCTCGAGTCAATTATTTCAATTGTACTCAACACGATAGAAACAACAAGATCAGATCACGCAACTACAGAGAAAATAGTTGGGTCTGGCTTCACAATCCCAATGAAGTCTTCAATTTATTAACCTACAGGGTCTCGAGAGAAACCTAAGGTTAAAGGAGAATCGACTCTAGTTATGCAACTAGTAACACAAAGAAGTGTGGGGATTAGGTTTCCCAGTTGCTAGAGTTTTCATTTATATAGTTTACAAATCAGGGTTTGCAATATAAGTTACCTTGGTAACAAAGCATTCAATATTCACCGTTAGATGAAAAACCTGATTCAACCAAGCTAATATCTTTCAACCGTTAGATCGAACTTAGCTTGTTACACACAAATGAAATGTACCCTCATTTAGGTTTATGTAACCGTACCTAAACGTGTACACCATGTTGGTTCAATAATAGTTAACCGAGGTTATCCATATGAATACTCTCATATCAACCTTGTTCATCTTAACCATAACTAGTTCAAATAACTCAAATGAAACTAGTTAAAGAGTTGGTCAATTGCTATATTCTCATAGGATTATGCAAGAACACAATTGAAACAAAATCGGTTTGATTCACTCGAATCAATTCATGAACAATATGGTCACAGTTTGCAAAGATTGCATTCCTTATTATATAAATGTTTATGTTCATGTACACAACCGATTTTAGAACTTTAACCTTCAAGTATGCAAATGTGTACGCATACCAGAAATTAGGTTTCGCTAGTACGCAAATGGGTATGCGAACTTCCAATTCCAGCAGAAATATTCGGACATGAACCTTACGCTTGTACGCGAATGGGTGCGCATACTTAGGTTCCCGGATTTCTCAAGCCAACAGGTACGCGTACGGGTGCGCATACTATGGTTCCCGGACATGGATTACATATGTGCAAGAGTACACAACATGACATATCCAATAATGGTTAAGTGTTCTAAACTCTTATTTCAATCATTGAATCTTTCTTAGAAGATGACAATAGCCGTTTTCACACACTATTAGCATCAAAGCAATTTTCAAGTTATTGAAATAATCATAACGAAACATTCCAAGTTTACATTCAATGATTGTATCACACAAACTATGTAAGATATTGCTCGACAATTTTCACATGATCATCTTTTGACTTGCGTCAAGAATATAAGATGAACTTGGTCGAAGCGAAAGCTTGCCAAAACATATTCCGAGAAATATGTAAGCGAGTTAAACTCAGCTCGAAATCTCAAATGTGTATAATAGAAAACTATATTGTAACACGACTTATATCTCAAAATAGGAGATAGAGTATAAATATACTTTCCAAGTGATAGATGAGTTTCAGTCTCCACATACCTTTTGTTGATGAAGTTCCACAAGCTCTCCTTAGTAGTTCTTCGTCTTCAAATGATGAACGTTGTGAAGCCT
Source organism: Papaver armeniacum (assembly GCA_023531295.1). NCBI lineage: Eukaryota > Viridiplantae > Streptophyta > Magnoliopsida > Ranunculales > Papaveraceae > Papaver > Papaver armeniacum. The sequence goes on along the minus strand of JAJJWW010003315.1, from coordinate 150,002 downwards.
AAGGCTCAACTACACAATCTATTTCCTAGTCCGAGACATCTATAAGTAGACTAGAAATCAAGACTTATAGTTTTGATCACTAACATTGACAAACATGCTTGAGATAACAACGCATGCGAGTTCGACCGAGCAGTGCTCTAACAAGATTCATCAATAATAGCTACATATTGTTTTTCAATGAGCAACATCATGAATTTCACATTCCATTATTATGTTGTGAACTTCCAATCTGGAATAACTATTTTGGTTGTATACTTTTGTAAACTCAAAAGGTATTTGTTGATATTCTAAGGAGACCTCGTAATAATTTCTCCACATTCTTTTACAGTTCTAAGCTTGAAAACATAAAGGTTCTTTCCCATAACTCTGATCTCCTTCCTACAGTCACGTTTCCATAGTGAATTAATCTCCTTTGTGACAACAGCCGTCTCTATTGGATCATCAGACATTATCTTGCCAATAAGATAAGCTGACCATTCATCAACAATTGTATTTAGAGCCTTTTCTAATTTAAGAGGCTTGCGCGGTTCTTTTGATGGTTGATTAACAATGATAGTTGATTTTATATTTTTTTTGATTCTGGAAATTTGATTTGCAGAGGATGAAGCCATGTTTTCTAAGGCCAAAAAGAAAGATATTTATAACGAGACATCTCAAGTTTTTTACTAGGAAAGGTCATATTTAAAAAAAAAATATTTCTTGGAATGGAGTAACAAAATATATCTTGAATTGTGAAAGAAATTTTTTTATGAATGAGATTAGCACAAATCAGTGGAGTAAATTGAGGGGGTAAGTAATTGTTTCCTTAAAAAGAAGTGTTGACTGATTTGATGAGATTTGAAATTTGAAATTATTCCTAGATGCTCCGATTCGAACGAAGGATCCTGATCAAAAATTCTATCATACGAGAAAATCCTGAAGTGATAATCTTTTTGGGATCACCGCATAGTGAATGGGTAGCAAAACTACTTGTTGATGGGGAAAAACTGTACTGCAATTGAAAATCAAAAAGAAAACAATAAACGTTTGTTGGACACTCTCCATAATCAAGTAAAAGGAATATCCAAAAAAAATTTAAGCTTCCATTAGAGGGAATAATAAAAAGCGGGAATAAAAAATTAAGAGCTTGGGAACATAAACCGAGTTAGAAGAGAAAGTGCATATGACATTGTAAACAAACCTATTGAAAGTTTAAACAAATTATTCAACAATAATTTTAAGAGGTAACAACAAAACAAAAAAAATTATCAGCAGCAAAACAGACGTTACATAAGAAAAAAAATATAAGAATCTGAGAGAGAAATTATAAATTTTAGCATAAGAGATGAAAATCTGAAGTAGTATGAATAGAGTATTGGAGAACTTAGAGCACTCCAATGCATAGGGTCAAGGTCATCCTACGTAGGTCTTATTAACACATTTTTATGTGTGGGTCATTACTAAATGACAAAAATAATAATAATAATAATGTGGCTTTAAGACCCAAGGTCATAGAGAAAGTCTTATTTACCCCCACTTAGCCATGTCATGTATCTCTATGACCTTGACCCTTGTGTTGGAGATGGAAATTTGGTGCAAAAAGTCTTAAATCCTAAGTGTCATTCAATTTTAAGACCTTTACCCCTTGCACTGGAGATGATGTTAGTTAACTCATTATTTTTGCCCAATCGTCAGAGATGAGAGAGAAAAAATCGAGGTGACTTGAGATGACACTGAACTTGGAATTCACGGACATAACTAAAAGCAAATTTATGGAAACCAAATTTTTTTTCTTATCTTTTATAAGAACCCTCCTTTAGAGCAATTGCAGTGGGGAGACTATAACCAAAGACTAAAAACCAAAAAAAAATGAAAAAAATGGGTTTACTCTGTGGTGCGACGCTACGGTGGCACTTTTTTTTTTTTTCCAGGCGCAACTTTAAAGTTGCGCCCCATTTTTTTTAATTCGGGCGTAACTTTAATATACGCCCCACCGGGCGCAACATTTAAACTTCGCCCGACCAAAGACTAAACCAAAGACCAAATATAGTTTGGTTTTTGATTTTAGTATGATATTTGCTCTTTACTCCTCTCTGTAGTGTCTGGATTTTCGACCAAATTTTTGGTTTTAGTCGACCACTGTGGGTGCTCTTAGGAAAATTTATTTACTCCGCTTCTAGGAGGACACTCTTTTAAGAAATTTATTTACTACTGCTCCATCTTTACTCTTTATATATGGGACGCAGGGAGTAAAAAAATTACTCAGCAGAAATCAAACTTTTGTTGAGTCTAGAACCTAGTTAGTAAGTTCGCGAATCATTCGCGAATGATTCGCGAATTTTTCTGTATCGCGAATTTTACCGTTTTATTCGCGTACGTTTGCAACTCCGAACCCAAGTCGCGTATTATGTGGCATTTCCGGATTATTCGCGAATCGTTCACGAATTTTACGTATCCCGAATCCCGAATGATACGCCCGCTTAATTCTTTAGCTTTTACGTTTTTAAAGGCCCCACTTTTTGGGGTTTACTGTCTCCCGGGCATACACGACCCAATATTAGACGTTGTTGTAATTTTTATAAAATAAAAATGACTGAAAAAATTTGAAGGTGAAGGTGAGAGAGATCTCAAACTCACTGATCAAGCATCTAAACCACTATACTACGTCCTCTTGGATGACTAATGTTGTATATATTATTAATATCATCATATTAATTTTATTTTTTATTTAAATAACTCACACATATGCATAAAAATTGGTCTATGACCTTATAAATATAAATTATTTAGTATATATAGATACCGAATTTTCAGAGCGAACTCACATTTATAAATCGAATTATACACGTACGTATGCCGTTCCGAATTACTGACGAATCACGTCCCGTTGACCGAATCTTGGACCGAATCTGAATTTTACAAAACCGTATAATACTCGTACGTTTACCGTTCCGTACGTTTTCCGAATTCCGAATTGCTAACTAGGGTCTAGAACAGGCATGTCCCCCTTCTAAGCTACGTTATATTGTCGAGTCACGGTACTTCTCAGAATTAAAAAAAAAAAAAAGAAGAAAAAGCTAAGTTATACCCCCAGGAGTATTGTTGAGTCACGGTACTCCCCAGGGGAAAAAAAATCAACGTGACTCGGTCGAGTCGAAACGTGGAATCTTACGACTCAGTGTTGATATATATACGTTTTCTTAGAATTCTATAGAAGCCATGGTTGCTGCTTCCTCTTTTCATAAATAAGGAATTCTAGTTTTTTTTGGAATCTTGCTCGAAATCGTGGTGCAATACTAATGTAAAGTGAAACTTCTACTTGCAACAATAATGTAAAATTGAATCAAAACACCATGAAATAGAATTACTAACCTTTCAATTTGAGTTTCTTCTACCCTTAGAATAAGGAAGAAACAAATATCAAAGTTCTTCTCTATAATACTTACAACTTCTACCCAAAATTAATTGGAAGCTACAAGTTTATTGAGGCATCTCCTCACATCAACTCAACTCAAAGAGAAAGATTGAAGGAAAAGGAAAACAAGGGTTCTAACCAAGTCTCTCTTAAAACAAAACCATGAGGGGAGTAGAGCTAGGGTTTCAAAACATATAGTAAAAGTGAAGGATAAACAAGAAATAAAGCCAAAGAAAGGGGGCAAAAGAGAGAAAGATGTTAGCAAGGGTATAAGTGGAACATCACTATGCATCATCCTCCCCTACATAAGAGAAATTCGCCCTCGAATTGTCAATATCGGCTTCCATAGCATTGTCACCCCAATATGGAACCAAATGCTTCACGTTAAACACATCGGGTGTGCGAATGGAGCTTGGTAAGTTGAGGCGATAGGCATTGTCGTTAATCTTTTCTTCAATTGGAAATGGTCCAATCTTCCTTGCCTTGAGCTTGTTGTATTCACCTACGGGGAAACGGTCTTTAGTAAGAACCGCATAAACAAGATCTCCTACTTCAAACTCAACCACACGACGCCTTTGATCAACCTTGTTCTTGTATTTTCTTGATGAAGCTTCTAAATGCTTTCGGGTACTTTCATGTATAAGGTGGAGTTGGGAAACAAAGTCTTCCGCCTTAGCATTTGGCTTTTTCAAATTTGGTACTAAAGACAAGTCAAGTGGTACTCGTGGATTGAACCCGTACACTACCATGAATGGTGAATACCCACTAATCCGGTTCACCGCATGGTTGTAAGCAAATTCCGCCTTACATAAAACTTGGTCCCATGTCTTCAAATTCTCCTCAACCAAGCAACGGAGAAGATTACCTAGGGAGCGATTTACCACTTCGGTTTGTCCATCCGTTTGAGGGTGATAAGCGGTGCTAAAACTTAAATTGGTCTTGACCAACTTCCATAAGGTACGCCAAAAGTGTCCCACAAAACGGCTATCTCTATCCGAGACGATGGAAGAAGGAATACCATGTAAACGGTAAATCTCTTTAAAAAAGAGTTGAGCTACCATGACCGCATCCGTTGTCTTTTTACAAGCGATGAAATGAGACATTTTGGAAAAACGATCTACCACTACAAATATTGAATCCATACCTCTTTGAGTGCGCGGTAATCCCAAGATGAAATCCATGCTCAAATCTTCCCATGGACGAGAAGGAATAGGAAGTGGCATGTATAATCCCGCATTAGTGGCCGTTCCTTTAGATACTTGACATATATGACATCTCTTCACATATCGATGAATCTCCTTCCACATTCCCGGCCAAAAGTATGAGCTTGAAACCAAGTTCCAAGTACGAGTAGTACCCATATGTCCCTCATCATGAAGCTCCTTAATAATTTTCAACCTTAAGCTTGATTCCGGAATGCAAAGACAATTTTTACGGTAAAGGTACCCATCGAAAATAACATAATCACCATTACGTAGTAACCTTTCATCAACCATAAGAGGACCAAAATAAGTATCAACTTTTAAAAGCTCTCGGATGTCATCGAATCCCAAAATACGAGCCCGCATTTGTGTAAGAAGGGAAGTACGTCGACTCAAGGCATCCGCTACCTTGTTTTGTACACCCGACTTGTGCTTGATGGAAAAAGTGAATTGTTGCAAATAAGAAGCCCATTTACCATGCCTAGTAGAAAGCTTGTCTTGAGAATTGATATGCTTCAATGCCATGTGGTCCGAAAATAAGATGAACTCCTTGTGAATAAGATAGTGTCGCCAATGTTTGAGTGCTTGGACAATAGCATAAAACTCAACATCGTAAGTGCTATATGCAAGTCGTGCCCCATTTAACTTTTCACTATAGAATGCCACCGGTTTCCCTTCTTGACTAAGAACCGCCCCAATGCATAGTTTAGAAGCATCACAATGAAGTTCAAATGGTTTATCAAAATTTGGTAATATTAAGATTGGAGATGTACTTAACTTTATTTTCATCAATTCAAAGGCTTCGTCCGCTTCTTGAGTCCATGAATACTTTCCACCCTTCATGCATTCGGTTATTGGAGCCATGATTCCGCTAAAGTTTGCAATGAATCGACGATAAAAAGAAGCTAACCCATGAAAACTTCGAATATCAAACAAAGTTTTTGGCTTGGGCCAATTCCTTATGCATTCCACTTTATCTTCATCTACCGAAATCCCATCCTTACTAACCACATAACCAAGAAACAAAATTTTATCGGTCATGAATGCACACTTCTTCAAGGTAGCATAAAATTGTTGTGTACGCAAAATCATGAGGACCTCACGGAGGTGACGTATATGAGATTCCATATTGGGACTATAAACAAGTATGTCATCAAAGTAAACAACCACACACTTCCCAATCAACGGCCGAAGTGCTTGATTCATTACTCGCATAAATGTGCTCGGAGCATTTGAGAGCCCAAATGGCATAACCATCCATTCATACAAACCGTCTCTAGTCTTGAAAGCGGTCTTCCATTCATCTCCCACTTTGATACGAATTTGATAATATCCATTTTTAAAATCAAGTTTGCTAAAAACACATGCTCCACTTAATTGATCAAGTAAGTCATCCAAACGAGGAATTGGAAATCGGTACTTCAATGTGATTCTATTGATTGCCCTACTATCCACACACATACGCCATGAACCATCTTTCTTTGGTACTAGTAAGGCCGGTACCGCACAAGGGCTAAGACTTGGTCTTATAAAACCTTTGGCTAGAAGCTCTTCAACTTGGCGACGTAATTCTTCATGTTCTTTGGGACTCATCCGGTAGTGGGCTTTGTTGGGAAGACTTGAACCGGGTAGTAAATCAATTTGGTGTTGCACATCTCTTAACGGTGGTAATGCATCCGGTAAGTCGGTAGGAAAAACATCTTGAAATTCTTCGATAATTGGCTTTACTAGAGGTGGCACGAAATCATATGATGGAGATTCTTTAACATGAAGTATATAGAAAACCTCCGAATCATCCAACTCTTCTATGAACTTGTGATAAGTAAGTAGATTTTTACCATCACCATTTTGTGGCTTAGGCATAAGTTCACGATTAGGTACAAGAGTCAACTTCTTATTGCTCCACATGAACGAATAGTTGTTTGTTCTCCCATCATGATTCACAAACCGATCATATTGCCAAGGCCGCCCAAGAAGTAAATGACATGCATCCATCAAAACAACATCACACCAAACTTTGTCTACATATTTGTTACTAATAGAAAAATTAATGAGACAACGTTTAGTGACTTTTACCTCGCTTCCTTGGTTAAGCCATGATAAAGAATATGGAGAAGGGTGTTCTTTTGTCTCTAACTTCAACTTGCGAACCACTTCTTCTAAACGATATTTTCACAACTCCCCGAATCAATCACAAGCTTGCAAACTTTCCCACCAATTGTGCAAGTGGTTTGAAAAATATTGTGGCGTAGCCATCGATCACCTTCGTCGAGTTTTGGAGTAAAATAGTTACGCAATACAACCAAACATGGTCCTTGGTCACCGGTGATAAACTCCTCTTCCACTTCTTCGTCGGGTTCTTTATCAAATATTGGTGGCTCCATAAGATCCAAATATGCATCACCTTCATCATCACCTTGAACAAGTAAGTTCTTCCCCTGGCGATCACTCTTCCTACAATCATATGCTTTATGTCCTTCGTCTCCACACTTGTTACATTTACCATGAAAGACTTGTTGAGAAGTATTGGATTTTGATGGAACGTTAGTAGTTGGAGCTCGAGGAGTTGGAATTGGAGAAGTAGTATTTTTAACACCTCCTTGAGTGTGAGTACTCCAATTGGTATGTGAAACTCTCCTTGCGTATTGCTTCTCCAAAGATAATGCCCTTTGATATGCTTCCGACACCGAATAAATATCAAATAAGTTTAAAGTGTCTTGATATTGCATTCTCAAACCTCCTATATACCTTGCTACAAGTTGTTCTTCCGTTTCGTTAATATCGTTCCTTGCAACCAATTGATAGAACTCTTTGGTGTAGTCATTAATTGACTTGGACCCTTGCCTAAGATTTTGAAGTTGTTGATAGATAAGTCTTGTATAATTATGGGGTAGAAATGCAAGCCTCATATGTTTCTTAAGCTTCTCCCAAGATTCAATTTTAGCTTGACCTCTTCTCAACCTCATTTGTTTAAGTTGTTGCCACCAAGCGCCGGCTCTTCCTCGAAGTCTTGTTGCAACCAACCCAACTTTCTTATTTTCGGGCACTTCCTTGAAATCCAAGATTTCTTCAACCGTTGCTAACCAATCAACAAATTCTTCCGGAGCTAAACCCCCATGGAATTCCGGAATATCAACTTTGAGTCCACCTTCCCATCGGTTTGAGGTAGTAACATTGTGGTATCTCGGTCTTTCTTCAAACATTTGGCGTCTCCCTTGTTGATGGACATGACTATCAAAAGAAGTGGTCTCCTCATCCGTTACTTCTTCTTCATAGTGATGATGTTGAGTTCTATATTGATCTTGATGGATATTGAAGTTACCAAATCTTAAAAAAAATTCTTCAAATTTTGTATCCATTCTTTGTTGCATTTCATCAAACACTTCATGCTTAAAGACCTCTAATTCTTCTTTCATAGAAATTTCACCTTGATTAACTCTTTTCCTTGGAGCCATAATGAAATCACAAGGAGAATGAACCCAATTTGACAATAGCACATACAAAGATTCAAACCCCCAAGCTAATAATTAAAATCTTCTCCACAATTTCCCCAAAAAAAAGAAACCAAAGCTCTTGATACCAACTAATGTAAAGTGAAACTTCTACTTGCAACAATAATGTAAAATTGAATCAAAACACCATGAAATAGAATTACTAACCTTTCAATTTGAGTTTCTTCTACCCTTAGAATAAGGAAGAAACAAATATCAAAGTTCTTCTCTATAATACTTACAACTTCTACCCAAAATTAATTGGAAGCTACAAGTTTATTGAGGCATCTCCTCACATCAACTCAACTCAAAGAGAAAGATTGAAGGAAAAGGAAAACAAGGGTTCTAACCAAGTCTCTCTTAAAACAAAACCATGAGGGGAGTAGAGCTAGGGTTTCAAAACATATAGTAAAAGTGAAGGATAAACAAGAAATAAAGCCAAAGAAAGGGGGCAAAAGAGAGAAAGATGTTAGCAAGGGTATAAGTGGAACATCACTATGCATCAAATACATATATATACATGCTTTTAAGGATTTTGTAAGACGTCTTCCGTTTTTCATTCATCGAATTGTCTAGTTCTGCATTAATTTTCGTTGTTCTTTTTTATCACACTTTCGGTAGTTCCACATAATCCATAGTAGCTCAGTTATTCTGTAGCTCGATCGGCACAAGTATCCATCAGGGTTTTGCAGAGTTCGATTGATTTCTATGCCTTCTGGGGTTTAATTTCACTGTCTATTTATTTTTTTTCATTTCTAGGGTTTCAAATTTCATTTTTGACGGAATTATCTTTTCTTTGTTTCAATTTATATTTTAATAATGTTCAAATTTATGCCTTCTTATAATTATAAGCTCATACTAATTTTATTTGGCAGAAGTAATGGTTTATGAACTGGATTATGAGTCAGTTGCTAAGAAATCTACTGTCTGGAAAAGACCACCTACTGAAGAGCAGAAAAAAAAGGGAAATGGAACTTTTTGGAGAGTTACGTGATCGTAAGCCTGCATTTGAAAGTTTTAACAAGAGGTTGAAATTTCAAAGTCGCTACTCTCCAGACGCTTTGTGGGATGAGATTTTTATCTCTACAAATAAAGAGAAGTATATGGAGGAACTAAGGAGACAACACCAATCAAAACTTTCTCGGCAGTTACACATAAGAACTGCCAAGAGGTTGGGTGTGATTGAGTCTGTAGATGAAGATTGTCTTCCTCTGTCTAGTAGGGGCCTGAATGGAGCTGAAACCACCTCTGCTGTTCCGAAGAATAAGAAGCAGCTACAGTTTTCGAGAAATAGCAAGCAGTTTAGTGTGTCAATCCATCCCTACACGATAAGACAAGGTCGCCGTAGAAATTTGGAGACTACTGGTACCCTTCAAGCCCATGCAAACGGTTTCCGATTCTCAAATTACAGTGTCCCTTTTCAGATGGATGTGATGTATGATACCGTAAAACATGCATTCTTTCAAGATGGTGACGAGAAGGTGGCCCCTTTCTTGCACTTGCACTTGCACAATCCCATCATGTTGGGGACTGAAACGACAAAGGATATCCAGTTCCGTATGGTGCAGACCTCTGAGGGGAGTAGAAGGAAGGGACCCCTTGCTCTTGATTCAGACAAGCTTGGCAAAAAGCAGCAAAAAACTGGGGATAATCTACTTATGCAGAAGTTTGTATGGGCAGTCGATTTCTTATGGAGACCATTGGGTTCAATTCAATTTCATGAGCTAGAGATGAGTCTAAGATTTCATGCGGGGATCCCCGTCAAGAATGGCACTTCCTTGTCCTCCTTCCTTTTCATGACTTTATATTGCCTAGTTCACCTCAGGGAAGAACCTTTCCTCGTTGTCCCGCTAAAAGAGATTGAGGTTGTAAATCTGGTGCAAATTCAGTCCCCGCCGGAGGTGTTTAACATGACAATTGTGTTTAAGGACTTTAAGCGCGAGGTTCTTAAGTTTTACTCAATTCCGTCGGCGTATCTCGTTCTAATCAAAGAGTGGCTCGACATCAGAGACGTCAAGTACTACGAGAACAAGTACGAACTGGATATTTTAGGCTGGGGGGCCAAATTGGAGATGATAATGGATGACCCAACGGATTTCATACAGGGTGGGGGATGGGAGTTCCTCAACTCGGGCGAGAATGCCACTCAATACTCTGACAGCTCGGCGCAGAGTCTTGATAATTGGTCTGACGTCACTAGTTACTCCGGCGACGACTCAGGTCTAGAAAATGAAGAGAAGTGCAAGACCAGGACAAAGCTGGCTAAGCCAGCAATAAGACGGGTAAATGTGGTGATGTCGGACGAATCAGATGCGTAGAGATAGAGTTGGGCACAAGAAAGATAAAGGCCTTGCCTATGCGTGATTACTGTTCTTAAGTTACATAGTAGGAAGATGTGATAACTGTTCTTTAAGTTACATAGTAGGAAGATGACAGATGTAAGTGAAATGGCGGCGGTGTTATTTTGCGTATCAAATCCTGATTAGATTAAGTAAATGTCTGATTAGTTTAAGTTAAGTTGGATAATCTAAATTATGATATGTTTTATAGTTCATCAAGTATTTGATCTTGTTTATGTTTAATGTTTGATTAGGCTAATCATTCCATGAGCTGTCCTATGTAGCCAACACCCATGTGGCTTCAAGACATGCTTTTTGCAGGAATGATGAACTAGGCGAACCATATGATTTGCAAATGCAGTATTCATGATTGGGTTTTGGAGGTGATTGAATCTGTCATTGTAGTTTTATTATGATTCGAATTTTAGTTTTGCAACCAATGGCAGATAGAATTTTCTCTTCCTGGCGGCATATTATGTAAATGAGTTGCAAGATTTCTGTGCATAGAGAATGAATCCATCATCCATTTCTTTGAGCAGTAAAACTAGGTACTAACTGAGAACTATATAAGTCTTCATGTTGTGCGACAGAGAGTTGCTTTAATCAGATACTCCCTCCGTCTCACATATATAGGCGGAATTTTGGTTTTTGTTTATCCCACTAAATAGGCGGATTTTGCTTTCCAAGATGAATTTTTCCATATATACCCATATTTATTGTACATAGGTAATTGTGTTGGAGATAAGACGAAGGGTAAAACAAGAAAAAACATATAAAATTATGAATCCCATGCAATTTTCTTAATATAATAGAATTGTCTCTCTCCGCCTATATATGTGGGACGGAGGGAGTAATATTTTTTGTTCCCATATAGTTCACGCCACAAGATCTGAAGGCAGTGTCGTAAAAAAATCAGTTTTGTGAATAAATAAAACATGATGCCACTTTCTTTAGTTTGTGAAAATATTCTCTTCTCTCCCACATGCTTCATGGCACAATTTTTTTGAGGAATCTTGTCTGATTTCTCTCCTTGTTTTGTGCATTTGCTTGTCTTGTCTTTGCATGAGAATCTCTCTCTCTCCTTTACAACACTACTTTTCTTATAAAAGCACTCATGAGATTCTGTCTTTTTTTCTCTAGTGTACGCATGGGAATTCTTGTCATTTTCTTTTGTCATACACACATGAAAGATTCCCTTCTTGTTTTTAATGAAAAATGAATACACTAAATAAGAAAAAAATAAATTATGCTCATTGTTTTTATGACATGCATGAGATTCCTTTCATTGTATTTAACGTTTGAAATACCATAAGACTAATTTTTTGGGGAGAGAGTAGAGGAGAAAATAACAAAAACTCTTCTCATGTTTTCAGGAGAGAATGAAAACAACTAAAATAAACTCCTTCATGTTTTGGTTTTCATGTTTTAAGAGAAAAACAACCCAACATTAACTCCTCTGTTTTTAGTAGAAAAAGAGAGTAGGAGAGAAAACAAGTTTTATTCTTCCATTTTTTTCTCTACGAGTTTTTGAGTGAAACAAGATGGTTTTAATGAGTCGTTTTTCACTGCCAAGTTCTTAGGGCGTTCTCTTGTATGCTACAAGAAGGAATGCTAACGATAGTTGTATCCCGGAGGCAACTCGTCAATGAAGCTATAGCATCTCTCTCGTTTAGAGGAGTAGCGGCGATATTGTCTTTAGGACAACGTATCATATACGTGCCTCTATCAATTTTTGCTCGCATGCTACTCGACGTAATGCATCCTCCAAGTTGCTGCAAATCAAGCTAAGTATCTCTTGTTCTTATTCAACTTATTTTCATTATTGTTGTTACTAACCCAACAATCTAAAGACAATATGTGCTAGTTTAATTTTTGTAACAACAATATAGAAAGAATCATAAGGCATTGACATAATCAAAAAATTGAATGATGTTGATATTAATTTTGGAAAACTAAAGATGTTCATCTTTTTAGTGAAAAAGCAAAAATTAAAGTTTTGTTGAGCTGTAGAGTTTTTGAGTTTATCTCTTAACTCACGAGGAGTTTTGTTAAATACTTTTAACATGAAGTAGTGGACATCTTGATTGTTACTTCTACCAAGTTTCGTAATTTTTGGAATTGTAAAGGTATTTTTTAAATATTTTACAAAAACAGTGAAAAAACAAAAATTAAAATCTTGATGAGCTGTAGAGTTTTGGGCGTATCTCTTATCCCAGGACGAAATTTGCTGAATGCTTTTAACACAATCATATATACATGTTTATTATTGACCGAACCAAATTTAATGATATTTGGAGTTGTAAAAGTATTTTTTAGATATTTTACATTACTGTTAAACGTTTCTGGAAATTTCTGACGGGCAGGAAAAACTCTGCTGAAACATTATTTTTTCTGGCATAACTATGAGTTTTTGGAAATATTGATCTAAATAAGATATTTAGTTCTAGATCTTATCTTTAAACCCTTTTTTGATTTATCTAATTTGGACATGCGGTTTGAGAGATACGGTATTTGGAAAATTGTTGTGCATGTCTGTCCAGAAAATGTGAAATGTGTGTAATCTCTTGATTATGTCTAGCAACATTTGATTAGTGATGTTATATCACTTTGAGCATATCATGAGAACCTGTAGTAGTGATTAATTAGAGGATATTTAGTTAAAATTTAATTCTCATGATAACTTAAGCATGTAGCTAGCAATCGATTCCTATGACATGAGCAATAATCTTTTGTAGAGGTAAATTTGTATTACTTTGTCAAGGAATAATATGATTTTGATAAGTTGTATATCAACTTTGTTTATATTCAAAATTACTTGGATCATATATGTTTTGTGTAACATCAATTTTTATAAATCACATGTTTGCTTAATAATTGTGATGCAACAAGAAAATTGTATTGATTTGCGAATTGATTTGCGAATACACAGAGCATTTGGTTTTAATTACCAATCTTTTGTGACCTACTAATGATTGCTCGAATCTAATGTTGAGGTACAATTACTTGATCCAACAAGAAGGTTGTTTTGCTAGGAGTGCTAGGATGCGTGCTCTTGAAGAAGTGTGTGAGTCTTTTACCAAAAGGACCAAGGTATGAAAGCATTTCTTTGAGAAACTCAACTATCAAAAAAAAAATTGAAGGAAAATAACTATCAAAAAAAAAAATTGAAGGAAAATAGGTAAAAGGATTTCAGGTATGGAAACTATCGTTCTCCACATGTACGTTGTACTTTAAATATAATTTCTAGTTGTTATCTACCTTACCATGAGATATCATATTTGGAAATTAGTTCATATGGTGCTTTGAACTATTAGCATAAGAGAACAGGAGGAATTAATAGATAAAGTGAAACTTGTATGCTATTAATTGATAATGAACACATGAACATGTTAAATCATAATTTGATTATGCGGCGTGTGTTAAATGACACAATATCGCAAAGATGTTGAGAAATCCTGATAATTGTGGGGGTGTAAAATAAAAATATTTATTTTAATCTCTCAAGAAGATTGTGCAAGGTGCATAACCTATTTTTGTGTTCTTGACCTGTATACCTAAAAATGTGGGGGTTGTATTGGCTATTTCGCCTCCCAAGCAAATCAAAAATTTGACCTAAGATTATGGATTTTGTATTCCTAACCTATCCTAAGCATGCTAGTGCATATAGGTTAATGGTCATAATATTTGACATTGATAACATTGGTATGAACACTCTAGTGTAATCTAGAGATGCTTTGTTTTTTGATCATATAATTCCTTTGAGGATTGGACCTCGAAAAAGGGTCCATGACAGTCTCGCATATGTTCCTTCGGCTAGTCAACCCCGTCTCAAGATGTTGAGACTGGACATAGTAGAAGTAAGAGAGTTATAACTTAGACAAGTTTTAGCCTCGTCTATGTGACCTTTATGGTAGAGTCTGGACACTGAACCCACAGGGAAGTTATATGTTCTCCCGAATAGTCTCCCAAAGAAAACCTTGGTACAGATGAAACTTTAAAAAAAAAAAAAATGCAAATCTAGTTATAGCTAAAGGTTATAACCAAAAAATAAGGAATAAATTTATTTGACACTTATTCACCTGTCACTAGAATCACTTATGTTAGGATGATGATTATTATTGCTTTTATTCATGATACGAATATATACATCATATGGATGTTAAGACTGCAATTTTAAATGGTGAATCGAATGTAAAAATTTATATGTACCAATCTAAAGGTTTTTGTTGTGAGAACAAAGCGTGAAAATTGATTAAATTTTTGTATGGTTTGAAACAAGCACCTAAACAGATGCATGAAAATTTGATCATGTGATGATATCTAGTGGTTTAAGATTAATAAATCTGATTAATGTATTTACATTAAATATGAGGATGATGCTTATGTTACTGTATGCCTGCATGTTGATAATAAGCTCATATTAGACAGTAACATTGTTTTTATTAATACCACTAAAAGCATGTTGAATGAGAACTTTGACATAAAAGACTTAGACCCTATTGATGTAATCTTAGGGGTAAAAGTCAGAGACACGTCTGATGAATATAGTCTTAGTCAATTTCATTTTGCTGAAACCATATTAAAGAAATTTAATCACGATCAGGCTAAACCTGCTTCTACTCCTTGTGAACCCACTTTTAACTTGATAAAGAACAAGGGTGACGGTGTTTCTCAAATTTTGAGTATTCTTGAGTAATTAGCAGTCTTGTGTAAATTGATTAATTGTATAAGACTTGGTATTGCTTACGTTGTGAGTAGTTTTAGCAGGTACACTTGCAACCCTGAGCAGGATCACATGAATTCTCTCAACAGAGTTTTGCACTAATTGAGAGGCACTTCAGACTTTTTCTTAAGTTTTGGGAAGATTTCTGATGCGACATAAGGGTGCTGTGATGCCAACTGGATATAGGACTCAGATGAGTCAAAATCTACTAGTGGGTACATCTTTACACTTGGAGGTGCGTCTGTGTCATGGAAGATATACAAACAGACAAGTATAGCTTGATCCACTATGGAGTCAGAGTCTATAGCTTCAGAGAAAGCACGAGATAGTGAAGCAACTACTTTCTACTGGTATTATCTCTCTTGACTTTGTAAGGTCCAAGGATAATATTGCAGTTCCTTTGACGAAAGGTTTATAAAGAAAGGTAGTCATCTCTACATCGAAGGGGATGGGACTTAAGCTCAGAAAAATAAATTACCATGAAGGATACTCAACCTTGTGAATGGAGCTCCAAGATCAAGGTTCAATGATACAACTAATTTATGGTGATGTTGAGACAGCACTATCCGTGTCCCTCCCTATGGTGTAACTGTGTGATAGTGCTACCTGCATGAGATAGGATGATCTATTGAGATCTTAATGGGTTCCATGACTTTGTTTAAAGCGGAGTGTGGCAGGACACTCTTGATGGACTCACCTATGTGGATGATAGAAGTGTGGCCGCTTCCTATGAGAATTTGAGCTGATTCTCTAGAGACATTCATTAAAACCGGGATTTAGTCCATGGCCAAAACGGGCACAACCGCAAGAGCTTGGCATCTTTCGGTGGAGACATCAAGTGTGGTTGTTATTTCTGAATTGCATTCACTGTTGGCGGTTCAAGACATTGTGTTCACCGTTACAACAAGCAGTTCCGGTAACCACTCACTAAGTTAAGGTTCAATCTTTGGGACACCTTAGCCTAATTTTTATGCCTTTGGTTCTCTCGCATTTTATCGATATGTTTCATCATTCATGTGGGGGATTGTTGGAAAAAAATCAGTTTTGTGAATAAATAAAACATGATGCCACTTTCTTTAGTTTGTGAAAATATTCTCTTGTATCCCACATGCTTCATGGCACAATTTTTTTGAGGAATCTTGTCTGATTTCTCTCCTTGTTTTATGCATTTTCTTGTCTTGTCTTTGCATGAGAATCTCTCTCTCTCCTTTACACTACACTACTTTTCTTACAAAAGCACTCATAAGATTCTGTCTTTTTTTCTCTAGTGTACACATGGGAATTCTTGTCATTTTCTTTTGTCATACACACATGCAAGATTCCCTTCTTGTTTTAAATGAAAAATGAATACACTAAATAAGAAAAAAATAAATTATGCTCATTGTTTTTATGACATGCATGAGATTCCTTTCATTGTATTTAACGTTTGAAATACCATAAGACTAATTTTTTGGGGAGAGAGTAGAAGAGGAAGAGAGTAGAGGAGAAAATAACAAAAACTCTTCTCATGTTTTCAGGAGAGAATGAAAACAACCAAAATAAACTCCTTCATGTTTTGGTTTTCATGTTTTAAGAGAAAAACAACCCAACATTAACTCCTCTGTTTTTAGTAGAAAAAGAGAGTAGGAGAGAAAACAAGTTTTATTCTTCCATTTTTTCTCTACAAGTTTTTGAGTGAAACGAGATGGTTTTAATGAGTCATTTTTCACTGCCAAGTTTTTAGGGCGTTCTCTTGTATGCTACAAGAAGGAATGCTAACGATAGTTGTATCCTGGAGGCAACTCGTCAATGAAGCTATAGCATCTCTCTGTTTAGAGGAGTAGCAGGCGATATTGTATTTAGGACAGCGTATCATATACGTGCCTCTATCAATTTTTGCTCCGCATGCTACTCGACGTAATGCATCCTCCAAGTTGCTGCGAATCAAGCTAAGTATCTCTTGTTCTTATTCAACTTATTTTCATTATTGTTGTTACTAACCCAACAGGCAGTTCTGTTATTTAATGTAAATTAAAGAGTAATGAAGGCTTCTGGGATCTTTAGTAATCAACCTTTTATATTTTTGCTGCATTGTATTTTCATAGGGATGGTAAATGTACAGAATACAGTGGTGACGAACAAGCTATCAGATATATTTTAGTCATTTCAACTCCCCTTGAGTTTTTCTCTCATCTCAATATGGTTTTTCGTCCCTTCTAATTATCTTGGTGTTATGTGCAGCTAAATTAAATTTTCTATATCTCTTACCTGGGTAATTAAAGGCAGTTCGTATTAGAGAACTTCCTCAGAGCTTCAACTTTTATTCGCTTCCTTGTACATATCTTTCTAGTTATAGTGGCCATTTCTTTTGTTTTTCGTTTGCTTGCTTTTTCTGTGTAATTTTGTGTTCTATACAAAGGAATGCGTCCACTATAGATACTTTCCAGCTATCTACCTTCAATGGGGTAAGCAGTAGCTAATACCATATTCAGAAGGCCAACATCAGGAAAGCTTTAAGTTTTGGATTTTGAAGTATATTAAAATTTAAACAAAGTGTCGACATGGTGTGTAGTAAGTTGTCTGAGACTCGGACCTTAACCATAATATTTTCTTGGCTGGTCATGATCATGTTTACAACAAGCAAAACACAACTGGGGATGGATGGAAAAAGCGATGTCGTAAGGTTTGCCTTACTGCAGGTTTTGCGAGTCTTATTTCAAGGTATGTGGTATTTTTTAGTTCTTTGGTGTTACTACATTACCTAGGTGGGCATCCTCACAGCTGGCTTCGTTTTGTGTATCTGTGCAGATGGGTCTACCGAATGTATTTAAGTTTGGAGCTGTTGACCCAATTGTTAAGATGATTGTAGATGATGAGAGCTTTGAGAGGCATGTACTTTATGCATGGACTGAAGGGTTGAAATTGCAGGTGTTTGATTTGGGAGTGGATGTTGGTGGTTCTCCTAAGAAATAAATTTAATCATTGTGCATGAAAACCATTGAAAGTTTCCCCATCCCCTTTATCTACTGTTCAATCGAAGTGGTTGCACCTTGTTGCCATTTTGTCAGATAGTAAAAAACGTACCTTTTGACTAGTTTATCTGGTGGAAGAGGGGGGGTGGGGGGTTACATGAGGAGCTCTACGGCACGCCACACGGCGGATGTCTTACCTTTACTGGATACAACAGCTACCAAAAGAAATTTGTAGGGACCAGTATGGTGGTTAAAGCCATATGGTGACTCAAGTAATGGCTTCATGACTAATAAAAGGCAGAAATGTCTTTGTGGTCTCACAGAACTGGCATCCATGGAGGTGAGTTGATATGTGTTGCTTGGATTTTGTGGTTGAATGTTTTTATTTGGTTCCTGAATACTCTATTTCACTGCTGCTCTGAGGAATAAGCAGCAGCTACAGTTCTTAAGAAACAGATGTGAACATGCTGACGTGTCAATCTGCAATGTGAATAAGTTGGGATTACACTGAGAGTTGATGATATCTGTTTCAGGAAAAACTTTTATGTTTAGGTCTCAATTATTGTACTATCAACCTAGATCGATTTCCAAATTCAGCGTCACAAAAATGAAGCTGGTTGGATGTGAAGGAGCTCATACCGTCCAGAGCTATTATGGTTCCCTTGACATACAAGTGAGTCAATCTTTTTCTGTTTTTAGTAACCTTTGACCAACCTGCCAAAGACTACAGCATCGTAGCTTCCACACAATCAATTTTATAACAACTTCTTTTTACAAAAACTTTAGTGTTGCGCTATACTAATTCTTAAGTTGGTGCTTCTGGGACATCGCTAATGGCTCCCATCTTACTAACACACTGGTCCAGGAAACAAGCTAGAGCCTTCTGTAGTGATCTACACTACAAATGGATAATCAGACTCAGATCCACAGGATCTACACTGTGAAAATAAAGGATAAACCTCAAAGAGGGATGAACAACAAAACAATAATTCTATTCGATAATTTTCAGATGGAAATTACAGACCACTAAATAGGGCACAACTCCTAGACATGTGCGAGACACACGATCACTAACTAATATTAAGGCACCCACTAACAAGATAGTAGCCACCAACAGGGACATGACAAATACCCACCCCTCCAAATCATCCTTGTCCTCAAGGATGAAAAATAAGGAGTGAGATCGATTGAAGCGACACACTATTGCGGCGGCTTCTAAACACGATATAGGAGATGGGATTTTATAGACTTCAACAACCAGGCCCATAAAAAAGTTGAAGTCATTCCTCGAATTTCAGTAAGCAAGCCCAGTAGTACTACCTACATCTTCACGGCCTGGGAGACCTTAATAGCTTTGACACTGACTTCATGACACCCACAGATAACAACTACATCTGGACTTGTAACACCCCGTGTTTTTAGCATGGCACATGCTAAAAGATGCGCCATTTTCTTGTGATGAAGCTTCATCCAAAGCTTCCTTTGCATGGTGAGATGTATATGGCCCTGGGCCATATCTGGTGCCAAGTAAGGCACATCGCATATGCATATTGGCTAAGGCCAATATGGCATTGGTTGGAAGATACATTGGCCAAGAGCCAATCTTGCATCAAATGATGCATAAGGTCAGTTGGGTAGATGACCTTGAAAATGTACAGCCAACATGGCCGGACATCGGGTTGGCAGTGGACGGCCAACATGGCCGGAAATCGGGTTGGCAGTGGACGGCCCACATGTCCGGACATCGGGTTGGCAGTGGACGGCCAACATGGCCGGACATCGGGTTGGAAGTGGACGGCCCACATGGCCGGACATAGGGTTGGCAGTGGACGGCCCACATGGCCGGACAATGGAACTGGCATGTGAGCCAGGACTGAATGTACATCCATCTTGGCCGGTCATTCAGAAATTCATGGCAACGGCCATGAATAGAGAAGCAAGCATGTCAATATGCTCCCCTTTCCATACTTGTAGAAATTCCATTAAGCCATATATAGGGAGGGGTAGTTGGTTAAAGGTGCATATGCGGACTATGTACCAAGTAAGCTTCATAGCTTAGCCGGAAGAGTATAAATGATGCATAAGGCTCATTTATAGTTGCGTAGCCTCGCGAAGAGGGAATTTGGTGCTTAGGCATCGTTATGCCATATTGTGGACCGAACATGCATCACTTGGATGCATTTTGACGGAACGGCCTATACGGGCTAGGCCATTACCATTATTGCTTGGCCACGGCCTAGCAAACGAGTTGGAATGAGTTGCTTGTCCCTTCGTGGATGAACTACGGTCTATGCTTGATCCCTTTAGAGTAGGAAGGGTACATAGGCAGCCGCAATGAGTTGCAGCATTGCCGGTCCAGCACGTTGGCCCCTCATATCATCTAAGATCGGTAGCTCGACGTAAGAGATGATTGTGGCCAGACTTGATGAGGCTTAGTTGCATGCCAGTAAGTGGATGCTCATACTTCCTATCAAGTTATCAAGAGATGGTAAGCGAGGTAACGTAGGAAATGGCAAGGGCTTGGTGCATCCTACGCCAAAGTCCAATGCTTATGCCTGGACAAGACATGGCAATGTGACGGTTTCTCAGCTAGCTAGGAAATTCAGTTATGAATTCCCTACGTAAAGGCAAAGCCAGAGATGCATGAAAAATGCATTGGTATTAGCCTTATGGCCTTAAACCCTTTTGCGGGACAAGGGTAAGTTGGAACGGTGTGGAAGCTAAGTTAGCTGCGTCATGCTCCACGAGCATGCTTGCAAGGGCAAATGGACATGCATTTGCCTAGCTCTAAGGCACGGATTGTATATTCATCATGGGCACATCTGGGAGTTACGGCCTGCGGGGGCAACGCGCCAAAGGCGTAATTTTCCTCGGTCCGTCATGATTGGTATCGAGCAAGTTCCGAGATAACTCTTGGATCATGCGAGTGGACTCGTCAAGCGAGTATCTTCCTTAATGTAAAACTTTAAGTTGGAGAGTAGGCCAACTTAAGCGCGGAAACAGTGGGTAATTGCTATGCCAGTTACATTGCGAATCGAGTTGAGGTTGTATAAGTGTTGTGAGTTTGCCAGGCCTCTGTGGCACCCCGCTTACGAGCATCCGGAAGACCGTCTGGGATGGTGGGTAGACAATGAGACTGATCATCCCCACACGTTGGCACTGGCCAAGGGTGTGCGTTGTCAGGCCCGACTAGCATCCCACTTACGAGTGGCAACCCTAAACTCCGTCGGGACGGTGGCTTGCATCCAACCGCACCGGCATTAGAGATTGGTCCTCACAGTGTTGTGTTGAGTTTTGCCTTGTCATTTCGATGACATCTTTCAACTTGTGAACCTTAGGGATTCCTGGGTGGTAGTATGGGATGCTATCTAGGATACCTTGTCGAGATATCCTCTTGGCACTGGCCAATTGTGATTCTTGGTTTTGTTGTGGGCACTTTTTGGATTCCTGGGCAGGTGGTATGGGACATGTGCTCAGAATGTCTAAATTGTTGTTCATGACAACTTGAAGAAACCCGTGATTTCTGAGCATCTGGTATGGGAATTTTGCTCAGGAAATCCAACTCGAAGAGATTGTCCACAATAGTTTTGGTTTTGAATTTCGGGACGAAATTCTTTGAAGGGTGTGATAATGTAACACCCCGTGTTTTTAGCATGGCGCATGCTAAAAGATGCGCCATTTTCTTGTGATGAAGCTTCATCCAAAGCTTCCTTTGCATGGTGAGATGTATATGGCCCTGGGCC
Source organism: Papaver armeniacum (assembly GCA_023531295.1). Classification (NCBI taxonomy): domain Eukaryota; kingdom Viridiplantae; phylum Streptophyta; class Magnoliopsida; order Ranunculales; family Papaveraceae; genus Papaver; species Papaver armeniacum. The sequence goes on along the minus strand of JAJJWW010003315.1, from coordinate 128,159 downwards.
ATATCTGGTGCCAAGTAAGGCACATCGCATATGCATATTGGCTAAGGCCAATATGGCATTGGTTGGAAGCTACATTGGCCAAGAGACAATCTTGCATCAAATGATGCATAAGGTCAGTTGGGTAGATGACCTTGAAAATGTACAGCCAACATGGCCGGACATCGGGTTGCGATGGACGACCAACATGGCCGGACATCGGGTTGGCAGTGGACGTCCAACATGGCCGGACATCGGGTTGGCAGTGGACGGCCCACATGGCCGGACATCGGGTTGGCAGTAGACGGCCCACATGGCCGGACATCAGGTTGGCATTGGACGGCCCACATGGCCGTAAAATGGAACTAGCATGTGAGCCAGGACTGAATGTACAGCCATCTTGGCCGGTCATTCAAAAATTCATGGCAACGGCCATGAATAGTGAAGCAAGCATGTCAATATGCTCCCCTTTCCATACTTGTAGAAATTCCATTAAGACATATATAGGGAGGGGTAGTTGGTTGAAGGTGCATATGCGGACTATGTACCAAGTAAGCTTCATAGCTTAGCCGGAAGAGTATAAATGATGCCTAAGGCTCATTTATAGTTGCGTAGCCTCGCGAAGAGGGCATTTGGTGCTTAGGCATCATTATGCCATATTGCGGACCGAACATGCATCACTTGGATGCATTTTGACGGAACGGCCTATACGGACTAGGCCATTACCACTATTGCTTGGCCACGGCCTAGCAAACGAGTTGGAATGAGTTGTTTGTCCCTTCGTGGATGAACTACGGTCTGTGCTTGATCCCTTTAGAGTAGGGAAGGGTACGTAAGCAGCCGCAATGAGTTGCAACATTGCCGGTCCAGCACGTTGGCCCCTCATATAATCTAAGCTCGGTAGCTCGACGCAAGAGATGATTGTGGCCAGACTTGATAAGGCTTAGTTGCATGCCAGTAAGTGGATGCTCATACTTCATATAAAGTTATAAAGAGATGGTAAGCGAGGTAACGTAGGAAATGGCAAGGGCTTGGTGCGGCCTACGCCAAAGTCCAAGGCTTATGCCTGGACAAGACACGGCAATGTGACGGTTGCTCAGCTAGCTAGGAAATTCAGTTATGAATTCCCTACGTAAAGGCAAAGCCAGAGATGCATGAAAAATGCATTGGCATTGGCCTTATGGCCTTAAACCCTTTTGCGGGACAAGGGTAAGTTGGAACGGTGTGGAAGCTAAGTTAGTTGTGTCATGCTCCACGAGCATTCTTGCAAGGGCAAATGGACGTGCATTTGCCTAGCCCTAAGGCACGGATTGTAGATTCATCATGGCACACCGGGGGAGTTACGGCCTGCGGGGCAACGCGCCAAAGGCGTAATTTTCCGGTCCGTCACAGGACTGCTACTGATCATATAAGAAGTGCATTCACACGTACGGAGTAGATGTCCAGTATCAGTTGAGTGACTTGAGTCATAACTATTACCATCTGAGTATGGCGGTAATATGTGAACTGATGATAACAAATCTTCAAGAGAGGCCAGAGTGTTATGTTTCAACATTTCCATATGTTTCACAATATTTCTTTTACCTATTTCAGCCAAGGCATGAATGGAATTATCTCTTTCTTCATCTTTGTAATTACATCCAGGAGCACCTTGAGCGGGATGTAACGATATTTCGAGACTAATGCTGATATTCATACAATTAGCATACCTGATTAGAAGGCGAACTGCTTGAAATATTGTAGTCTCTTCAGCTTGTCATTTTCTCCCCTGTAGTACTATTACCTTGCCTTCCTTGGCTAAAGTAACTTGTTGGCAGTCGACTTCTCTCACACAAAAGTGAATTGCCATAGTAGTAACACTGCTCCAGATAACATTTCCTGCACCCCATAAGCCCCACAGAAACAACTTTAATTCACACTTCGAGCATACCACCAGGAACAACACAAATGGAATGTGAATCATTGCGGGCATGAGTTGTATTCTCATTATTCTTCTCTCATAGAAATTCAACTTCATAACTGCCTCTAGAACAGTATGACTCTCATTCAGAACATCTAAAGGCATTCGACCATATACGCAGAAACCCATCCTTAAAAACCATAAATAATTTCCGCTAGTTGTGAGAATCAACACAAGAGAATAGGCATGGAGCCGGATCCAATAGTCTTTCGACACATCCGGAAAATTGTGTGAGAAAAGTTTACCAGCTGGTACATAAGTTGCTCTAAATAATATTACATAACGCATAAAGCGTCTAGGTCGCTCCATAGGGAATCCATGACAGACAGTAGCTACCGCATTGAGTGGGATTAATTCACTGTAACAGTAAGTAATAAAGCTAGGCCATCCAATCAACATGTAACTACTAGCATTTTCCATACTCCTTTGATTGAAGGAGAAAAAGGTGATTCCAAACACAGATAAGAAACCCAATAGTTTGAGCTCTAGACTAATTACCTTCCACACCAATAACAAGCCTCTAATGACTACGAGCATAATTCCCATAAATCCTTTCGGATTCTCTTTCACCCACTCGTGTCCACTATTTCCACCACCTTTAACCTTCGCAAGAATTTCTGTGATTCCCACCAGCCTTACAAAAGATTTCCCTCCTATATAACCCTTCCTGTGCCGCAAGAGCTTACGACAACCTTCATCAGCTTCATAAGTGGCATTAATAAACTGAAAGAAGAAATGCAAGGAAGATAAAGGTTTCCCATGAATCCACTGTTGACGAAGCACAAAACCAATATCACCATGAAGACTCCAGCTATGAAGAGTAGGTCTGTGATCGACCAGCACTTGTGCATTGCTAGATTCAAGTTCTTTTATGACATGAAGTCTCGAACTAGTACATAGAACATTAACTTGCAGCCACATTTCATGAAAAACTTGCTAGAACCACTTGTTGTACTCTCTTCAGTAAACACATAACCCATTGTATCTTGATAAAAATGTACCATAGCAAAGCAATAATATCTCCTCATATGCGGAAACTCCTTGCCACGGTCAAACACCATATATCCATAATCCAGACCTTGAAGATACGAGAATAGAGATGCAATATTGTCCTGGATATAGTTAGACAATATACTAAATGAAAGAAACCAGATTAAACATATAACTCTTTTCGAAAGAACCTGTGACAGATCATTTTCATTATTTGCTTCAACACAAAACCCCAATGACTCCACATATAGAGTTTCCGAGTTATTAAGTAACCCATGCCACAACTGTACGATTAAATGATCTATAACCCCACTGGAATAACATCTTCTACAATTATGCATTTGTTCAGTTAGCTCCCGGTTCATCATACCATGCTGAACCACAGATAAGTGGAGATACTCTCAATTATACCAGTTCCTTGTGACATTGTCACATACAATTCATTATCACAATAATCATCACCCTCTTTAACAATTTCAAACACATTTGAATCAGTAAAAAACAATTTTAAACCACTCCAAAGTTATAGAATCAATTTATAAACAAAATCATCATTGTATTTATCCATTGAAACAGACTCATCAAACTCTCTTCATCGATCAAATATCAGTCTAGTATACTTAGCACTAGATGAAATACCATGTATACAAGTAATTTGAGTTTGGTGTTTTACGAAATACAACCTGTTAATAGCTCCATACTGCTTTCCTCTATCAAATAACCTTCTCATAACTTCGCACTCAAGCATTTTACCAAACATATACCAAGCAGTAGTAATAAAACCTTCATTCACTAGCATATAATCAATTGAATAACCAGAAAACCCATTTAATTGACACCCACTTTGATAAACAAGCTTCTGAAAAATTTCCCTATACAATCTATCCAAAAATTGAAAACCCATGCAATAAGGAGATCCCAATTTAGAATCAAACTTCACTTTGTATTTTCCACGATCGAATAAGCTACAAGAAGAATTCATAATACTTGAAGAACATTTACCCATTAATAGTCCGTGGGTTAGGGTTAATAGTACCTGTTTGAAACTCTCCTCGCTCAATTTGACGAAATTCTTCTTAAAAAAATCATTAACTACAGCTTTGGCAATTTCATGAAATTGAAAACTCAAATCAGTATCTGAATCATCTATTTCTTCAAAGAAATAAGAAGGAATTAACCCAAAATCGGAAGATTCTTCTTTCTCTTCTTCACCAATTTCATCCATTGTTGGTTCTACATATGATTGCTTAGGAATTGTTGTAGTACCCTTAATGTAAAGGATCAATATCAACCTCTTCCTTGCCTTGTCCACGAGCTCAGAAAACTTCTTGAGATTGCACTCTCTGGTTGGAGATTGATTTTCTTCATAATGAAACCTATACAGACAACAAAATTTTTCTAATTGTGCTCTTATTTTACCTTCTTTCTTCAAGGCTTCGAGTTGCGGCGGTGTAGCTTCTTCAAGCTCCGCCATGGAAAATTTCCAAGGACCGGAACTGCTCTGATGCCAATTGTAGTGATCTACACTACAAATGGATAATCAGACTCAGATCCACAGGATCTACACTGTGAAAATGAAGGATAAACCTCAAAGAGGGATGAACAACAAAACAATAATTGTATTCGATAATTTTTAGATGGAAATTACAGACCACTAAATAGGGCACAACTCCTAGACATGTGCGAGACACACGATCACTAACTAATATTAAGGCACCCACTAACAAGATAGTAGCCACCAACAGGGACATGACACCTTCAGGTACTGAGACCCACGCCAAAGTACATATATCCAGTGTATGAAAATATTTATGGGAATCCCCATTTACATGTACATGTACCTTGTGGTGCTCCGCAGGAATTATACGTTTTGATTTATTTACTTTTTGCCGTTTTTGGTCTTTCCTTCATGGCAGGCGGAATTTAACAGCAAATGCAGACGGATAACAACTTAAAGAAGAATCATTTTAAGTAACTCAGATCCCTTGATAATGGGAGGCAGCGTTATGCTGTTAAACGGATTTCTTACATTAACGCCGAAACTCCTTTGAAGCTTGCATGTTATTTCAACACCACCGGAGTTTTCACTACAGGTGCTGTCGAAATGGAAAGCAATCGTCCTACCATAGCCACTCATGTTTTGCAAGGTTCCCTCAATGAGTCTGTTGAAATTGTTTTCCAAACAATGAAAATGGAATGCAATATTGGCATATCGATGGAAATGATTTCTGGATTGTCGGGTATGTTAGATAAATAACATTCCCACTTTTATGTTTGGGATTTTACCAAAATGGTTCTTGTCGCTTTAGAGCAACTGCAGTGGTGCGAGTATAACCAAAGACCAAAGAGGGAAAAAAAAGACCAAAATTTGGGTTTAGTCCGTGCCGTGACGCAGCGGTAGAAGACTAAATTTAGTGGGGCGGAACATATAAGTTCGCCTGGTGTGGGGCGTAAACTTTATCCCCGGCCGCCCGACTAAAAAAAAAAAAAAAAAAAAATATGGGGCGTACATATAATGTCCGCCTCACCAAGATTTCTTGTCGCTTTTTTTTAAAAAAAAAAAAAAAGACAAAGGCGTAAACTTTAAGTTCGCCTAGTGTAGGGCGTAAACTTTAACCCCGTCTGGTGTGGGGCGTAAACTTTAAGTTCGCCTGGTTTTGGGGCGAACATTATATCAACGCTCGACTATATTTGGGTTTAGTCTTTGGTCCCCGACCAAATATAATCGCCCACTGTTCATTTAGTCTGGGATTTGGTCGATGGTCCGTCCCGCTACGCCTGGTTCAGAGAACAAATAAATGGGTTTAGTCGCCCACTGCAGTCGCTCTTAGTTGGTAATAGCTAACTGTAGCGTACTGATGAATATGCAGTTTCAGTACTATGCCATGGCATGGGGACGAACCAAAGACTTGGAGTATTATCTAGTCGATGCAGTTTCTCTGCAGTTTATTACTGACCCAAAGTTTCTGCCATGACATGTGAAAGGGCGGTAAGAAAGTTATGCGGTAGAGGCGATCTAACTGTTCAGCATATTGTACCACGGAGAAGAGTTGTTGTATTTAGCACCACGGGCTTCTGCACAGGCTGTTACATTCCTCCAGTTCACCAAGATCAGTTTTGGCTGGTTTCTTCGAACGTTTTGCAGCTTGAGAAGCTGCTGCAGCTGGCATCAAAGATAGTTCATACAAATTACCCTATAAGCAGATTTGTTTCCGTGAAGGCTGCATAAGCATTTGAGGACCCAGGATTGGGTAGGAGGTGGTATTTGACCGACCACTTACTGAGGGATTGGCATGGGGAAGGTTGTTCAAGAGGCTGAGCCTGTGTTTTCTGGTGCGCCCATGAAGGCTCTTTTGTGTTCATCAAGGTTGATTTTTTGCATTTGGGAAGTTCCTGCGGGTGCTGGTTCATCAAGGACATGGTGCGAGTAAAGTTATCGCTATGGTTTGATTGGTGGTCTTTCCTAGTCCAGATAATAGATTGTATTCTGAATTGTATTATATATGAAGTTACCAGTTTCCTAGTTGGTGTTCTATATTTGGCTATACCCAACCTGGTTTTTAGTTGTTTTATGCCAGTTTAAACTTTAAATTGTAAACACGTTGCTTTGGAGGCTGTTATGCCCAGTTGTAAGACACTCTTTTATGGGAAGCTTGTGTGGCCAACAGTTGGATTACGAAGGTTGGGTCCCTGGGTGTAGTGCTGTATGAGGTGGCCTCTTTTCTTTCCTTTTAAATTAATGGGATTTAAATAAATACCCCTCCTTTTCATGGGTCTTCACAAACACTCCTAAGAACTTTATAAATATCCTTAAAGGGTATATTTTAAGTTTTTAGGGTATAGTTTTTGGCACATCTAAAATTATATTAAGTCAATTCAACCTCCGTAGGAGGTTGGGTTGACGTTTTCACGCGTCAAGAACATACTAGTTCATTTTCATTATCCACTTAAAATAACCCCTTAGGGATATTTGTGAAGTTCATAGGGGTATTTATGAAGACCTTGAAAAGGAAGGGTATTTAATTAATGTTCCCTTTAAATTACCATAAAAGAGAGAGAGAGAGAGCTCAAAAGGTCTGAATCAAATCTGGTCAAAGATTTTAGGAGGCGATCTACAACCTAGTGAAGCAAAGCAAATCTTAACAAAAGGAGACGCCTGCCGTGATGATTGGAGAAATTTTTCATATGATGGGTTTTTGGTATGATCTCGAATTTTTAGAGTAATTATTTGGATCTTTTTTCTTCTTCTTTTGCAAATAATATCATGGATGGCAATTGGTTTACTTTTGCGATTTAGTACTTTTAATTGCTGAATGCTTAACTTTGTGTTCTTTCGTTAGAATTAATTGCTTGGTGATGAGTATGCTGATTTATATTTTGCATAACGCCCATCGGCCATCGATAGGTTCTTGAATGCTTTTAAGGTGTTCTCAACCAATTTTAGCGCATTTCTCTGTGTGATAAATTTTTGTTACAAAATCTGCCCTTGCTGCCTCTGATCGGTTCAGGATATCCGTCTATGAGTCTAAATTGCATATATACTGGTGTTTCTGTACCTTGCCATCTCTGCTAATTTTGCAATAACCATTATGTCCATCATGATCACGCGCCATAACTGGGTTTCTTGCTGTTTGTATGATTGACGAAAGTTGGGACTTGGGAAACCATATTTTGCCATCTTACCTCACAAGGAAGACTGTGGGGTGTTTTGTTCAACTCCCACAGACTGCACAACATTAGTTAGGGCTAAGAAGCTAGAACATCTACTTCATTTACTCTCTTGTGTTTTTGATAGGAAAGATAATTCATTAGAAAAAAAACTACTGTCTGGAGGTAACAGACCAATCTTTATGTTTGATAGTTGCGGAATTAAAAGTTGCTTAGGGAGAGTGTCATCAGCAGAATTTGCTATTCTCTTTACAAACATAAATTTCCAGTCTCTAAAAAAAGCTTAGTCTGTGTAAACAGCACTGAATCATACTAGCAGTCCAACTAACACTTTCAGTTACAGCATCACAACATTCCCCTCCTTTCAGGTGTAGTCCCTTTTGAATCTGACACAGCCCATTCCATTACTGCTTCTAACATTCCACTTGCTTCAGCCTGCTCCCCATCTAGCACTATGGTATAGTACTACCTGCAAAACTTTTTGAATTAGTCCAATACCTTAACTTATGTCCTCCATATGTTCATGTCCAATACCTGTGCTGCTTCCAGTGCAATAAGATTCAAAGCAGATATATTATACGCACAACATTCAACTCATGGACTTGACTTGACAAACTTTTAATCATGCAGCTAGTAAGGAATGTGACTTCCGTGGTTGATGTAAACTAACACAAGCAGTGAATCCAAAATGCAACTGCTAGGGTCAAAGGATGGATCTTGGACAAACAACTGATGTTACCTTATTGGAGAATTATCCACTTTGAGCAGTAACTGGCTAGTGAAGTAACATACACATGGGTAATCTCTGACTCTCATATTTCTCTCCAACTTATCCAACTGCCCTACCTTTAACTTATAGTTTATACTACACTACTATGCTGCTCTTTTTTTTTCATTTTGGTATCATGAATATTATATAATGGAACATTCGAGGGTATGTCATTAGAGAACGAAACCTTGGGCATTCTTTCTTTATCTGATCACTAAATCCTGACTGATGAGCCTAATTTCATCCTCATCAAAAAAAAAAAAAAAAAAAAAAAAAAAACAAACTGTCACTCTGAAGTTCTTTCACTTCCTAAGGTAGGTTTGAGCACGATTTCAACTTGTCTAAGGACACATCATGGTTATGTAATCTCACAATATAGCTTGAGATGATAAAATTGAATCTGCATTAAGAGATGTTAGAATAATATATAACATGGTTTTTAAACAATAGGGTGATTCAACATCAGTATCCTCAAAGTGAAAAACTTAGAGCCGAGATAAATGTACTAACCTCCTTTGATATTTAGTTGTGGACTTTCATTTTGAATGAAAGGGTACGTCACATATTCTAAATCTTTCAGGCTCAAAGTAACATCAATAGGAGAAACATCCTTGACAATCACGGTATCTCCGAGCAACATGGAAAACTTTTTACGGGATTTATCTTCCACGTGTTGAAACCCAAGTATGACTTTGAAAGCCATTCCTGATTTCACAATTCTATCGTTCTCCGGATCCAAGTTGAGGTTGGATTCATTGAAATCAATCCCGACACCCATCCCAGCAGATTTTGTTAGGTATTGTAATAAATGAGGTGCTTGAGTCTTAACTATATTCTTTCCTTCTTTGTAAGCATCACTTAATTTGTTTCCAGACCTAAGAGTTTGTATAACCTTTTTTTGTGCAGCCAAGAGAACCATGTATGCTTTCTTCTGCGAAATAGAGGGTTTGATGAGAAACGTTCTAGCAACGTAAGAGCAATAGTCATTGAATGACGAGCTAAGAGAGCATGTAACCACGTTCTTGGACACAAAAATCAAGTTTTTGTTGTTACTTGTAACGGACGGCTCGAAGTTGAAGTCATCCCCTTCCCCACTTTGTATCACAGGAGGATGACAAATATTGATCCACTCATGCTTAAGCTGCACACCTATTGCTGCCGGATTCACTATACACTTCATCATCATTTGTGCTAAATCCCAATGAGAAGCATCCTCATCTTCAAGCACAATTTCCCTAAGAGTTTTTACCATGCACTCATCCATCACAGTATAATTTAGATATGCAGATTTCTCTATATTGTCAAGTTCGTAGTTGTTTTTTACCACAAACAATTCAGCAAAGCCATTTGTTACATCAATAGTACGCAGATTGGAGGGCATCCTTTCTTGAAACCAGGTGTCATAGACACTCACGGGTGAACTTAGGCCAACATAAATAATGCTTTCACCATTGAATTGTTTACGTTTTTTTCTAAATGTCCTATCCATTTGTGCAATCTCTTCACGGATTTTTCCAAATATCGTATCCATTTGTGCAATCCCACCATCTGTTGTACTCATTTCATATGTCTTCAAAATTAAAGGATGAGTAGCAGTAACCGTGGCTCTTTGCAATACACTAAGTAAACATCCATGGTAATCACTAGACAAACAGTGAATATGTGTCTTCGTGAAGATGAATACAGTATCCAGAAATTCTAACCCAAACAGCCAAACACTTAAAATTGATGATGTCAATGACCTTCTGGTTTTGTAAGATGAGGGAGTTTGAACAATAATAAAATCTGAATTCCCCCATAAATTGTGATCGTTATATTGCCATTGCTCATAAAACTTGTCTAAACGATTGGGTAAGTCTTCAATCGTTATAGATTTACTACTTCCTCCTACTAACATGCTTCTAGTGTCTTCTTCCATAACTCTGAAAAATGATTAGAACTACTTTTTATAAGTGAACATAACACTAAAAAAAAAAACAATCAAATTCAATTACAATCAAATAAAGCTTGCTTTGGTAGAACACAATCACTACTAGTGATTAGAAAAACAAAAAATCAATTACTTGGAACAATAAAGCGAAACAACAAATCTGTACAGGAAAACAAAGAAAGAAAGAAAACCAAATACAATCTATCTATTATTACTCAACAATAGTTGATAGAGGTAGAAGGTAAAGGGGACTTACATCTCAAAGTTTGATACAGGATAGAAGATTGGTCTCCAAAATGAACTGTTTTATTCCAAGATCTGTTTAAAGCTAAAGGCTATAAAGGTTTTCAGTATTGAAATGGGTAGAAGATGATATAATCTCCATGATGAACTCTTTTTTTTTTTTTTCCAAGATCTGTTTAAAGCTAAAAGCTATGGAGGTTTTTGGCATTGAAACATATATATGTACGTACTAGTAGTACTATTACAAAGCAGTTGGGGTGTGGGACCTAGTTCCTTTACTCACTTCCTAATCATTTATTAACGGTAATAAGTCGCACCTACCCAGGACAGGAATAGTACATATGAGGTTGGTTTTCAATTTCGACACTTATTAGGACCACGGGCTGCAAAGCACAAGGGCAAAATTGTCAACCAACGGACGGCTAATCCTCTCACCAAATAATTTCTGTGGATCCTAATAAACTAAACGAGTCTCTCTCTCTGCAACAACAAAGAGGTAAGATTTCCAATTTTCAGCTCCCACTTCAAATAATTCTGTAATCAATTCTTTCAAAATCTTATTATCAAATGCATAATTAGAATGATATGGAAATATCAAAAAAAATCCTTAATTTTTCTGTTTTTCAGGTAAAAAAATGGCTTCAATTACTATCATTACAACCCCAATTCCCTCACTGATCCTCCAACGAGGAAAAACCCTTTTCAGACCACTTCAACAAGTACAAGTTTCTGCTGCTGGAGGTACACTTTTTCTGTTGAAATTCACCAGTTTCTCGAATTTACTATTCACTGTACAGTACACCACAAATTTCAGGTTTTTCACTGGTTTCAATCCTTTGTGGATTCTGTTGTGCATGATTTCTGTTCTAATCCCATTAGATATCCAACTACCCGTTAACGGATATCGATAACAATTGCAAAGGTTGTTCTTGTTCAGTGTCTAGAAGAGAGTTTGGTTTATGAAGTGCATCTAGTTTTTAGCAAATTTAGTGTTCTTTGTTTAGTATCTCATATGCAGTTTAAGCAACTAAAATGGGTTTGACTTATACCGGTTGTCGGCTAAAGATGTCACCAATATTGGTTAATCATTATGAAATTACAATGTAGGGTTCTTTAGTGTTGATTGGTTTTTCGCATTACAGGAAAACGAAGATCTATTGCATTTGTTGTTAAGGCTACACGGGAAAGCTCTGAATCCTCCCCGAGTATCGTAGAATTTGTTCAAAATGCTGTAAGTTATATGCGATATTCTTTACTATGCTCATTTTTATTTACTAAGTAATGAACAACTTTAACTCGTTCTGTACCTTGTCAATATCAGTGGAGCAAGTCAGAAGATCGAATTGCTATTGTTGGTTTGGGATTTGCGGGGATTGTAGGTTTATGGGCATCAGCTAATGTTGTCTCGGTAATTAACCTTACTTCCTTGCATGTTTTGTTCTGATTGATGGTCGGAAAAAATGCTTAACTAGAGTAAAGTCCATTCATCTCGCACAATGTGGAGATGCAATTAGAGTAGGAAGACAATGGATAATCACGTTATGAAATGATTCTTTGTGGCTTTGCTTTTGTGTATCCTTTCACATCATCAGTTTAATATTGAAATCTATTATCCCACCGTCATTTTCTTGGACAGTATGATTGGAAGACCTTTTTTTCCGCATTTTGGTGGAATTGTTGAGATTAAATTTCACTCTGATGGGTATAATCTGAGATGACATAATTGTATATACGGTGGACTAGTTCTTGTGTTTAACTCTCATACTTTGAGTAAAGCACTCACAAGTTCATCTTCTGACGATTCTTTTCTCTTTGGGGTTTCCTGTGTAGGCCGTTGACAAGATTCCTATTCTCCCAAGTACACTAGAATTCATCGGGATATTATTTTCTTGGGTAAAATAGTCTCATTTGCTTAGTTATGTTAATACTGTTTATCTGAATTCTTCCATTTTCTCATGTAAAGCTGTTTCATCTTTTTCTGGCCTGTTTCAGTGGTTCACCTATCGGTATCTCTTGTTCAAGCCTGACAGGTGAGGAACTACGCGATAGATTTTCTAATTCGTCTTGCTAATTTAATGCTTATTTTTGTTACAACTTAAAATAGAAGAATTTGCAGTATGAAGTTTGCATTAGTTTCAGTCATTCAAAATGATTCACATCTGACTCGGATAAATGTGCTTGGTGTTTGTTCTCTTACAGGGAAGAGCTTTCGCAAATCGTCAAAAAATCAATTTCAGAAGTGTTAGGGCAGTGACAATGTGCAACAGTTAAGCCAGCTACATGAAAATATTGAAGCGAATGACTGATGCTTCCCAATGTATTTAGTGACCGGTTTTCCACTGAATAATGTTACTATTATGGCAATGCTAATTTGTAAAGCATAAGAGAGCTTCTGTTGAAAACACTGTTTGTCAGTTGTATTATTTTGTTTATAATATTGCCTATCTCAGGTTTTAGTAAAGCAGCTTCTTGTGAAAAGTGATTGCACGAAGTGATGCTTCCTGGAGGGGCTTATGAATGATAGGAACAATCGCCAAGAAATAATATGATGGTGCCACTGGCACCTGATAAATGAGGGCTCAATTCATCTAATTAGAAGAGGTAGCTGCGCCTGTGCCGTGCATCTGACAAATGAGTGTGCAGATCACTCAGGAAAAACATGGTCTATGTTATCATCCATTTCTAAATTTGTGAGAATTGGGATCAGTAACATTTACATTATTAATGGGTCAAACTATTTTTACAAAAATGAATATGTATCAACAAAAACTCGCATCTAAATACTACTAGTAAGATGAAGAAAAACTAAATAGCAGATTATACACATCAACGAACGCCCTTTTCACCAGCCATTTCACTATCCACAGTACGCACAGTAGAGGAACGGGTCCGGGTCCGGATGTACTTACTCATGCTACGAGTCTTGACAGCTTCAACTGCATTGTTGACAGCTTCTCCGACCCGTAAACTCGGCCTTGAGGTAGTACCTCGAGTTCTTTCTCTCTTGCCAAGTTCTGCATCATTCGGGTTCATGTCTTCCTCGACTACTGAGTTACCACCAGAAATATGAATTTGATGAGGATCTAGTTTTACTGATGGTGATGTATGATTATCAATCTCAATGGAACCAGTTGCTTTCTCCACAGCCTCAACACAGAAGACATTTTCACTAGCAACTTGATCACCTACCTTCTCACCAGAAGTATCACCCGCAACATAACCTTGTGACTCGCCCCCAACACTAGAATCAGTTCCAACAGAAGATAATATACTCTCAGATTGCACATTTTTAGTTACAACTACTCCACCGTTGCTACTATGTAATAGATCGACATCCATCTCATTGGAACCTAGTTCACCGCAAACGCCATTTTCACTTTCCAAGTGATCAGTCTGCATCTCACAAGTAGAATCACCAGCGTCATTTCTTTGATTCTCTTTTTCAACTCTAGAATTGGATGGACCGCCAGTACTTTGCTTCTCAATAGAATGAACCACATTCTTGACAGCTTCTCTGACCCGTAAACTCATCCGTGAGGCACTACCTCCAGTTCTCTTTCTCTTGCCAAGTTCTGCAACATTCAAATTCATGTCTTTCTCGACTACTAAGTTACCACCAGAAGATTGAATCTGATGAGGATCTAGCTTTACTGACAGTGATGTATCATCATCAATCTCAATGGTACCAGCTGCTTTCTCCACAACCTCAACACAGACCACAGTTTCACTATCAACTTGATCACTTATCTTCTCACCAGAAGTATTACCTGCAACATAACCTTGTGACTCACCCCCAACACTAGAATCGATTCCAACAGAAGATAATATATTTTCAGATTGCACATTGCTAGTTACGATAACTCTATCGTAATTACTATGTAATTGATCAACATCCATCTCGCTGGAACCTATTAATTCACCTTCAACTTCACCACAAACACCATTTTCACTTTCCAAGTGATCAATCTGCATCTCACTAGTAGAATCAGCGGCGTCATTTCTTAGATTCCCTTCTTCAACTCTAGAATTGGATGGACCAGTGCCAGTACTTTGCTTCTCAACAGAATGAACCTCACTCCGGCAACTCTCTGGACCAATTAATGAATTTAGTTGCATTTGGACACAAACAGCTAGAGAAATCGCGTGATCCCGAATCAAAGAATCATGCGGTGGACAATGCAGCATATTTATCAGAGTCTGCCTATACTTATAAAGGCTGATAGACACTTTGGCAGACCCCTTACTTCGACAGATTTTACTCACCTTTATTACATGCTTGCAAAGATTACCCATTCTAGACCAGTTGCAGTCACACATTGCAAATTCACAACCTGGGTTCCAAACAAATTGAGCCTTCTCTTGATCATGCTGGCTTATTACTTTGGCATATCCACCTTCAAAAGTAACATCAGCATCAGGTATCTGCAATGCTTGGCGCCATGATGTCAAACCACTCATCCACTCGTCTTTCCTGTATCGTGCAAAATCTTCTTTTCCTTTATACCCATCAAGCCAGAAATAAGAATGCACTTTAGTACTCAGCTTTTCAACAAGCCAATCAGTGCGTTGGTAAACTTTCGGATCCTTCTCATTTAACAACCTGAGCTTTAGTTGGTGATGATAACACTCCAAAGCTGCACAAGTCTCCTGGCTGGCAAGCGGCAAATTTTTCAGTGCACTTATCCACAATCCTGAGCGAAAGGATAAATAATTATTCTCTCCACGTAAGCATAGATACATATAAACACCTTTAAAGTGGTTAAACTTCAGTAGCCATTTTGTAACAAAAATTTAAAACAACTATCAGTGAGCACCAGTGCTACATACATGTTAAATTAACAAAATAACAGGGTCTTATTGATATGATAATTTCTACGGTCATGACAGCGTACTACAGTCTGTAAAGTTTCTCAACCATTCAGATATTATAATCTCTATGTCCAATATTCCAGAATAATGATAGAGAGGCAATCTAACAGAGAACAAACCACTACATGTTATATAAACATTAAAAATAGGTACTCCTGTGGCATCCAATCACATCTAAAGTGAGGCGTATTTGACAAAAATCCATTTGGTATGGTTTCTGGCTAACCTGATTTGTTAATGGCTGAAAGTCCAAAACAACCGGTGAAACCGAGTACTTTCACAAAGAGCCACAAACCTCATAGAAACATATATATATATATATCAAGAAAAACTTTGAACTGCTTTTTGGAATCAAGCAAGCAATGGGAAAGTTTGAAATTTATTCAGTGTGAGAAGATGGTGGCATCACATAAAGGATAAAGCACAAAACAATAGTTTATTAGAAAAAGAGGTCGAACCTATTCTTGGAAGCCAGTTTGCCTTGAAGTACTCTAAGAAATCTGGGCAGTCGACAAAATCTTCCATGAAGTCCTTAAACAAATTCAGATCACCATTTCCTTGACAGACACTATATACTGCCTGACCAAGGCGTTTAAACATCTCACAGCGCATCTCAGTTTCTGGACATTTCTTCACTAGGTGTTTGTGCCAGGCATGACGAACCCGCCAAAAGCATATCAATATAGAACAATGAAATACTTCCCTGCGTAAGTAAATTAAAAGTTACACATTAGCAAGCAAAAGAGAGAAAAAAATATAGATTAAACATACAACTTTAGTCTCTAGGTCCTTCTACGATAACGAGGTATTCTCACCACGACACTCATTCTCCTCAAATTAACTACCTTGATGGGGAATCATCTCTTGAATAACAAAACCACAGTTTTAGTTGATTTTCAAATTTTAAAATTTCAGTAAAGGCATGCTTTATAATCTGGGGTATATTAGTACAGAATACACGATTTAACAGACATAATTTGCAGCAAATACAAAATGTGGGGATGAAAATCATTTCACTCAAGTGTAAAGGTCAAGACCTGATGGAATGAACATCTGCAGAAGGATCATCCACCACAAACCCACCCAACTTCCATGTAGGATCTTTTGAATGGACTTTCTTATAAAGAGCCCTAACCCACTTGTGGGTGCTCTCGTTTCCAAACCGTGAAGTAAGAATCCAAGCAACTGGAATAGCTTTGTTTTCCGAGTCAAACACCAGGAGACTGAGAACGGGATACTGGAACCAAAAAAAAAAGTAAGTAAAAAAAGTTCAAGAAATCTTTGTGGAACAACAGATGATTTGTATCATCGTTCAGCAAGCCCAAGCTGACACCAATTGTCATACAGAATCAACCCACATTAACAAATATTTAAGCCGTAACTACAACCTAAGCCTTTTGAGCTGCCTTCATTAACCATTAGTATCCATGCAACTATTTGGTAGGCGTAAAGTCACATGTAAGGAGATCGCATAGCATATAGAAAGAAAAAGAAATGAACCTTCAATTTATTCATTCCAAATCTTGAATCAGATACCACGAGGCTGTTATTGCCAAACCGAATCATTTGCTGCAACTGCCATTCTGTTTGGATGCCAAGAACGAAAGGGTCTTCATCAGTAAAATCCTCGTAAAAGAAAACATGACTCTGGTGGCTTTCAACCCACATGCCGATGCTAACCATGTCATCTTCATCCAATTCGTAGTTGGAACGACGGATAGACCTCTCTAATCTCCGTACATACCTGTGTGTGAGAAGGTCATCACGGTTTCGCGGACCCCCTTGCTTCTCAACAAATTCATTGTGTCTTTGCATTATCGTTTCCACTGACACTCCAACATGAAGCAGTGATAAAACTCGTAGACGAAAATCATCTGAGATATAAGGAGCGAACGCTGCCCTAGTTCCAACAGATTTCTGATCTTGTGGACCATGGCAAGGTTGTTCACTCTTGTCAACATGCTTATCCTGATTATAAATGATAAGTGCGATTGATGGATCTGCAATTAAGCGCTTCACAATAAAATGACAAACACATCCTCTCTTTGTATTTGGTCTGCCAGCAGATTTCTTCTTAGGAACATAAGTACTCCTGCTAGGTCGTACAATCCCTCCTTTCCTGTGATCGTCTGGACCAAAGGAGCACCAATACCTGATACATTTAACTTGGATTACCTAACTGAACAAGAGTTGATAAGAGGAGCATCCAAATTAGAAACTAACAATTAGGTCTTACAGAATATATTCGAGAATGCCATCAACTTTCTGTTTGCAATGCATCTCTGGAGGTCTTTTTCTCCTTGCTTCGACATGAAATCTAGTGGGACATTCTTCATTTGCGGATTCACCTCTCACAAAGTCACCAACCCTTGGATAGGGAATTCGAGCAACTCTATCAATCTTGTCACGCCAACCTACCACTTTAGACCACACTAGATCAGCAGCAGAGAATTCCAATGTTGGAGGACTCTGTACCGGAAGAGAGAATATCTCATCCCACCTCAGCATCTGCAATAACACAGGAGAAGCACCCACTTTCTTAATACACAAAAACCTAGCCTACTAAAACATAAAAATTCAAACTTTCCCAGTCAGGGAATCAACTATTACTCTATAAAAATTCTAACTTTCCATTACTATTCACTACAGCAAACAGTGAACTTCACAAAATGACGGAAAATGAAAGTTGGGTGTGTGTTTAACCCTAAAATAATAAGACTGCTAACCCAAGCTTCCACATTTATGCACCTCAAACGAGATTGAAAGCAGAGTACAGGAAAAACCTAATAGACATTAATTCAAATACCTTTCAGTCGTAATGGAAAGTTTTACATTTTTAATCTTAATAGACATTAAAAATCCAAAAGAAATGGAGAGAATTAGAGTACCTTTTTGGTTTGATTGATTGAACGAAGAAGCAACGCCAACAAATTGGAGGTTGAAGAAGAACAGAGGAGAGAGTAGCAGAAAATTTTCCTTGCCCTAACTTTTATCAGAAGAAACTAGGGCAAAATAGGAATTGATGACACAATTTTGAACAAAGGTCATTCGACTCATTCCTGTGAGTCCTTTCGGTGTTTCGCAAATCCCACAGACCAAATCAAGGTAAGTTGACTACTATGCCCTGATTTTTATTTTTATTTTTATTTTTATTTGGGAATAATATTTTTATACAAAGCTTTTGGTCGGTAACCTAGCAACAAGCTGGGCCCCAAAATAAATATGCGGGAAGCAAGAATTGATAATTCCCGAAAACCACCTAGTAATATTTTTATTTTATTATGTCTTTGAGAAAAATCAAAAAATCTCGAAAACCAAAACAAAGCCATTTATTTTTTATTCAGATTTTATTCCCGTTGGATCCAATCTGAGCAAGGATTTTTTTTTTCCTTTTTAGATTTTAGATCATAGTTAATAGAATAAGATGTTTTTATTTTGTTTTTGGTGTCTTTCAATTTATTTCTTTGTCGTTTGCGGTAATTTTTTCGGCATGGTGGGACGATTTCACCAAATTATGATAGTTCGTTCATGACTTGATAATCTCGATTCAGTATTGTATCGCTCTGAATCCATACCCCAAGTAATTTAGGGCATTCACGCTTTCCTTTTGGTGGTGTGGCTTTTTGCTTGGTACGTCATCCGCGTCTTGGCCCCGCTCCTCTCGCATCCAAGCGAACATAACGCAACTTAGGCTTTATTCGGAATCGCATATTTTTGCAATCTTTTGATCTCCTTTTAGCTTTACCACGCCTCTTTATGTTTGAAACTTTAGATCCATCATATGTATTTCTTCCGAGTATTTCTGAGTAGTACGTACTCGCGTGGATTATTGAGAACTGCGTTAGCATTGTTGTTGGTCCAGCTTTAACGTTTTGGAGGATTAGTTTTAGGGGCTCCGTTTTCACTCCACCGAAGCTAAAATCCTTGTTATTGGCTGATGCAGGTCGTAACTGTGCATTTTCATTCATATATACTTATTGTAGAATAATAAATCTATGAGCTTCCCGCATCAACTAATATTCTTATGGTTTCCTAATTGTTGATTGTTAGGGTCAATATTAACAGATCAAAGTGAGGGTAGTCTGTATCATTGTAATAATCGTTTTGGAATACAATCGGCAAGGAAGGCTTCCTGAATTCTCTCATTGCTCCGCTGGGGTTTTCATAGATATCTTGTTGTATTTATACTCATCTGCGCAAACTTTGGACAATTAACTCAGACAAATCTATCAATCCTTTGATTCTTTCTTTGATCACGCTTACAACGTCAGCATGTAGTATGTCTTGTTGCAGCTCTCTTTCATCTATTAGGTTTTGGACCAAGCTTTCAGATATCGGCAGTCGTCTGTGGTGTGTCCCGAGTTGTGACGGAATACGTGATAGACTAGCCCTAGTGCTTGCCAGCTCTTCAACTCTTTGTTGCGGAAGTAATATTGGTATTAGAGCATTGTTTGATCAAACTCACAAGTTTTGGTATATCAAGCTTGTTGTCATACTTAGTTGATCAAAACTATATCTTCATTTATAGTCTAATAGAGCCATTCTCGGATGAATAAAGCATCATCGTTGAGTATCAGAATTTACCAATCTACCTTGAAGATTGAAGAGCATCGGCGTCAATGAAAACTTCATCAATAAAGGTATTTGAAGACTGACTAATCTATTTACTCATATTATCTATCATTCTATATTCTGAGACATGTAGTATGATTCAAGTATCATGATGAACATTGCAAAGAAGAATTCAAGCAATGCGGGGTAGTCAAGTTAGTTCTTATGTTCACAAATTGCTTTACCAGTTCACGAACTTGAACTTATAAAAATAAAAACTTGATAATTAAATCTCAATGAACTCGCGTACATGAACTGATTTGCTCAATTTGCGAACTGGTTAATTTTGAGATAGTCTTGGATACTATTTTTTTCAATAGTACACAAATTGATTTACATAGTTCGCAAACTAGTTGATTTTTAGAGTTTCATGTACACCTTTTGTATTCAAGTACACACTATTTTGGACAGTTCATGAACTTGTCAAATACAAAAAAAACTCATGAGTTACGAGGCGAATATTTGTTCCCGAACTGTGTTCTGGACATTTCACGAAGTGATTTTCGTCTTGTAACTTTAAGATTGTCGTTTCCGGAATTACTTAACCATTGGTCTTGGAAAACCACTTAATTAGTGCATAACATTTACTTACGGTTGCACACATTTTCTTTGTGATTCAAACTAAACTTCTCACATGCTTACATGAACAACCTATATGGATAAGTTTTAGCTTGCTTGTTTACAAAGGAATTCGTAAACATGAAAACTAGTTCATGAACCTAACTTTATTTGTAAGCTACCAAGCATTTTTCATCAATAAAAGTAGAAGACTTCTTCCAAACTAGAATCTTAATCCTGGCACTTCTGTAGTTGCGGATAGATCCATCCTCTAAAACCTAGGTTTCCTCTGGAAAACTATTTTAGGTTACGAATTTGGAAGTCTTCGTTAAGGTAATCGTGAATCCCGGTCAGACTATCGTTTGCCTAATAGTTCTTTAATATTCGGATGTGTTCTTACTGATTGTTGTAGTTTCTGAACTTTATATCAGGAACAAGATGGATAGTAATCACAAGGTACTCTTCGTCTTAGACTTTATGATTCCACAAGATAAATATCTAGATAACTTCTGGTTTGATTTGTTTAGATTGTTCTTGTGAAGTGGAATATATTAGGCATCTCTGTAACTTTTGAAGAGAATAAGTTGCCTAATAGTTGAGTTTGCTTGATATTTTATTGAAGATATCTCATAGCATATAGATTTCCAATACGTTGATTGAATATATTTCTGAAGACAAATCAAATATGATTTCCTTTAAAGGCAAAATAGTCAAAAAGTCTTCGTTGAAGATAAAGAAGACTCCTAGGACTGTAAACAAAGTTATTTAGGGGAATCAAGTTGTGTAGGGTCTTGCGAGATCCAAGGGACGTAAGGAACGCAACTTCGTAGGGTCTGTTTGGTCTCAACTACATTCCATCTTGTTGTCAGATAGTAGGTCATTGTCGCTGCTTAATACAGTGTGTTAGAGCGTTGCTCGGTCGAACTCGCAAGTTTTGATATCTCAAGCTTGTGATCAACGTTAGATGCACAAAACCATATCTTGATTTCTAGTCTACCAAAGTCAATTCTCGGACTAGGATTAGAGCATGGTAGTTGAGTATTAGACATCACTGAATAACCCTCCAACAGTGAAAACTGAATCAAATGAAGACATTAAGAGAACTTCATCAACATAGAGGTATGTGAGGACTGAACCAACCAATTTACTCACGACATTATCATTCTATCTTTATGAGACTATGTTGTGTGATTTTACTTAGTAGATTTCATATTGCAATGAAGAATACTCGAGTCAATCTTGTCTTGTTAAACATCTCAAAATATGACTCAAGCAATGGATGTTCATGGATCCTTAGCAATCTTAGTTAAGAACAATTTATTTTTCAAAAACTATTTATGTTTCAAGTTGATCATTTGGAAATTGCCCAAGCAAAGATATTTCTTATTATGACGATTGGGAATGTTTCAGATCATGAAAGAGAGTTTCAGAACTACTGAGATTTTGTAAATAGGGTAAGTACGCGCCTAGTCAACTGAGTTCTGGAACATATATGTATGTACACATACCTAGTACGCATACCCTGGGGTTCTGAATTCATATAAAGGGGGAGGTACCAAATACCCAGGTTCTGAATTCGTAGGTACACATACCCAGTATGCGTACAAGGACCATAGGTACATGTACCTTTGCAGATACCCACCTAGTATGAATTAAGCAGATACTCATAAACTATTTTCAAAAATATGTTTGGCATTGTTGCACCTCTCGTGAACACTTCTAGGACATATTTGATCACTAAATCACTTTGTGTTTGTGAATCATGATTTAAGTATTAAGTGTTAAATAAACATGATTATGCTTATAAGTTCTTAAGGCATATTTTCCATGAACTATCATTGTACACAGTTATAGTACCCTTGAATATAGTGTATATTATTCTATGTAATTTCAAGAAAAACTTCTCATATGCTTACATGAACTCCTAACAAGAGTCTTATATAAACTGGGAAACTGTCTGCTTGAATCTTAAGTTATATTAGCTTGAATTGAAAGCTACCATTGGTCTTGAAAGTCTACAAATAAAGAGACTCAAACAACTGGGAATTTTAATCCCTGAAATTTTCGTGTCCGAGTTGTATACTAGAGTCGTCCCCTATTAACTTAAGTTTCCTCTGAGAAGCATAATTAGGTTTACGACTTAAACACTTCACTTAGGCATTCATGAAGCCAGGTCCGACTATCTTTACCCTGATAGTTCACAAATCCTGGTCTTGTTCTTATTGATTGTAGAGGTTTTTGTCAATTTCCGATCAAGAACGAGATAAATAGAAATCACAAAGTTCTTTTCGTCTCAGACTTTGTAATTCCTCAAGATAATGTATAAAACTCTTTTTGTTGAACGGTTTAAGATTTTGTTGAGATAAGGTTAACAATACAGGCTTCTCAGCTAACTGAGTGTAAGTGCTTTGGATTTTTAAGGTTTGCTAGCTTTTAAACGATCTAAAGGAAAATCAAATAGGCTTATCTTTTAGAGGCAGATTGGTATCAAAAATCTCCACTTAGGTTGAAGCAACTATTAGGATGTAAAGGACGTCAACTAAGGGATCAATTACGTAGAGTTTTGTGAGGTTCAAGAGACGTAAGGAGCATGAATGCAGTTGAATTTCTTAGAGGGTTAATTCGGTCTCAACTACATTCCAGACCGAAGTCTGATAGTAGGCTAGTCTGTCGCTACTAAATACAATTTGGTGTTCAAATAAAGACGAGGTCTCAGGGTTTTTCTTCATGTTAGTTTTTCTCGTTAAAAAAACTTCTGGCGTCTTGTGTTTTTTCTTTTCCGCGGTATCTTATTTTATCTTTATAATATGAATAATACAAGTAGTACGTATTCTACCTATTTAGTTTAAGTCCTTATTAGTTGTAATCAATTACGAGACTTGTTCTTGTAGAATTCATATCTGGGAATATAGGTAACAAGTTTTATACTTGACAGAATTCAGATCCTCTTGATTTGGATACGACCAGATTGATCTTGGATATTGATTTGTGAGATCATCCAAGAACTCTTATGCACAATCAAGTTCACATACTTTTTTTTCTAGACATATTATGTGGAAGAGATAATAGTAGAACAATACATATATATTGTTCAAGAATCTTTAATTAGATCTACTTGCAATCGTATTAGGTTTTGTCCATACAGGTGTTGATGGTGGTTTTTAGTTCAGGGATAAGATTGTAAAACTTTGTAATAAATGCATCGTCGTTCTGCGAAGAAGCTGAGCCATTTAAGAGTGATGAGCGCCCAAACCTCTTTACTTACATATGTATTGAGCAATTCAGTATATGTATATAAATTTATCCAGAATAGTGCATGTAGCAACAATCCCAAATATTCTATAAATTTTATTAAACTCCCGCTTGCATTATTCACTAATGTACAGCCGGTCGAGTATTTTCCTATGCTATGTTCCCCATTGAACTCTTAATATTGGTATGACATGACAATTAATGTTCACTCGCAGCGGAGTAGCGTGAATTTCCCGAAGTGTCAGTATTAAGATCTGCATGAAAATACTCAGGAACACGCAAGTTGTACCGCTCTCTGATAAAGAGATTTCTTGTGTCAACACACAAATAATTTATCGAAAATTGTTTAATTTTGTGTCAGCTCACGAAATTCAATTTTCTAACCTAATTTTACCTATTTGCAAAAATTAGGTTTTTTGCACCCTGCGCAATATCTCGAACCCTATTGGTCCGCCATGGACTAGTAGGAGCAACGTCAGAAAGCAAGAAATAAAAGAGGAGTTGCGGCAAATAGGAGCAACAACAAGAGGAGGCGTGGTCGCGCCACATGGCTGGCCAGTTTTCCCTAGCACGCACCACCTGTAGCCGGATGGCCACGCTCCATGTTGCCCTTATCGGCCCCCCTTTCCCATCGACCAATCAAGTCGCTCTAAATGCTCCACACACATTTAGAATGAGGCCAACCCCATGATGCTTGTCGGCCCGTTTCCATCGACCAATCGAATTCGCTCTAAATGCGTCACACGCATTTAGAATGAGGTCGGACCAATGCTACTTGTCGGCTCCCTTTCCATCGACCAATCAGGTCGCTCTAAATGCGCCACACGCATTTAGAATGAGGCCGGACCCATGCTGCTTGACGGCCCCCTTTCCATCGACCAATAAGGTCGCTCTAAATGCGTCACACGCATTTAGAATGAGGCCGGCCACATGCTGCTTGCCGGCCCCCTTTCATCGACCAATCAGGTCGTTCTAAATGCGCCACACGCATTTATAATGAGGCCAAACCTCGACAACACCTATTGGCCGTCGCGTCAACATAGCCGCACACACTAATTAGGGCTTTGACATGCCAAACTCTAATTTGGTTAAGACCGTTATGCCATCCCATGCCAAATAACATCACCTAGGCATTAAGATGTGGCAACTAGAGCTAATATCATTAAGCCATATTTGGATCTAACACCAATATGCCAAGATATAGTAGGAACCACTTCGCCACTATGCCACTGGCAGGTGCCACTTTGTCGCTATGCCATTGGCAGGCGCCACTTTGTCACCTTGCCACTACGCCATTGGCAGGTGCCACCTCGCCACTTAGCCACTGGAAGACGCCACTTTGCCATTGTTCCACTAGCAGGCGTCACTTTGCCACTTTGCCACTATGCAGGCGCCACTATGTTATTATGTTGCCTAGCTTGCGTGCGATTGGTCAGAATAACTAAGTCTTGCACATCAGACACACTCAGCAACCTGTTGCACATTTTTCCACGAAACACTCGAGATATCAAACATGTCACAAACTGGGGGATGCTCATTAGGGTATTGGTCTGGCGATTTACATCATGCGGCGTGCAACGCGCCCATTACAAGAAAGTGTCAGGAAAGAGCGGACGGATAATAGCAGTAAGAGAATAGCGGGTGTAAGGCTAACCAGTTTCCCCTCACAATAGGAACGTGTTGGCAACCGCTTTTACACAACCCCACTTCTCAACTACTTAACTGTCTCCACTTCCTATGAGATCAGGGGTGCTCAATGACTTGTATAAATAGGTCTTCAACCTATTTCGACCAACAACAGAGTTTTGGTTAACAACAACACAAGTATTCGGAAAAACACAAAAAGAACTGATATCTTACATTCCACAAGCCAGTTCAAAATTCTGATACAAGTCATAAAACAGCCACACCCTCAAAATTCAATATGTTGATCTCAACACCTTCTTCGCTTCCCTCCTTAAGATCAACCCTTCTCATTCACTTTGTGACCGAAGCAAGACTGGAACGACCATTTCTTGGTTTAGGCCAGGATTGTACAGATTGATCTCTCGAATCTAAAGTACTCCCGTGCAGTGCATTTGTTTAGGTTTTAGATTCGTTTCTCGGCGGCACACCCAAATTTACCATTTCCAGCAGAATCAGTTTTTACCCCAAAACAACTGGCGATCGCAGTGGGAGAGTAATCTCTCGTTTGCAAAATTAGTTTCTCAGGATTCATTCCATTTTTCTCAATTTCAAAAGGGTGGATCTTAGATCCAATTTAATCATTAAACTCAATTTAGGTTCAACAACCAATTTCAATTCCGGTGTTCCATTCTCTTAGAAGCTTCACAAAATTGCTATATCAAGCAATGCTACTGGAAATGCCTTGGATAGATGAGCACCAATAAATCTCCCAGATGAAAGGACCATAAAGCCGCGTGAAGACACATGAAGACGTGATTACTACTTAGGATGGCACAATGGCTTCTCTCGAGGTCCGAATGGAGCAGCCACATATGCAACACCATAAGTGTTATATGGAGCAAGCCGGAAACACCTCAAAGTTATCACCGATATTAATGTCTCTAGGGTCCATACTTCGGGAGATAAAAGGAAGATTCGCATAGCCGTTGTTCCAGTATGGAGATAGTCGACAACAAATCTCAACACCAGTGGAGTCCTAGAAAGGCACCTACAGAGATCACGAAAGCGAGGGTCTATCTCCATTCCACCACTACTACCATTTTATGGTCAGGAGTATCCGCTATCACTTCATCAGCAAAATGTGTAGATCCATACCATAGCGTAATTCTGGGAATTCGTACATCTACAATGACAAATGAGACTTGACACATCTTCAAATCATTCATAGGGGTTCGCCCATTATGCCGACCCAAGCAAGAGCAACCCCGGGACATTTTCAGATCTACTGGAGCCGACACATCAAGATAGCAGCCTCAAGAAGATAACGGTGCCCGCACCATCATGTCAGGAAAGAATCCGCAGCCGAGATAACTTCACACAGAGGAAGATTCGAGAAGTTGCTGCACCAAAAGTGTTAGAGCATAGCTCGGTTGAACCCACCAAGCGTTGGTATGTCAAGTTTGGTTGTCATATTTTAGTGAACCAAAACTCATTTAAAGAGTCGCTTGATTATTTACTAGAGTCAACTTCGTATAGGTTATCCTGAAAGTATTAGGATATGAGACATTACAAGTATTACGTGAAAACTTGAAGAATATGAAGAAGTAAGGAGCTACAACGACGACATCATCCTTCCACTTGAGGTTAGTAATATTTGACTTGAACTGTTTTATTCCCTAACGTATCTTTCAAGTCGTGCATATTGAAAACATAACTGTGAATCTATGAATGATTATACTCTAGTTAGACGTAGTATTAAGGAATACAATACGAAGTATAACACTTATCTTTTGAACTCGTATATAAGACATCGACATAATCGTTTGAATGATATTGTGACTATGTATGGGTATGAGGTGAAGATTTCATCCTAGGAAACAATGTTTTACATTCGTTTAAAGGAAGTAAATTCATGAACTTATTTTGTGAATCGAAAGGGAAATCGCTAGGCTTATTGGTATTGTTATTCATTGCATATCTTTTGAACTACCAAAATGTGTGTTTAGTATAACCGCTCATGACTTGCTTATGTTCTTGGTAAAACTATTCACATGGCCTGATTTTTGTATTGGTATGAATTTTATTAGTGAAACCGATCTTAAGTAATCACCTGAGATGGTATGATTGATTTGTTGTAATTGGTATGACCAACTCTAGGCAAAGGGGAACCGATCCTAGTAAGATGTGCAACCGATCACAAAAGATGAATCGATCCTTGTAAGAGGTGCATCAAGTTTCTAGTTATTGGGAGCCGATCATATGAACACGTGCAAAATGTTTTTAGTTATTGGGAAACGATCCTATGGACATGTGCAACAAATACAAGTTAGATACCATATATATGTGGGAACCGATCCTAGTACCTATTCAACCAAGTTTTGGTAACTAGCGTGACTAATTCTAGTACCCACATGGAGGTAGAACCGAAACTTATTTTGGTAGAACCGTGAAACCCATGTTTGGTGATTTGATAGGATAATCAATCACACGGTTCTTGGAAGTCAGATGAACCTATTCTAAACTCGTTTAGGAAGTGTGGCAAATCGATTCCAAGATAGTAAATATGAAAGATGATTTACTAAGTTAAGATGTCGACATACTTTGAACATGTGCAATAACGCTTATCTTTTATTGTTCAAAGATATTCTTTAATAGCTAAAGGACAATCCCGGATCGAAATAAATTAAGAATCTTTTAATTAAGGTTGTTAGTTTTGCATATCTTTAGAAAATAAAAATTAGTAATGTGCATTTACTAGTTGGAGATTTTCTAAGAGATTTTCGGTCAATATTTTGGACAAAGCATTTCCAGGAATTATGGAAATCGAATTTGGAAATATATTGCATATCTTGAGAATATTTTCGGTTTTGTAAATTCCTTGGTATCCAATCTTCCTTGGTCTATAAATATCAAAGTTTGTATTTCGACCAAACTAATCGTCAAAGCCAGCAAAACTACCTAGTTGTGTTGTTACTGGTAGAGCCGCCTATTCAGAGAGGAAAGTAACCTAATTATGTGAAATATCTTACGGCCGCTCGGTTTAAAGACTTCTTTGGGATTGAGAATCTCTATTAGTACCGTTGGTGGGAAACTAGATAATTGCGGTTTATTATTAGTTTTCGATTGATTTGATTGACTAACAGTTGTTGAACTTTGATTGCAACTTGTTTATGCTTGAGAATTTTCTATTCTGATATAAGATTCACTCAAACTAGATCGAAGTTTCGACGGGGATCTTTAGACTGTTTGTAGATCTAAAGACATCTTGTGATAATCCATTGTTAACAGACTCTGTTATGTGTGTCATTCATCATAAGAGATTCAAGTTGATTGTGTGCATGTGTTTATTGAAGATCTAAGAAGATTTGAAGACGAAGAAGATTTCTGATTTGGGTTCATAATCTTTGGTGTGCACAATACTTGTTTCGGCTGGAAAAGGATCCAACTATAATTGATTTATCTTTGTGATAGATTTGATTGATTAGTTGAGTAGATCGGCATCAATACAATTCTTTGTGATTCAAAGTATTGATTGCAAAATCTTGACAATTACTTTGGCAGTTGTTATTAGATAGATTTAAGGACCTGACAAAGGAGTTTATTAGGATAAACGGAAGAGCCTTTTGTCGAACTCAGGTTACTTGATTGAAAAGAGTTGTTACCGAACAGATTTGTTGTTCTTTACTGTTTGGAATACGAACCAAAGGAATTGTTCCGAGTGCGTGACTTATTAACAAGTTGGAGGCTCAGGGATACAAACAAAACTAGGTGAACTATAGGTTTAGTTGCTTGGTCTCAACTATACGAAGTTGGTTTAGATTTTGTATAGCGGCTTAATCCTGAGAGTATTCAATTCAGGACAAGGTCCCGGGGTTTTTCTGCATTTGCGGTTTCCTCGTTAACAAAATCTTGTTGTGTCTTTTACTTTTCTATTTCCGCAATTATAATTGTTTTTATTATAATTAGAAGTAAAATACACAAACGTTAATTCCTATTTACTTGATAGTAATCCTATTGTGTTTGGTTAACTCCGAACATTTTACCAAGTAAACATACTTCGTTGTTGTATTGTCTCGATCTTGTATCCATAGTCAATCACGCAAGTTATCTTGTTGTCGTATTGTCTCGATCTCGTATCCATAGACGATCACACGAAGTGTGAACCGATTAGTTGTATTGTCTCGAATTTGTCCATAGACAATCACTTTCGGAGAAAGGACTTATAGGTGGAAAAGTTTTAGATTGAGGTATATTTGGGTACCCTCATCTTTTCAATTGGTATCAGAGCAGGCAAACACGAAAAGATCTAACAATCTGTGTTTGGTGCGATCCAACCTATAAGAATGAACTCGAGTTCTCATGAATCGACTTCAATTAACGTACTGCCAAGATTTGACGGAACAAACTATCTATGGTGGAAATATGCTATGAGATATTTTCTTCAATCACGAGACTTTAATACATGGCTATTAGTCGTCGATGGTTATATTCGTCCAAAGATAGAAAATTCGGAAACTGAGTTAAACGCTTATTAGATTTTTCAAACGAAGAAAAGGCTCTTTCAAAGCAGAATTCAGATGGTTTGAATGTTATAATACATGCTATAATTCGTGATTTTCAACATCATGTATCAACATGTCGAACTTCGAAAGAAGCTTGGGATAATCTTCAGATCGTATTCGAAAGAAACACATCAGATAAAGAAGCTAGACTTCAAACTCTTATGTCCGATTGGGAAAATCTTCGAATGGATGACAACGATACTTTTGAAGAGCTTCATATTAAACTCTCTGAGATAATCAATGCTTCTTTCTCTCTTGGAAAGACTATTTCTGAAAAGGATATAGTATGCAAAATTCTCAGATCGTTGCCATCTAGATACGATTCGAAAAAGCATGCAATCATTGAAGCTAATGTTCTGTCCTCTCTATCTAGAAGTTCCCTAGTTGGAAAACTGAAGATATTTGATCAGGAGTATCTGTCTAAACAAAAAGACAATCTAGCCTACAAAGGTATAAAAAAGGTTCCGACTCAATATTCGGAAAACTCCCAAGATCAGGAAGATCAAACTGCTGAAGATGAAGCTGAACTAAATCATCATTTGTCTCTTATTACTCAACGATTCAAGAAACTGTTGAGACACCGGAAAAGAGAATCACATGTGTCAAAAGGAAAACATGTTCATTTACATAAACATGAAGACACTTGGGATGATGATGATATTATTCCTCAATGCTACAAGTGTAGAGGGTTTGGTTGTATTTCTCCAAATTGTCCAACTAAGGACACACAGTGGAAGAAAAATGCTTACACTGCCACACTTGATTATTGTCCTAATGAGGATGATCAAGTTATCGTGATAGATCATGTTGCAACCATTTCAGAAGTCTATGATTCCGAATTCCTCCCAACTCTAGATACTCAAGAAGAGTTTACTTCTTTGATTTTCAAAGAAACATTTCCATGTAAAGATAAAAGAACTCACCTTCTTGAATCTGACAACATTGGAATAAAATCACCGCTTGATCAACTCAAACGGAGTTTTCTGAATGATAAAAAAAAAAATTAACAGGCGACTAGAGAAAATCGAGGTATCTCAATGTACTGAAAAAGTACAAGTATCTAAACTCATTCTTGACATTAAATGCTGTCAAGATGAGATAAGGAAGTTAAAATAAGAAAATCAGAAACTAAGAGATAGACTCAATTGCTTTGGAAAGCCATCACCTGGTATGAATGCATCAAAAGGCAAAGAGGAAAGGCTAAACAAATTTGTGGAATCTAGATCCAGAAACCGTAATTCTTTCGAGTGTAAACAAAGAGGGCATTATCAAAAGAAATGTCCTGATACTAAACAGAGAGGGAGACTGTATAAAACCAAAAATTCAAGATCTAAGTGTAGATCAAAAATCTCTTCTAAAAGGGAAGATAAGCTTTTCGAACATCAAGATCTTACATCAAGATTAAGGGTTGAACCTAAAAGTTCAAACATAATGTCAGCTCAAATTTGTGAGAATGTTGAAATCTCCAAGGAAAGAAAATTCAACAACCGAAAAATGACAACCTAACTGGTTATCATGGATCCTTACTTGTTACCCTCAAAAGTATATAATAAGGATATAAATGTAAATATTTGGATAAAAATATTTCTAAAAATGATTTTTCGGTTAAGAATTTAATTGAAATAATATTCTCAAAGATTTTGAGAAAAAGTTCTGGAACTTATAAGAGAGAAGATCTCTTACTTAATTTTATAGAGTCTTGACAGAATGTTTACCTCTAGCTGTAACTCTCGCAAAACCGAAAAAGTCTGGACCATACTGTTTCCTAACAAGAAACTGCGTCTCGAATCTTCTGATGGTGATTCAAATTCATCTCCAGAGCTTCATCAAGATGTTCTTAATGAAGAAATCTCTTCTCTCAATGATAATCTTCTCAAGAATCTTTCACTAAAATTAGATCTGATCTTATGTGAAGTAAGGAACATGGAAAATGATTTGCGAAAGGAAGTAAAGGAAGTCAATGACAATGTTGTTACTCTTGAACCAAGACTAGTAATTATAGAGGATGATTGGAATCCAGTGAAATCTTCTGATCCGGCTTCAGCTTTGAAGGAAATCCTAAAAGGTTGAAATTAGAGTTTCAAAAATGAGAAAATAGACATCAGTTTTTGATTTCCTTGAATAATTGTATTAGGTCTATTATGAATAAAACTATCTTATTATGAATAAAATTATTGGTTTATAATTTTTCTTGTCATAGTTTTTGGTTTATATAGCCTGTGCTTGAATGCTTTATCTTATTGCTATGTATGTTTATGGGATGTTTGATTTCGGTTTTCATGACCTTAATATTCGATATCATATGATGTGAACCCTTATGGTTTGGGTGACATTTTGGTTTAGCAGGATTAAGTTCTAGCCCATGTTGGTAGGCTTTATCAAAGGATCATGAGGGATTCTGATTGAAACAATATGTGAAAAAGTCACAATATGTTGAATCGTTTGGTTTAGCATAAAAGCATATGTGTTTCGGGGTTTCAACTTTTGCATTGCATAAGTTAAAACCGGTTTTCAACCTTGCCCTGATAAAGGTTGGTTGTTGTTATTATTTTTTCTTGCAAGAGGATGACAACATTGTGATATTTCGGTATCAATTCTCCCTGGAAAGAAGAAGATGCAAACATTATTGGAGAAAAGGATGCAAAGTTTGAGGTAACTTTTTGTTAGTTAATCGTTTTCCTGTTTAAGAAAAGCCTAATTTTATTGCATATATTTATTGCTTTTGCTTAACAAAATTTCGGTACAATTGATGTTTTATTCCATTGTTTGTGCATGGATGTGTGTGTGATTCAATTGTTTCCGACTAAGAAAAACTATTGTTATCTTGCTTTATTGTTTGATATCAATCGTTTAGGCTTACGAAATTTCGGTGCAATTGCGGTGCTTTAATATGTTGATCTCAACCCTTCTCCTTCACTTTGTGAACGAAGCAAGACTGGAACGGCCATTTCTTGGTTTAGGCCAGGATTGTACAAATTGATCTCTCGAATCTAAAGTACTCTCGTGCAGTGCATTTGTTTAGGGTTTAGATTCGTTTCTCGGCGGCAAACCCAAATTTACCATTTCCAGCAGAATCAGTTTTTACCCCAAAACAAGAAGTTGCCAAACGAAAAAGTTTGTGATGTACTTGGTACCTGGATATACATATTGTTAAAGGATCCAAGTACTTTTTTGAAGGTACCAAGTACACCATTAACTTTTCGTTCCACAACTTTGTATGGACAAAACCAAATACAATTGCAATTAGATCCAATTAAAGATCCTTGAATAATATGTATAAAAAGTTTTTCTTTTATCTCTTCCACAATCAATATATCTAGACAACAAAGTCCGTGAACCTTATTGCGTAGAAGAGTTTTTGGACAATCTCACAAATCAATATCTAAGATCAAACTATTCGTTCTTAAATTGGAGGATCCGATTACGCTAAAATATAAAAATTGTTATCTATCTTTCAAGATATAAATTATACAAATAATCTCGTAATTGATCACAATTAATAAGGACTTAAACTACCTAGATTGAATACGTACCACTTTTATTATTCATATTATAAATATAAAACTATATTATGTGGAAAAGGAAAAATACAAGACATCATAAGTTTTGTTAACGAGGAAAATTGCACATGTAGAAAAACCATGGAACTCGTCCATCTTTGAACACCAAACTGTATTAATCCGTTACAAACATTAGCTTACTATCAGACTTCGGACTGGAATGTAGTTGAGAACGAATTAACCCTTAAAGAAAATTCAGTTATAGTCGTGCTCCTTATGTCTCTTGAACCTCGCAAAGCTCTACGCAATTGACTCCCTTATGTGATGTCGTTTACAACCTAAGAGTTGTTTCAACCTAAGTGAAGACTTTTGATACCAATCGATCTCTAACATGTAAGCCTATTTGATTTCCTTTTAGATCGTTTAGATCAATGCTTGGAAATTCTGAAAACTTGGTAGTTTTGAAAACTCTCTTTCACGATTTGAAACATTCCTAGTCACCATAGATAAGAAATATCTTTGCTGGGAAATTTTCAAATGATCAACTTGAAACAAAAATAGTTCTTGAACAATAAATTGTTCTTAACTAAGATTGCTAAGGATCAATGAACATCAATTGCTTGAATCGTATTTTGAGACATTTAACAAAGTAAGCTTGACTCGAAACTTCTTCACTGTAATATAAAATCTACTAAAATCATATGACACAGTCTCATAAAGATATAATGGTAATGCCATGAGAAAATAGGATGGTTCAGTCTTCACATACCTCTTTGTCGATGAAGTTCTCCAAATATATATCTTCGTTTGATCTTGATCTTCAATATTCGAGGGTTATCCAAAGTGATGTATGATACTCAACTACCATGCTCTAATCCTAGTCCGAGACTTAAACTTTAATATACTTGAAATCAATAAATGGTTTTGTTCACCTAACATTGACAACAAGTTTGAGATATCAAAACTTGTGAGTTCAACTGAACAGTGCTCTAACAATACCCTCTAACAAAACTTTTGTCTTGTTCTGTTATTTCTGGATATGTTTGGTGTTTCTACATCAATCATCCGAATTTACGCCGTTTATAAACAAATCATGGTTTCGAGGGTCATCCATTACAATAGGCCTTCCTGCGAGCCTGTGAAGTGGAAGTACGCTATGATGATCCGAGAGAAACTTGTGGTTTCGAACCCATTAAGATGACCCCGAATTTCGTTATTTCGATTTTTCGAGTCCCTATTTTTTCAATTTAATGAACTATTTGTCTCTTTCCGTATTATTTTGTTTATCTTTATAATATAAATATCACAAGTAGTATGTTAAATAACCTATACAGTTTTTAAGCCTAAAAGACTGTGTTGAACCTGCAAGATTTATTCTTGAGAATTCTTATCTTGAAAATCATATTACAAGACTTGCTCTTGTTGGAATTTTGACATACAATATGGGTACATACCAGGTTATTACTTGGATATTTATTTGTGAGATCGTCTAAGTAAAACTTGTTCTACAACTCAGGTATATGATCATATATATTGATCTATACTACTGATTGTAGCAAATTAATCCATACAGGTTTCCGAACAAAAATGTTGGTGGTGTATCAATGGGTCTGGTTTCCATTGGGTACCACTGGACCCGGAACTGGACCCGATAAAAAGACGGGTTCGGGTCCTAATTTAGTGGACCCAGTGCAGGATCCTATAAAAACCCTTGATACCCATATGGTCCAGGTACCCGTGGTATCCGAAAACTATCAAATTTTTTCTTGAAAACTTGATTTTTTTATGGCTTGAATCCAAAATATTTTTATACGAATTCACCATTATTTATTTATTAATGTTGTAAATAAAGATTAAATGTAGGAGAAAAATGAAGAAAGAAAAAAATCAAAGTCAAAACTTGACAAAACTTTGAATTTTTCTAAAAGGTCTAATAAAATTATGAAATAAGGGTACCCGATACCTGCGGGTACCCGCCGGGTATCTGAAAGGCTCATGGGTCCAACTTTAGGACTTGGAAACGGAACTCAATCAACTAGGTCCGGTTCGGTTCCGGGTAATTGGCTACCCGTTGATAGCCGTACTTGGTACCCTCTTATTTTCAATTAGTTTTGTATCACTGATCTCCGTAAATGGGACATGTAACGAGACTGTAAGTTGAGTGTACTACCGATCTCGTGGTATTTTGGTGCGACTTTATGATCATAGATGCCACTTTAGAGGATATGTGCTTTCTCTCTTGGAATTATGCCAGTGATTCTCCTAGAAGTCTCTTTGGTATGGTGGACATGTATCATGATAGTTAGGAGACTTTTATTTAAGTATCTGGCTCCGCTTGTATCGGGATGGTATCATGGGATCCTGCGTTGGCGTTCTTCAGTGGTTTTTCTTCACATGGTGCTTAATTGCTCCAATATCACACCTTGCTTTTGTATGATGGTTAACACTTGTGTTATCTTTTCTAGTGCTAAACCTAGAATATACGAGTCTGGGTTTCCCAATATCGGTCTTTGACGAATTTTATCTTTGGATTTAGATATGGAATCCTCTAAAGTTACGGCGGTAGCTTCTTTCATCATTATGTTAGTTATGTGCCCGAGTTTTTTCTTAATAAGCTTAGATACAAGAAGACACTATTTTTTGCCTCTTTTTCCTTTTCTAGTGGTTTGTTTCTTTATCACGTAGTGTTATCTCGATCTCTTTGTAACTTTTGCTTTGGTGGAATTTGTCTTCCTATTGTGTCAGCGCCAAATTATGGAAACTAGAAATCTAACAAGCACACACAAGAGGGGTCAAACTCATTATTTATGTAAAACATAAGTGAAGACAAACTTACAAAGAAAACTTGCACTTTATAGATAAAATATTCAAGTTACTATTCTTAGCTTTGAGGCTAAGATTACATATTTAGAAGTTTGAGAGAGCATCTCCTTAATATGAAGTATTCTTTTAATATCTTAGAGTATCCTAGACTTGAATTTTAGGTTGATGCCTTTACATAGTACTACCCTTAGGGGCTTAGGAGGGCATATAAAATATGGAATCCACATATTAAATATTGTAGACTTCAAAATTGGCATGTTTATCAATATTTTGATATTATTTTATCTTGATATGTATTCAATCTCAAAATATCTAAGAAAATAATGGCATCCTTTGTTATTCATTACTGAAATACCATATGGTGTGCTATCAATATTTGGTTCCGTTTAACTAACAAGAGTAGTTATCAAATGTAAAATGGAAGAGGTTATTCCATTCTATCTGGGTGAATAACATGACGATGAAAAACATAAAAAGTTGAAAGTTAGTGGAATATCATACGCAGGGTTTAAGGTATTCATAATAAATAAACAATACACACAAATTGAAATCGGGCATGAGGAAATTGAAAAGGTGTTTTTCTTATGTTACTCGGCTCTTGCTTTTGTCCCAACAAAAGTAATTCTGTACATGTTGGCTGGCTTGAAGTGCGGTTAAAATTTGGAAAAGGCATCATATATTATTGGGTGTGTGTTATTTATTTGATATGTATACATCCATTGACACAATGTCAATGTATGTGTCAGAATCTTCAATGGTTTACAGAGCATCATTGACGTAAATATCACAATTCACCTCATTTTTATAATTCTTTTCAAATACAATGGTCATATACTAATGTATGAATTTGTTTTTAGTACTGGCGTATAATTACTTATGTGTCTGTGGACCTACTCTTGTGAACCACTTCACACCTTACAATCCAGCAAGTTTACGATAGGCATACCAACGATTTTGCACAAAGACTTCAAAAACTCCATTGAAATAGGTGTAAGGTTATTTTACAGTTGCATATGCATTATAGAAAAAGTATCGTGGCACTGAGACCCAAGTTGTGAAAGAGTTTTCATTGCATGACATTGTCTTATACATTCTATTACTGATCCGTGTTTCTTGTATATGTGGAGAAGATATCTTGTGTAATTAACCAATTGAAGAACGATTACCATGAACCTCTTAGTTTAGGGCCAAGTTTCTCGATCAAATTGTGAAAGATTATTATTTGGTGGTTATATCACAACTTTGATAATCATTGTTTGAGGAATGTTGAAGAAAAAAAATACAATAGTTAACTCCATAACGTCGTGATACTGGCAACTGGTATAAAGGATTTAATAGGTTAGATGCAGGACTCACAACGGGTAACCGAATATCCGACATCCATATGAGTTTGTCACGAAAATTACGATAATTATCTGAAATATCGGATACTGGATATTGGATACAAGTATCTTATCAACATTTTATTCTTATTGAAACGGATACCTACGGTAATGTCGACGCTCTATAAGATATTTTCAGATATCCAATAACATATATATAAGTATATAAAACTGCTATTACAAGTTAAGAAATACTATTTTTTTTTAACAAATGGTGATGATTATAATCTAAAAGAAATGAAGAAATGTCCAAACATCGAGACTAATTTTGCGTTACAATTGACGCACTTTGTTGAATGCGCGCAATAGTTCAAAACCATATGGAGAGTGTCATTCTAAGCAAACCTCGAAATACCTTGTTTAGTTACTTATCTAATATAAGGGGATAAGTTTCTTCATTGGGCATGATATGCCACCATTTTCTTGGGAGACACTATTAATATCTTTCTAAGGAGATACATTAATTAATAGTCTCAAACATTTCAGAATGCTACAACCTTTATACTACCTATAATGACTCATATTTGTGGAAGCACAGGTGAGGCAAAGATGTAATGGCTTGGAATTAAAAAATCAAACAATGCAATCTACATACATCAATGAGGATTAAGGGACTAAGACTTGATACATGTACTCCACCAACTGGTTTTGAAAATCCCTTAGATGACACGGTATTGATGGGTTATCAATCCCTTAAAATAATCACGTTCTCCGACTCACAAATATTATATGGCGTATAGTGATTAATAAGTACCATAGAGAGTAAGGGACTTTTTAATGAATCTAATAACTTAGTTAACCGGAAAGGCGGTCTTATAGTTCGAAAGTAATGAAACTAAAGTAAAAAATGAAGATGAATTAAGAGTAATTAATAATATGTGAATATCGGTTAAGGGTTCATCTTCTATCACAATACATGCACTATGATTGACTTATGAAAAAATCATAAATTATTCAATCTCTCATTACCGAAGTCACAATAGTACATGAACGAGAAAATAATCTAGTAATATTCTTTTTACAATCGTATACCATAGCGATGTATGTATTAGTTTTACTCAGTGAAGAACCTAACGCACTAGGCAATTAGATTCAACTCTCTTAAAATAGTTAGGTCTATGAAATAGGTTAATCAGTTGCAATGAGAACATACGAGTAGTCCATTATACATAAATAGATAGGTCAAATTCTGCATGCAATTACTTGGTATTATCACTAATGCTAACAATCACTTTAAAATATATAAATAAAATATGATATAAACCCTAACACGATGAAAAGAAACGTCTTCAATATCCAAAGAAAACTCTAACTTCTCGTTTCTTATCAAAGATTTGATATTTTTCTGATTAAAAATAGACCCAAATGTATATACATAAGCGTCGAGTTTCCCATGTATAGTCATTCAAAAAACAACTCACCAATAGGGAAATATGCACATGGTCGGCTAGGATGGATCCTGTTAGAGCATCACTCGGTCGAACTCGCAAGATTTGTTATCTCAATCTTGTTGTCAATGTTAAATGTACAAAACTATATCTTGATTTCTAGTCTACTAAATTCAAATCTCGGACTAGGATTAGGGTGTGGTAGTTGGGTATCAGATATCACTGAATAACCCTCAAAGATTGAATACTGGAGAACAAATGAAGACATTTGCGAAAACTTCATCAACAAAAAGGTATGTGAAGACTGACTTATCCTATTTACTCACGACATTACCATTCTATCTTATGAGAATATACCATATTATTTTAGTAGATTTGATATTACAAATAAGAAATTTTGAGTTTAAGCTTGTCTTGGTTAAACTCTTGAAATATAATTTAAGAAACGTATCTTCATATATCCTTAGCGATCTTAGTTGAAAAATTTAACGCTCACAAACTATTTTTGTTTCAAGTTGATCATTTGGAAATTGCCCAAGCAACAGTGCATACCGTCTAAGACTCTTTCGAATGTTTCAAATAATTATGAGAGACTTAAAGCTGCTTGCCACAAGGTACACAGACTTATATGTAAAACCTAAGTCAGTTTGAATTCCTCGGACTGTAGAGGTTTGCAATCCCGGTTTGCGAACCCTTTACATATGAGTTTTGAATAGGGGGTGGGTTTTCAAACCCATTGAAGCTAGCTTCACGGACTGCCAAGGTTTGGAAACCCGGTTTAGAAACTTATCAGCAAAGTGATCGAACCCTACACATGAAGCATTGAGGCATATCTTCATCATCACTAACATTAGAGTCTCTGTTTTAGGGGATCACGATTGTGTGGCTTATTTGATGATGAGTAGTCACTGGATAAACGTTTATTTGTCTTCATAAGAATATTTCTCAACTTTCTTAAGATAAGCAACGCATAATTATCAATATCTTCATCTAACAACTCGCAGTCATCAACATGACGCTCCTCATAAGCACGAATATTTTCACTTTTATCAAGTACCTTATTTTTATTTAAGGCTTTGAAGGTAATATTTTTCCGGCCTTAGTGTGTTGTACATGATCAAATATCTTTAAACTCCAAACGAGGCTGCTTCTAGAATGAATAAAAAGATCATTTCCTCCAGTGATGGCGTATTTCTTAGACTCATATTGAGCTGGCAAAGATCTCAGAATTTTCATCGTAGTGCCCTTTTGGTAAATAGACATACCTAACGCATGAGAGGAATTCATTATCTCAAATAACTTATGATTGAATTCCTCAAATGAATTTTCTAAGGTATTCCCTTCAAATACGGTCTCTGAGATATCCCAAGCTTCCTTCGACGTATTGCACGTATACATATGGTGTTGAATATCTTTGTCATGGCATGGATAATAGTATTCAATCCATCAAAATTAAGCTTTGTAGCACCGATTTCAATCCCGTTGTATTCATCTATGTTCTTAGCAACAGTTTTACGACCTTTTGTAACTGTTGGAGGAACATACCCCTTGACAACCTGCACCCATGTTTAAAAATCACGGTCTTGCAAGAAGGAGCACATAATTATTTTCCACCATAAGTAAATTGTGTCATCGAAGGATGGTGGTACATTAATAGAGATTGAACTCTTATCCATAGATTCAGATCGCCACTAACACAGACTTATTAGGTCTACGGTGTTTTTCTGCTTTGATACCAATTGAAAAGGAGAAGGTACCAAGTACACCACCAACTTTTTTCGTTCGGCAACCTGTATGGACAAAACCTAATACAATCACAAGTATGTCAAAGCAAAGACCCTTGAGTAAGATTATATATATAGTTTGTCTCTTATCTCTTCCAGAATCAATAGGTTTAAACCGAAGGTCCGTGAACCTGATTGTGTAGAAGCGTTACTAGACGATTTCAAAAATCAATATCCAAGATCAATCTAGTGTATTCGAATCAAGAGCCAAATTTAAAAAGTATGAAAATTGCTATCCATCGTTTAAGACACGAATTCAACAAGAGCAAGTTTTGGTTTTGATCTCAATTAATAAGTATTAAACTATCTAGATTGATTACATACTACTTTTGATATTTCTATTATAAATATAAAATAATATAACGCGGGAAAGGAAAAACGCAAGACACCAAAAGTTTTATTAACGAGGAAACCCGGACCTGCAGAAAAACCTGGGAATCTCGTGCAGATTTGAACACAACACCGTATTAAACCGCTACAAACACTTGCCTACTATCAGACTTCAAAGTGAAATGTAGTTGAGAATGAATTAACCTTCCAAGTAATTCAGCTGCAGTTGTGTTCCTTACGCCTCTTGGACCTCACAAGATTTTTCGGACTTGATTCCCTTAGATGATGTTCTTTACAGCCTAAGAGTTTATTAACCCTCAGTGAATACTTTGATACTAATCTTCCTCTAACAGATTAACCTATATAGACAAAGTCCAGCAAACCCCACGAATCCGGAACACTTACACTTAGGTAGAAGAAAATTCTGGATTACTAACCACCTCTCAAGAATAATTTAAACAAATCAAAAAAGAGTTTAAATATCTTTTTTGAGGAATCACAAAGTCTGAGACGAAGAGAACTTTGAGATTTCTGTCTATCTCGTTCATGATACGAGATAACTGAAAAACTCAAAGATCAATAAGAACATGATCAAGATACAAGAACTATCAAGTAAAAGATAGTCTGACCGGGTTTCAAGAATTCTTAAGTGAAGTCTTCAAAGTTGTAACCTAATTATGTTTCTCAGAGGATACCTAGGTTATAGAGGACGACTCTAGTTTAGTAACTAGGACACAAGAGTGCCAGGGATTAAGAAATCCAGTTGCAAGAGTCTCTCTATTTATAGATTTTCTAGGTAATTTGAATTCAAGCTAAGATAAATTGAGATCCAAGCAAACACTTTCTCAGTTTATATGAAATTCATATTAGGAATCCATGTAAGCATGTGAGAAGTCCACCTTGAAATTACACAAAATGATATGCATTACGGTCTAGGGTTTTCGAACCATGCACAATGATAGTTCATAGCAGCTCAATAGCCTTTAAAATTACAATCACATGATGATATTCAATAACACTCAACATTTAATAAATGATCCACAAACACAGTGATTTAGTGAAAAAATTGTCTTGGAAGTGTTTATGAGAATCGTAATAAAGTCGAACATAAACTTATAAAATAGTTCGTGTACTTATGCTAGGCTAGAACCGTACATGTTTACAAAACCACTTGATAGCTCGCGAAGTCAGGCCACAAGGGTTTGCAAACCTTGACAACTTGACTATTTTGAAAGACGAACAATTTCAAAAGGTTTTCGCGAATGATGTTTTCATCAATCAAAAACGAAAATTAGGAGCTCGAAGATGATCAATTACCGTCTTAGTCTCACCCGTAAATGACGCTTGTCAAGGACCGATGTTGCTTTTAAAACTCCACCCGCACCTTATGAGAAATCAAAGTTTTTGGATTCCGATGAAAGTATGGTCGCATGACTAATACTTAAAGAAGTGGATGGTAGGGCACCACCTGGAGTAAAACCAGCAACTTGATTTGACTCAACACATAAAAACTTACCATGTCCAAACATATTAAGGATTGACAGACTAAGAGCTCTTTCTTGATTATATATGTGATGCTCCATGGCCGTTTTTAGTTGGTAGAGCGAAAAAGAACTAAGAATAGTCGTTAAATTGAATACGATAGCGATCACACTATGGCCGAGCAGCAAAGACAAAACTGCCAATATACATAACATGATCACTCAACCATAACATGTTTGTTCGACCATAGCATAACGAAGAGCAGCTATTGTTTGAGCCCCTATAAATAAATCATCATTTCTAATTTTTCGATTATCCTTGTTATTGTTTTTTTTTATTTTATTTACTTGTATTTCTTAGTGCCCGAAAAAGCAAAATTACATTTTTTTGCTTTTCCAAAGAATGAAATTACTTGATTGATCATCCATCAAATTGCCTCAAACAGAACAAACCCAACAGATCCGATGAAACTTTTTTACTTTTTTTTTTCCCCTTTTCTTAGGAAAAAAATATCCTGATTATTATTACAAACTTAATATGTTATCTCGGGTTCAAAGATTAAATGCTTTGAATTCATGATTACAAGATTCAAAGGGAGATTACAAAACTGGAAGGGTAGGAATCTTTCTCCAGCAACAACTTTGGAATATATGCCTATTTACCAGATGGTTTTTTTTATGATTCCTAAAACTATTACTTGTCAACTTACTTCTCTCCAACGGAATTTCTGGTGGGGTAAGACGGACGACAAGAAAGGCTTCTTCATGAAGGCTTGGCCAGATCTTAGTATACCAATTTGTTCGGGGGGATTGGGGTTTAGGGATATTGAGGAAAACAACTTAGCCCAACTTGGGAGATTGGCTTGGAATCTTTTGACCAACCCCGACTCTCCCTGGGCTGTCACCCTTCGAGATAAGTATTTTAGGAAGTGTAGACATGCTTTAGATCCCAAGATAACTAAATCTGGGACATGGATATGGAACTGCATCCAGAAAGGTCTGGACGCTATTCGACCTTATTGCTTTTGGGAAGTAGGCTTAGGTCAGATTATTAATATTTGGGAAGATTGGTGGATTCCCGGACATCCCTCCCTTCCCA
The DNA here is from genome assembly GCA_023531295.1 of Papaver armeniacum. Classification (NCBI taxonomy): domain Eukaryota; kingdom Viridiplantae; phylum Streptophyta; class Magnoliopsida; order Ranunculales; family Papaveraceae; genus Papaver; species Papaver armeniacum. The sequence goes on along the minus strand of JAJJWW010003315.1, from coordinate 84,358 downwards.
ATTCTCTTTCTTCTTCCCTGACTCTTGTATGTGAGCTTATAGATAACTCGTCTAACTCTTGGAACCTAACTTTATTACATGCTTCTTTTGGTCCTGACATTGCTTCTGCCATCTCTAAAATTAAAATTAGGACAGGTAAAATAGACTTATCCAAGTAAGACTGGTGAGTTTAGTACCAAGTCTTTGTACTCTCTTATCAAACCATCCTCTAACAGCAGTAACATCCCTTGGAACAAAATCTGGAATATGCGAACTTCCCCTAGAGTTGAGCTATTTGTTTATAAGTGCATTAACAATATGTTACCTCTTACTTCCCATCTTTCCAGGTTCATTGATATTAGAAATGATTGTACTTTCTGTGGCCACACCGGAGAGACAATGGAACATCTTTTTTTCCATTGTCCCTTTGCCAGAAGTGTGTGGTTCGCAAGTATTGTTAACCCTTTATCTCTTATTCCTTTCATCGACTCCGAGAAGCGATGGATACTCGACTGGCAGAAAAATTCGGTAGGATGGATTAGTGATATAGGCGACTGGAATGCGCTATGTGCATCGATCCTTTGGCACATATGGAAATCCAGATGTGACAAGACCTCTAGGAGAATCAAACCTGATCCTAGAAACATATATAACATGGCTAGGCAGTATTGGATAGACCAATCCAAATTGCCCGAACCTAAATAACAAACTAACCAGCAAGTTGTAATATCCAATAGATGGCAACCACCTTCTTTGGACAGGCTAAAACTTAATATAGCAGTCAAATGGAACATGGGTAACCAGGTAGGTGTTATTGCTATTATTCTAAGGAATTGTGAGGGATTTTGCAGGGAGGTAAGGACCAAAACGACGACAACCCAAACCAGGGATGAGATGGAGTTGTTGGGAATTGTGGAGGCTATTGAATGGAGCATCTCTCCAGGAATACAAGGCACCATTGTGGAATCCAGTGCATGCAGAAACACCATCAATGAGCTAAATGGCGAAAAGAACCGGTCGGGATGGCGGCCAAATCTTACTGGGAAGATTATCGGACAACTAATTTTTTGCAAAATAGTTTGAACAATAAGTTATTTAAAACATTTTTATTTTGTTATGTAACCAAGCAAGTTAACCAGGCAGCTTTTGCATTAGCTTACAAAACTAATGCAAACGCGACCTGTCGCACTAGCTACTGTCCACCCTGTTTTCTATTTGATACTCTAAACTATGACAGGATACATACTAATGGGTAGTATCTTTTTTTTTTTTTGAAGAATGAAATTAATAAAAAACCAACTATAATGTTATTACACGCGGGAATGTGATTCCCATAGAGTCGCTCAACAGAATGTGATTAAGAAAAGCCGGATTCGTCCGTTACCAAATTGATGTTGATAGGTTTCCGGCTTGGCTACCATCGGCTGCAAAGTTTGCCAGTCTATCCGCGGCTTGGTCTCCTTCTCTATAGTTATGTTGAATATCACAACATGGAATTTGTCGTATTCGATGTATGATTTCCTTAATCATTTCAGAGATATACCATGGAGCTTCCCTTGGATTGTTGATGAAGTGCACGAGATTTTTCGAGTCCATTTCGAATATGATTTTATTCCAATTTCTTTCATTTGCTTCTCTAGTTGCTAACACTCTTGCCCACGTTTCCGATGTTAATGATGTGGTTATACCTAGAGGTTGTGCAAGAGCCAGTACCGTGTGCGCGCTCGAGTTCCTGCAAATGAATCCTGCTCCCGCCATACCCGGGTTGCCTCTCGCTGCACCATCAATATTTATTTTATACCAGTCTGGTAGTGATATACTCCTACCCACTTGAATGGTTGCATGGGATTTTGTGATGTTTGTTGTGAATCCGGAAGGACTCTCCCCGGGGAGAACTGGAGGGGAGGTCATTTTTGCTCATTCAAATTCCTATTGGTGTGCTAAAGATCTCGCCAGGATGTCGTCATGGGTGGACTGCTTCTGGTTGAATATAAGCTCATTCCTGGTATTCCATATAGACCAGAAGAGGAAACAACAATATGTGATAGAAGAGGTATTACCTCGAGGTTGCATCAATTGAGAAATTGTTGTTTGGTGGTTTATGATAAATTGATACAGGTGTATCCGTACTCCTTTAGGGAACTTAGTTAACCTCAAGCTAAGTTGAGGGAAGAAACCTATTCTAGGCATGAATCCTTGTTTAGGCAGAATTCCTAGTTAGGGAATACTCTTAGCTAGGAAATAGATTCCTAATAGAAGTCCTTGGTCGGCTGAGTACGATGAAGACTATAAATAGAGGGCTTTGGATAATAGCTAAGGACAGATACTAGGCACAGAAAACCTAGAGAAATCTTACAACAATACTTGTGCAAGCTTAGCAAACAGTTTAAGGATAATCCACTGTTTAGAGAAGATTGTGAGCGTAACAAAGAGAGAATCGTAATCGTTTTCTTGTTCATAATCTAAGAGAAGATATTTTCTTCGAATTATTACTCGTGTTCCGTTTTCTAAGTTTCTCGTCTATTATTATTCTGAATTCCGCCTTTATAGTAATAGTTACAAGGTATAAAGATCAATACGTATCAACTTGGCATCACGAGCAAGGTTAGTTTCTAGGGTAAATCCCTGTGGTTTATGGTTTTCACTAGATCTCTCTACATAAAACTTGGTGAGGCACTCGAGAAGTTGGAAGACGTTAAGAAAACAAGGGGATCAAGAATGACAAAGTCAGATAGTGATCCTAAGGAAGGCGAACCACAAACTATGGAAGAAAAGGTGGCTACGCTGCAGACAGACATGAAGTCTATTCAAGTTACCCTTCAGAAATTGAGTGAATGTCTCATACACCTAAGAAGAAGACAAAGAAAAAGGTTACACCTTCACCTGAAGCTTCGGAAAAAGATGATTCTGAAGAAGACGATTAAGAAGAAGAAGAAGAGGAAGAATATGAGGATGAAGAAAAGGAGAAAGAGTTTCTTAAAAGTCCTACATCAACTAAACCTCATGGTAAGAATCTGAAAATTGATTTTTGATCGCTGTCGTATGCGTCAAAAATAATTTCACTTCCCTAAAGTATATGATAAGAAAGAGTTCGTATCCACAGAGAGGCGATTGTAGTTATTACGTATTCAATTTCTCAAAGTAACCAATTGGGGGGATTTCTTATTTTTGTGTAAGCAATAAAAGCAAATTAAAAGCAAAGTAAATTGTAGAAAGTAATCAATGGAGAAAGATATTGGTCAAGGAATTCATCTTCAATCTTAGACATGTGCTTGCATATATGAATAGAATTACGATTTAATCTCTTATATTATCAAAAGCCTAGAGAATCAAGAGAGCAAGATAATCTATTAATTTCCTAAGTTCATCAACACACACATTAGAGCTGCGTATGTGAATTCTACCTAAAGAATAACCTAACGCCTTGCGCTAATTAAGTTCAATTCCTAGGAGCATTAAGTTTCAGAAATAGGCTAATCAATGCAATTGTCATGCGTTGCGCATAACAATTCGGACAATGGTCAAACTCTACATATGATTACGAGAGTGTATCACTACAAACCGTAAACATATCATGCTACTCGTATTCTGGGGTTATCGCTCGATGAAAAACCCTAAAATAGCTATGGACTAGGATGCAAGTTCAATTAATTGGCCACTTAACTAATCAAACATCATAACCCTATCACAATACATCAATCATGTGATCATAAAAACAGTAGAGAATTGAACGATAATCAAGAGAGAAAACTAATACATAAAGCAAACACAAGTTTTAGAAATAGGACTACATCCTTAACCAATAATGAATAAATTAGCTACTCATAGCTATGGAGTTCATCACCAAAAATATAAGTTGAATAAAGAAGAAGATGAACAAAAGCAAACCCTAGTTGCGTAAACAATAACGGCTCTCCCCAATTCCAAGAATAAGATGTTCTTCAAAAGTTGTAGAATTCTTCTTTTATAGCTTTTCCTTCCTTCCAAAATTAGGTCAAGTCTTAAAAGTCCATTAGATGAAAATCCACCAAGCCCATAAGAGAGAGAAACCCGTGTAGAAAATATGTCCAAAAAGTCGTCGCTGGAAAACTGGTATGTGGCCGGAAATCGGCCGGAGAGGTGGCCGGAAAACGGTTCAGGTGACCGGCAAAGTCCGCCCGGTCACCGGTCAGCGAGTCGGATCGGGTCAATGCGGTCAAGGTATAGTCTGCCGAGTTAACTCAGAGTCAGACCGAGTCAAGGTGTGAGTCGACACATCGACTCGGCTAATCGAGCCGATTTGGCCTTGGCTCGAGCCATTGCACGGGCTGTCTCTGTGTTGCACAATCTTTGTGATGTAGCCTTACACCTCCAGCCGTAATGGCTGTGCACTCTGCACACTGCAATCCAACATTAAATCCATTCTTGCCTTCTCAATCCACCTCAAATCAAGAACAACACACGGCAAAGCACCGTTTCTTCCATCAGCTGCGACTTCATGGCATTCAACTTGCTTGGCACAGCAGCTTAACCTGCAACTGTAGTACCATTAGCACACAATCACCATCAGAGTATCACTATGAACATCATCCAAGTCGCATATCTTCTAACTCAGCTCACATAGCAGCATCTCCTCTGAATCTTCTCAATTTAATTCCTTTGCCATCTATATTGCAACATCAGCACAACCCAGGTCATCTCAACCATTTGCAGCTGTAGACACATTCCATGGCACAACTAAACCTTGCCTGCAACAGCTGCAACCACCAACAAGTCCACCTTCAGTTCAGAGCCCCTGCAATCATCCATCCAGAACCACATGCACTTGAGATCTAATCTCCTAGACGATGCCAGAGCCTTTCATTTCAGCTCAGGGTCACCTGCAATACCACCAACAAACCATCATCCCTGTTATTTTAGCTCCAACACAGTCCCAGCAACACCAGCTTCAACTAAAAACTACAGTGACCAGCATCAGTTCCCATTGCAGCTCAGCCAGTCCACCTGCAACTTCTTGTTCATTCAATACTCTCAGCTGCTCCATTCCACCTGTTGTCAATTCACACACACAGCTCCATTTGCAGCTCACAATCTCCATTCTCAGCATTTCATGCTACACAATCTCAGTTCAAGACTGAGCTCATAACTCAGCACCATTTCCTATAACTTCAGCTCTTGCATATTAATATGCCAAGCCTTGGCCACTAACACCAACAACAGCTCCACTTGAACAGCTCCAGAGCTCAGCATCATCATACCCATTAGCTTCATAACCATCATCTCTTTCCAACTTGCCAATTTCTCTCATTCACTGTCTCAAATTCCACCAAACATAAGACCCTTCACAGCAGCACCTTCTAATCCACCAGAGCCATATCCTGCCATTATACCCTGATTCACTCTTCCATGGCTGACCCATTCAAATGCCCTGTGTTGTTCTAGCACCAGCAGAAACAAACCCTAAATCTGTTCTTCAAGAGCATCAAATCAACAAATTCCCATCTCAACTCCACCATCTTCTCCCTGTAATTCATCACCAAGACCCATCTGAGTAGCCACAGATCCTCCTCCATTTCCCTTGTCTTCATATCCCCTTCTGAGTCTCGACATCCACAGCAACAGATCTCATCTATATTCCCTTCCTGACCTGAATTTCATAGCCAAACCCTTTTATAAACAACCAGCTCATCGTTCTTCATTGTTGAATCCTTCTTATCTTCTGATGCTTGGAAATCAGTTCTGATTTTCTAGATTCACCAGCAACAGACCCAAATCTCCACCATACTCGAATTCAAAGCTAACCCATCTGCGAATTCATTCTTCTTTGTCTCTTCTTCGATTCAAATCATCTTCTCCTTCATTTCAAACACCAACATGCGAACCCTAGAAATTGATCCATGCCAAACCCCCAAATTCAGTGTTGATGATGTACTGATTTTAATCTTCAATTCTGACGAGCCAATAATTCTCCGTTATCTTGTCTTCACAGATCTCTTGCAGCTGCTCTCGGACACAACAACAGCCATGGACTCTCCTCTGAGTTGATTGAATGATTGAGAAATCATTCTCTCGATCCAATGTGTTGGTAATAGCCATATTAGCTAGAAACGCCCAGACACCTGATAAGGGCTGATGTGACTCAATAATGTTGTAGAAAGTGGTAGTAAGGTTGTCGTTCACTCGGACTTGATGAAATCGATTCTAGGATTTAATAAAGAAAAATAATAAAAATAAAGAATATATACAATTTATGTCACAAGATGGAGAGAGTTACTGGGATTCAGGATTCCGCCAAACTCATAACAATAGGTTCAAATATTAATTCTTTTAACAATTATAGCTCAACAAATAAAAACATGGACTCTTATTTTTGCCAAGGTTGATTCTCAAAATATTAGTTATAAATCGTAAGCATGGGACATCAAACATTTAAGCAAGCATGACCCATCTAATAAAATAATAACTAATTTAATCAAATCATAATTCAATTTTTAATCATTGCAAAAGTCATAAAAAGAATTAATTAAAATTACCCATGTATGAAATTCGTCTTCCTCCGTCGTCCCAGTGATGGGTTCTAGCTCATCATGTTGGAAACACGCTCAAAATCCATTTTTATTGCTCAAAGGAGGTGTACAAATGATGAAAACGAAGAAGAAATTATAAACCGGGTTTGTAACGGTTTTATTTGTTACAAACCCGATCTGTTACAGAGAACGATAAAACAGAAGTGTCGTTGACACTGTTGATTTAAGTCTCCATTTATGGACTACGACCCACAAGAACGACGGTCCTTCGTGCGTTGAATGTTCTTCGTGTTCTTCAATGGCAGCAAAGAGAGGTAAAAAATTTTCCAATCGACTTTTATTGCTCTGTGGTCGCTCCCAGCTCTCCCAAACTCTCCATCCCCCTTGTATGGTACTAAGTCAACCTATTTAAACCCGAAAGATGCATCGAATCTCCTTCATAACTTCAAAATATCCTCTCTTTATTATTTTTATTCTCACGGCAATATTTTCCATTTCTTTGATCTTCCACGCATTATCAGCTGTCAAACATTCCTTATTTATCTTCTTCACGCATCTCTTGTAGTGCAAAACACTCCAAACTGTTGCATTACACGCCTCAAACTCGTGTCAAATTCACTTGAACCCGTGAAAGCTTTTGTCCACTGTTTTGGATTGAAACTCGTTATTCAGCCAAATTTTGTCCAAACAAGCACTCATACCAACATTCTATAGTCATATCGCGTCCACCCATGAAGTTTCAGCGATTGAGTCTACCTCTAACCCATCCAAAATCCGATCGAAAAATCTGCCAGGAGTGACTCTTTTTTTTCCCGCCAAAATGAAAATTTGGAATGAAGAAGAAGGTCAGCCCTTATCCAACAGCTGGGGTGCGAATATCATTTGGGTGCCCCTTAGTAATTGGGTTACCCCTTATCCAAAATGGGAGTCCGAATAGCAAATGACCTCTGGGGGTGTTCCGAGCAACTTTTCGAGCCGAATTTTCCAAAAATCTTTATTTCCAAAAAAATACCTACAACACACAAAACACCATAATAAGGACAAAAAGGAGTACTAACAATACGAAACATTTAGGACAAATCAGACACAAAAAATGTGTCTATCAAATACCCCCAAACTTATTATTTGCTAGTCCTCGAGCAAATTTATTCTAGAAAATAAAAATTATTTGAACCCCTAGGTGGCCCTAGTGGCGGAGTGTTGTCTCCGGAGGGTTTACCAGAGGTGTACCCACAAAACCTTGACTTCTAATTGGTCACTAGTATCCAAAGAGCTATGAGGACATACATATTCTCAACCTATCTCCAAGTGACTAGAATGCCAGAGAAATTGATGGTGTCAGCTCTAAAGCTGACTGAAGAAAAGGGGAGACACATCCGCAACACTGCTAGATAAAGAGATATCCGCTACACAGCTAGATAAACATTGTAAGATGCGTCCGCTGATTTACAGCTGGACTAAGATTAGGAGAGAGAAAAATATGAGAGGGACATCTGCTACACAACTGGACTAATTACGTGTGATGAGTTAAACCAGTGCTAGAAAGATCTTGTGCCAGATTGAAAGCGGACTAACAAAGCAACCAAATGTATCTTTCTTCGACTCTCTCATAGTGCTCAGTAGAAACAACGTCTTCTTCGGTCTTCAACTGTTGATGATAAACTCTTGAACCTCGTAGAACCTTGACAATTAACTCTTCTCTTTGATTTCTTGCTTGACATAAAAATTTCTACTTCCTATGGCCTTATTGAACAAAAACTAATTATAGAACAAAAAGAACGTAATGATGATTTCACTTTTTTTTTTTCTTTTTTTTGGAAACAAAACAAAAATTTACATGGCCATCACAGAAGGAATTTAACACTTGGATCTTCGCAACTTGTAATGTCTTAGTATCATGAACTTCAATAACTTATATCATTTGATTTTGAATTCTGATTTTCTATTGTTGCTTCTAAACCTTAAACGTCTTCCACTTTCTTTATAGATTTTGATGTCGCTCCGTTTGTCGATGATGATAAGTTTCTACTGAGACAGAGTCGTAATCCAGTAACTAAGACTACGTTGTGAGGTTGCTTTGTCTTTCTGGCATTTCCTGACCTACTTGCCTTTCTATCATGGATGGTTAGGTCCATCACGGTTACCCTCTAAAAGGAACAAGTTCTCTCCTGAATTTCAAGGATCTCAATGTCTTTTTCTCTAATGTCTCAATAGATGGTTATCCCTAGCATTCCAATTTCTATCTTTTCGGTGAGAAACAGTATGTAAACTTAGCTAACCGGATACCATGTGACGCTAGAAGTTTCAAAAATGCAACTAAAAAGTTTCTCCCATACCCCCAAACTTAAATCTAACATTGTCCTCAATGTTCTAAAGATGAAATTAAAAACATGAACAAGGAGAAATTGTTACCATTTGAAGCAGAGAGTTAAGGAAAAATATTACCGTGTTGCAAGAGCATGGGTTACCTCCCAAGAAGTGCCAAGTTTAAAGTCTTCAGCCAGACATTGGAAGGGATTAGTCACCTCGAAGAATCATAAAGCAGCAGCCGGAATAACTGCGGGTCATCTAGATCAAAAAGTGTTAACCACAAGAAGAGGAGACTGCAACGCAAGGGTGGATCGTGGGCCCAAAGATATCCAACACACCCTTATCTATTTTTAAGACCACTACATCTAGTTGTGGTTCTAACCGATCCTGTTCGTGCTTTATAAAAGGGTCTAGATAACATATTTTCTCCCATATTAAATCTAACATTGTCCTCAATGTTCTAAAGATGAAATTAAAAACATGAACAAGGAGAAATTGTTACCATTTGAAGCTGTTGCAAGAGCATGACCTCCCAAGAAGTGCCAAGTTTAAAGTCTTCACCAGGACATTGGAAGGGATTAGTCACCTCGAAGAATCATAAAGCGCAGCCGGAATAAAACCTCATCTAGATCAAAAAGTGTTAACCACAAGAAGAGGAGACTGCAAGATCTATCCAACACACCCTTATCTATTTTTAAGACCACTACATCTAGTTGTGGTTCGGGTTCGAAAAAAGGGTCTAGATAACATATTTTGATGGGTTGCGTTTCCTCATGAGTTAGATCCTAATGTTCAGAGTAAAAACTCAAATAAAAACTTAGAAGCACATAATAATAACTTTGAATAATTGAGGATCCTCTAAGTCAATCAGTTTTTGACTTACACAAAGCTGACCACAATAAGATTGGTGGTCTTCCTTAAGCAAATGTGTCGACCCTAATATCCTAAAGTAATTAGGTTTAGTCTCAAAACTTAATAATTTACACATCTGAAACTTATACGTACCCACAATTGGAAGGAAGGTTTTTGGTGGGAAAACAAAGTCAATCGTGGTATCATAGCCTGGGTTAACCACATCAATCAGAGGATGGGTTTCTAACAACTGAACTTCTTTATGGACACAACTAGGTTCAGGAAAAAGTGTATGAAGATAATCTTTTAAAATGGTTGAGGCACATATGTCAAGTCCCAAGTTAGGGACTTTTCTAAGAGTTAAAGCACGTGGAGAATGATAATCACCCCCAAACTTAGAGTTTTCAGTGTCTCTAGAAAGACTAGTCACAACTTCCCTAATTTCAAGGTCATCTGATTCCTTAAAATGGTCAATTGATTCTTCTAAATCAGGTACATCCTCACTCATCTCTACGAGTTCATTTTCTTTTTCTAAGTCTATTGTTTTTAAATCGCTAGACTCAAAATATACTCGTTCCTCTAAACCATCATTGGCTTCGTAATCAAAAGGAAATACTACATCGTCTAAAACGGGGGTATCTCTAGTCAAATCCTCATCCTTTTGAATAGGTGAATAATTATTAAAATTATTTGGATTTGAACTAGAAATATTATCATCATTAAGCTCAATTGGAGTAACAAAATCCTGATCACTATGCCTACTGATTTTAAATTCTTCATCAACACTATCCTCATCATAATCATAATAATATGAAAATGGTTGAACCTCATCTAGACAAGTAGTGTTACCAATTTTATCCTCGTCATCTTGATTATGTAAATAACTGTCCTTATTTTCAAGGGTGGTATTGGGAACACTATATTGGAATTTAAGACTATCTTGAGCAAATTTTTCCACAATCCTATTTGTACTCTCGATGAAATTGCTTGAGGGACTCTTCTAGAGAAATCTTAGTTGACTTGCTCTACGGACTCTTCCTAAGCGGAATATTATAAGTCTCTTTCATAAATAAGTGAAACTTCTGTGTTGACTCATTAAAACTCTTGAGAGACTCTTCTAAAGAAATTGGAGGATCGTTTTGCTCGTAAGACTGATGCACGTGTGGATAGTAATTGGGCTCACCATTGTATGACCCATAACCTTCAAAAGATTGGTGTTCCCAACCACTATTCACACTATGGTCATAAAAAGAGTAATGTCCATATTGTTCAGTTGGATATTCGTTGTATTGGCTATACCAGTTTGACATCCTAACTGCAAGGGAATTCTACACAAACACAAACAAGGCTGACTCGACCACAAAGAAACCTACTGATTTCTAGCAAACAAAAAGCATGATGGCTCCACTTAGATTGCTTTCTAGACCAGCTTCTAGTCCTTCGAAAGGGAATTCGTTACAATCTGAGCAAACCCCTCTGGAATCAATCCGAGTTTAAGTAAGTTGAATAGAGGCGAGGGAAGCTGCGTGGAGCTTTGATACCCAATGCCTCACCGCATTACAAGGCGGCGCAGTCACGCATTCAACTCACAGAAACCATCATGAACTTCGAAGTATGCTCAAAAAAAGTAACCAATATTTTTCGAACGACTTTCCTATTAAGCTCGTTACCCTATAGGTCTCGTTCTAGTCAAAATTTTAGGCTTAGGTTCGCGTTTGGTTTTGTTTTCCTAAGGCGGGCAAGAAGAGAACGGTGATGAAATCCGAACCCTTATCTTGTATGGCCAGTCCTTGCCCTTTACTAGGAAATTAAAAAGCCGTTTTCAATACCTCAACATATATGCATACAAAATCATCCAGTAAACCCGCTGACAGGGGATTCGCGGGTGTTTAGAATTCTTACCTCCCGTTCCATGCGGGGGGATGAACCGTTGAAGTCGACTCGGGCCACGACTCCTATGTCATGTACGAACCCGAGGGGCCGAGACGATATCGTAATCGTCGTCCTTCCCTGTGCAGTTTATATTTAAATAACCCTTCCTTAGGGTTTTTAAAAAAATGTCCAAAAGTCCAAAAATAAAGTCCAAAATTAAGAAGTCCAAAAAATAAAAATAAAAATTACAAAAATAATTACCTAATTACAGTTTCTAAAAATAAATAAAAAAATTAATTAATTACACTATATACAAAATTTTCTTCTTCACTCCTTTTGGGTTCCTCTTTTCTTTCCTTCTTTAGCTTCACTTTTGTTTTCAGCGCTTTGTCCCTTTTTCTTGAGCTCAGTTCCAAATCTGAAAACAAACAAGAAATACCAAAAGGCGTAAAAAAGAACAAAAAAAATAAAAATAAAAATAAAACCTAAAAACAAATCTATACACAAGTCCACGTCGGCGGCGCCAAAAATTGATGTGACTCAATAATGTTGTAGAAAGTGGTAGTAAGGTTGTTGTTCACTCGGACTTGATGAAATCGATTCTAGGATTTAATAAAGAAAAATAATAAAAATAAAGAATATATACAATTTATGTCACAAGATGGAGAGAGTTACTGGGATTCAGGATTCCGCCAAACTCATAACAATAGGTTCAAATATTAATTCTTTTAACAATTATAGCTCAACAAATAAAAACATGGACTCTTATTTTTGCCAAGGTTGATTCTCAAAATATTAGTTATAAATCGTAAGCATGGGACATCAAACATTTAAGCAAGCATGACCCATCTAATAAAATAATAACTAATTTAATCAAATCATAATTCAATTTTTAATCATTGCAAAAGTCATAAAAAGAATTAATTAAAATTACCCATGTATGAAATTCGTCTTCCTCCGTCGTCCCAGTGATGGGTTCTAGCTCATCATGTTGGAAACACGCTCAAAATCCATTTTTATTGCTCAAAGGAGGTGTACAAATGATGAAAACGGAGAAGAAATTATAAAACCGGGTTTGTAACGGTTTTATTTGTTACAAACCCGATCTCATTACGAGAGAACGATAAAACGAAGTGTCGTTGACACTGTTGATTTAAGTCTGCCTATGGACTACGACCCACAAGAACGACGGTCCTTCGTGCGTTGAATGTTCTTCGTGTTCTTCAATGGCAGCAGCAGCAGCAAAATTTTCCAATCGACTTTTATTGCTCTGTGGTCGCTCCCAGCTCTCCCAAACTCTCCATCCCCCTTGTATGGTACTAAGTCAACCTATTTAAACCCGAAAGATGCATCGAATCTCCTTCATAACTTCAAAATATCCTCTCTTTATTATTTTTATTCTCACGGCAATATTTTCCATTTCTTTGATCTTCCACGCATTATCAGCTGTCAAACATTCCTTATTTATCTTCTTCACGCATCTCTTGTAGTGCAAAACACTCCAAACTGTTGCATTACACGCCTCAAACTCGTGTCAAATTCACTTGAACCCGTGAAAGCTTTTGTCCACTGTTTTGGATTGAAACTCGTTATTCAGCCAAATTTTGTCCAAACAAGCACTCATACCAACATTCTATAGTCATATCGCGTCCACCCATGAAGTTTCAGCGATTGAGTCTACCTCTAACCCATCCAAAATCCGATCGAAAAATCTGCCAGGAGTGACTCTTTTTTTTTCCCGCCAAAATGAAAATTTGAAATGAAGAAGAAGGTCAGCCCTTATCCAACAGCTGGGGTGCGAATATCATTTGGGTGCCCCTTAGTAATTGGGTTACCCCTTATCCAAAATTGGAGTCCGAATAGCAAATGACCTCTGGGGGTGTTCCGAGCAACTTTTCGAGCCGAATTTTCCAAAAATCTTTATTTCCAAAAAAATACCTACAACACACAAAACACCATAATAAGGACAAAAAGGAGTACTAATAATACGAAACATTTAGGACAAATCAGACACAAAAAATGTGTCTATCAAGGGCTACCTGAAACTACTCTATTCCTTGTATTGTCAGCTTTGGGGAACTGACAAGTTTAATCTTTGATTTTGCTCCAAATTTCCTCATAGAACGTCGACATGACCGCATTCTTTCGACGTTGGCTTCGTCTTTTCGTTCTTTTCAAGATGATGAGAAGAAATCCTGGATTTGAGCTAGTTCCACTTCTTTTTGCTCCAATGACTCCAAAATACCTAATAAGCTCAAAATCACGTGTAAAGTACATAATTCACAAGAAAAATAGCAAAGAAAGCGTAACTACTAGATAGTAAATTAGGTGTTTTAGACACCTATCAGATTCCCCCACACTTAGACTTTGCTAGTCCTCGAGCAAATCAAACACAACTTATTCTAAAACATACATACAACTCCGTGTCGTCGAGGCTACGGTCACTTTTAGCATAAATAACAAGCCTTTAAACCCCTAGGTGTCCCTAGTGGACGAGTTATAGTCTCGTGAGGGTTTACTAGAGATATACCCACAAAACCTATTTTTCCAACTTACTAGTTCTCCGTAATGATAGCATCCAAAGCGCTAAGAAGACATAGAGATTCTGCACACTAGTAATAAGAAGTTAGACACATAAATGAACACAATCTCATTCTTAAAAGTTGAGAGAGAAATAACCATCCCTTCTCGACAAAAATTCGGGTTCGGAGTGATCAAAAGTCTTGACTCTGCCTCACAAGAAAGGGTTTTATGATATTGCTCTCAATAATAAACAGCTTTTTATGGGTCACACATGTGTCCAGGTTGGAATGAAGAGAGAATCCTGCGACACGTTGAATGGTAGGAAGGAAAAACCCTCCGAATGTTTTGAAAACCCACATCTTTTATAATTTTGAAAACCCATTTTTTCTGACGATCTCTTCGAAAGGAAATCAACCATTTAACGAAGGTGGGAATATGCTTACTTACCTCGTTATCCGTTCGACGTGCAGCTAGCACCACTCTCACAAAGATCCATAGAAACGTCTTCGGTCTTCAATCGGTGTCTTCATCTTCGTCTTCGGTCTTCAACTCTTGATGATAACTCTTGAACTTCGTAGAAATCTCGACAATGTGATTCTTTCCTCTAATTCCTTGTTGCTTGAAACTTCATTATAGATATTCCTTCTTTCCATTGGCTTTATTGAAAGAATACAAAACTAAAAACAAACTATACAAACCCAAAATTTACTTTTTTTTTTTTTTTTTTTTCTAATTTTCGTTTTTTTTTTTTTTTTTTTTCATTTTTTTTTTTTGAAATAAGAAATAAAACAAATACAAAAATAAAAATAAAACAAAATAATAAAAACTATTAACAAACCTAAACATTTTTCTCTTGTCTCTTTTTTTTTTTTTTTTTTTTTTTTTTTTTTTTTTTTTAAGACAAGAGAAAAATAAAATACAAATAAGATAAAATAAAAACGTAAGTACAAAGGCCATGGTGTAAGTACTTTACCACTTGATTCTTCACAACTTGTATGTCTTGATATCATAAACTTCTCGAACTCTCATCCTTGATAATTTCGCTCTTATACAATAGTCTTCAACTTATAAAAATTCTGCTCCTTGTCTTGTTGCTTTACTCAAATCTCAAATCTGCCCATTTCTGTATTGTTGCTTGTAAACCTTGAACGTCTTCAACTTTCCTTCGAATTTGTGATGCTCCTCTTGTTGATGATGATAGTGTTTCTATGGACCCGTTGGTGTAGAGAGAGATAAGGTGGATGGTGCTAACTGCGAACAAGATTACAAGTGGTATGTAAGTTAGCAATTCCATGTCACCAACATGGTTGATAAAAATATCACTCAAGAGATCAAAATAGTGCTTCTACGGTGGGAGGTTGGACAGCTCACCATTCTGCCCGGAATTTACGTACGGTGACACACACTCTAAAAGCACAAATTTAGACAGGTACAAAGAATTGAAGGTTGGTGCCTCACATTATGTAACTTGGCTAGTCTCCACTATAGGGGATCACTGCTCTAATACCGAATTTCAGTCTGAGCCTTATTTGCCACTGGCATGGTTAAATCCAACTTTAACTCTCATACAATTAAGAAACCCGATCATGTTCTCTGTCATCTCTAAGTTCAGTCACTATTATGAGATTCTCGATGTAATCTTAGCGACATGTATACTATGTGACTCTAAACTAACTACAAGTTGGAGTTTTCTTATTCACTAATTACATAAAGGTTGAAAAAATTTGAAAAATTTACAAAGCAAACCACTCCCCCACACTTAAACTTTACATTGTCCTCAATGTAATTGAATCGTCCAAAGAAAGTCAAGGTGGGAAATCCTAACGGAAAAGTGACAAAAAATCATAAAAAAGTAAAAACATGACAAGAAAAGAAAATAAAAGATAAGATATACAAAACCGATGGGTTGCCTCCCATTTAGCGCTTGGTTTAAAGTCGTCAGCCCGACTATCTCCTTGCTTTCTATGACTCCTCCAGAGGGAGTACTTCCACAAGATTAACTCCTTCCACGACATCCGAAGAGAAGTTCTCATAATATGGTTTCAACCGGTGCCCATTCACTTTAAGTTCATTACCTGTAGCTAAACTACGAATTTCCACTGCACCATGAGAAAACACATTAGTCACAACAAAAGGTCCAATCCAACGTGACCTTAATTTACCCGAAAATAATTGCAAACGAGAATTAAACAAAAGCACTTTCTACCCAATGCAAAATTGTTTCTTTGTAATCATATTATCATGAAAAGCTTTCGTCTTTTCCTTGTAAATCCGTGAGCTTTCAAATGCATCATTACGAATCTCCTCTAGCTCTTGAAGTTGTAACTTTCTTTGCCTTCCAGCACCATCCAACTCCATGTTGCATTGCTTAATAGCCCAAAACGCCTTATGCTCAATTTCAACGGGTAAGTGACAAGGTTTACCATAAACAAGCCTAAAAGGAGACATCCCAATAGGTGTTTTATATGCGGTTCTATACGCCCACAAAGCATCATTGAGTCGCGAACTCCAATCTTTCCTTGTTGGATTCACCGTCTTTTCAAGAATGGATTTCACCTCTCGGTTGGAAACTTCGGCTTGTCCATTTGTTTGCGGATGGTAGGGTGTTGCAATCCTATGCGACACATTGTACTTCCTTAACAAGCTTTGCAAAAACCTGTTTTTGAAGTGAGAACCCCCATCGCTAATTATGGCTCTTGGAATTCCAAATCTTGCAAAAATATTAGCTTGCACGAAATCTGAAACAACTTTAGAATCATTAGTTGGGGTGGCTTTAGCTTCCACCCATTTCGAGACATAATCCACAGCAAGCAAGATATAATAATTCCCACTAGAATTGACAAAAGGGCCCATAAAATCAATTCCCCATACATCAAAAACCTCCACAAATTGAATAATAGTTTGCGGCATTTGATTTCGAGCACCTAGATTGCCTGTTCTTTGGCACCTATCACATGTGATACAAAATGCATGTGCATCCTTAAACAAAGTTGGCCAAAAGAAACCACATTCTAGTACCTTGAGAGCGGTTCTCTTACTCCCAAAGTGTCCTCCACAAGCATATGAGTGGCAAAAAGACAAGATAGAATTAAATTCAATTTCGGGAACACACCTACGTATTACTTAGTCACTACAATGTTTCCATAAGTATGGATCATCCCATATGTATTGGTTTCCTAACTTCTTGAGTTTGTCCCTCTCAAAGACGAGACAAGTTCTTTGGGATTTGTTTAGACACTAAGTAATTAACAATATCAGCGTACCATGGTTCTCCAAAGGCAATTGAGAATAGTTGCTCATCCGGAAACTTTCACGCAACGGGATAGTCTCCTTGTCCACAAAGAAGACGGCTCAAGTGATCCGCAACGGTGTTCTCAATCCCTTTCTTGTCTTTGATTTCAATATCAAACTCTTGCAAGAGTAAAATCCATCGTATGAGCCTCGGTTTCGCCTCTTTCTTTGTAAGCAAGTATCTAAGTGCTGCATGATCAGAAAAAACAACAACTTTTGTACCAATTAGATAAGAGCGAAACTTTTCTAAAGCAAAAACAATGGCTAATAACTCTTTTTCAGTGGTTGTGTAGTTTTGTTGGGCCTCATTTAACGTTCTAGAAGCATAATAAATAGCATGAGGAAGCTTCCCCACACGTTGCCCAAGCACCGCACCAACCGCATAATCACTAGCATCACACATGAGCTCAAAGGGCTTACTCCAATCCGGTGGTTTAATGATAGGGGCTGAAATCAAAAGTTCTTTCAAACGATTGAATGCCGCCTTACACTTCTCATCAAAGTTAAAAACCACATCTTTTTGCAATAAGTTACAAAGTGGTGATGCTATCTTGGAAAAGTCCTTGATGAATCTACGATAAAATCCTGCATGACCAAGAAAAGAGCGTATCTCCCTCACCGTAGTGGGAGGGGTTAGAGCACGAATAAGGTATATCTTAGATTTATCGACTTCCAAGCCTTTAGAAGATATTATATGGCCTAAAACTATGCCATGAGTTACCATGAAATGGCACTTCTCCCAATTTAGCACAAGATTTGTTTCAACACATCGTTCAAGGATTAGAGACAAATTGTTCAAGCAAAGGTCAAATGAATCACCAAAGACACTAAAGTCGTCCATGAACACTTCGATTATGTTTTCAACATATTCCGAAAAGATACTTACCATACACCTTTGAAAGGTAGCTGGAGCATTGCATAAGCCAAAAGGCATCCTTCTATAAGCAAAAGTACCGAAAGGACAAGTGAAAGTGGTTTTGTCTTGGTCCTCCGGTGCTATCACAATCTGATTGTAACCTGAATAGCCATCAAGAAAGAAATAGTAAGAGTGTCCATCTAAACGTTCAAGCATTTGATCAATAATAAAAGGTAAAGGAAAGTGATCTTTTCTAGTGGTGGCATTCAATTTCCTGTAATCAATACAAACCCTCCACCCGGTTTGCACACGAGTTGGGACAAGTTCATTCTTATCATTCTCCACCACCGTCACACCTGATTTCTTTGGTACTACTTGTACCGGGCTTACCCACTTGCTATCGGATATGGGGTAGATAACACCCACGTCCAAAAGCTTGAGTATCTCCTTTTTCACAACTTTCATCATGGGAGGATTCAAACGACGTTGCGCTTCCCTTGTAGGCTTTGAATCATCCTCCACACGGATCTTATGCATACAAACGGCAGGGCTTATACCCTTGATATCGGCAATTGTCCATCCTATGGCCGTCTTGTACTTCCTTAGCACCCTTAGAAGTTTTTGCTCTCGTAATTCATTAAGCTCGTTAGAAACAATCACGGGTAAGTCTTCATTGTCACCCAAGTACAAGTACTTTAAGTGACTTGGAAGAGGTTTCAATTCTAAACTTGGAGATTTAACAATAGATGGCACAAGTTTTTCATTATTGCAAGGTAAAGAAGCATATGAAATATTCTTAATTGCTGATTTTTCCGGTAATGAGTCAAGAGAACCAATGGTTTCTTTAATCTCATCACTATACTCCAAACCGTTATCAATAGGTGTAGTGAGCACGGTTTCCAAAGTATCACCACCATTCAACTCAAACATTTGTTGCGCCAATGTGTCCATCACATCAATGGAGAAACAAGAGTGGACATCACTAGGATATCTCATCGTCTCGAAAATGTTGAAACGTATTATTTCTCCATCGAACTCCATAGTTAGCGTTCCCTTGTCCACATCAATAATGGTTTTCGCCGTTTTCATGAAGGGACGCCCAAGTAGCAATGGAAGAGACGAGTCCGGTGAACCTTCATCCATCTCTAACACGCAAAAGTCCGCTGGAAATACAAATTGATTAACCTGCACAAGAACATCCTCAACAATACCCATTGGGTAGACATTACAACGATCGGCTAATTGCAACACAATTCCAGACTTTTTAAGAGGACCAAGATCAAGTGAATTATACATAGACGCCGGCATAACATTAACGGATGCACCTAAGTCCAACATAGCTTTATTAAATGTGGTGTTACCAATTGTGACGGGAATGTCGAAGCTACCGGGATCCTTGCACTTAAGTGAGAGTTTATGTTGTAAGATTGCCGAGCATTCTCCCCCACACTAAGCACTTCATTACCTTTGAGCCTTTGCTTATTGGTACACAAGTCCTTCAACACCTTTGCATACTTTGGAACTTGCTTGATTGCATCTATGAGTGGTATGTTCACATGGATCTTCTTAAGAATGTCTAAAATCTCCTTTTCTAGTTCCGCCTTCTTGGAATTTGCAAATCTGCGAGGGAAAGGTAAAGGAGGAACATAAGTAGAAACCGGAGTTTTAGAGTTAGAAATAAGTACCTCAGAAGTTTGGGGAGAATCCTCGGTTTTCTCCTCCAAAACAGGTTCCTTTGGTGTTTCCACCGCGCCCGAATCAGTGACTTCGGGTTGCACAAGTTGTGTACCACTTCTCAACGTAATTGCATTGACACCCTCTTTCGGGTTGATAGGTTGAGAAGGGAGTTTCCCACCATTTTGTGCCTTCAATTGATTCAACTCAATAGCCATAGAACCAACTTGAGTTTGCAAATCCTTAACCGTACTCTCCGTTCTTTGCATAAAAGATTTCAGCAACTCCTCCATATTGGACCCCATATTTTGAGGTTGTTGTTGTTGTTGTTAAAATTGTTGTCTCGGATGGAATTGTTGTTGTTGAGGTTGAAATCCACTCGGGTTGTTGAAACTAGATTGTTGAATCGCTCCTTGCTTATTGGCATAGCTAAAATTGGGGTGATCTCTCCATCCCGGATTGTAAGTGTTGGAGTAGGGATCATACCATCTTTGTTGATTTGGAAAGATCGCATTAGCTTGCTCGTCTTCATAAGCTTGAGAGGAACTCGGTATCACCGCGGCTGCAACTTGTTGAAGCATTGCGTTCATGTTACCCATTTGTTGACGAAGTTCCTCAACCTCGTTCACCTCATTCACCCTTCTTAGAATCACATCCGAACCACGGCTCAAGAATTGTTGTGAGTTCGCTGCCATGTTTTCAATCAACTCTCTAGCTTGTGCCACCGTCTTGTTCACTAATGCACCACCACCCGCAGCGTCGAGGAGATTCCTATCACTTGATTGGAGTCCTTCATAGAAGTATTGGATGATCATAGCGTCACTGAATTGGTGGTGAGGACAGCTTGCCACCAATCTCTTGTAGCGTTCCCAACATTCATATAGGGATTATCCCACATTTTGCTTCATCCCACAAATCTCCTTGCGAATTTGAGTAGCCTTTGATGCAGGAAAATATCTCTCCAAAAAGAGTTTCTTCAACCCATTCCATGTTGTGACACTTCCGGGAGGTAAATAGAACAACCAATCCTTAGCACTATCCATTAAAGAGAAACGGAAAACTTTTAACATTGCACCATCCGCCTCAACATCCGCTGGAAGCATGGCCGTGACAATGGTGTGGAAGTCCATAAGATGTTTGTTTGGGTCTTCATTCACCATGCCATGGAATTTAGGTAATTCTCTAAGCAATCCCGGCTTTATCTCAAAAGTAGAGTTCGTTTGAATACACCCCTGTTGTATATCAAGCCTATGAGAAGCCAAGTCCTTGAGTGAACGATTTGCATCACCCATTGCTTCCTCTTCTTCAACTTGTGGTTCGTCTACGGATGGAACCTCTTTTTCTTCTTCTTGTTGTCGGAAAATCTCTTCTCCTACTTCCAACTCGTGCTCGTCCGTTGTGTCTTGACTTGGTTGGAGTATTATGTCGCGTCGAGTAGCTATCCCGCACCTTGAATAATTTCAATCCTTAGAAGCCAGAGATTAGGTACCTGCAAACAATTCTCGCAAACAAGTGAGAAACAAGACAAGAAACAAGAAGCAACGATAAAAGCAAAAACAGAAATAAGAAACTAAAAACTTAATAACTAGCCGTATGCCTCCCCGGCAGCGGCGCCAAAATTTGATCGCTGTCGTATGCGTCAAAAATAATTTCACTTCCCTAAAGTATATGATAAGAAAGAGTTCGTATCCACAGAGAGGCGATTGTAGTTATTACGTATTCAATTTCTCAAAGTAACCAATTGGGGGGATTTCTTATTTTTGTGTAAGCAATAAAAGCAAATTAAAAGCAAAGTAAATTGTAGAAAGTAATCAATGGAGAAAGATATTGGTCAAGGAATTCATCTCCAATCTTAGACATGTGCTTGCATATATGAATAGAATTACGATTTAATCTCTTATATTATCAAAAGCCTAGAGAATCAAGAGAGCAAGATAATCTATTAATTTCCTAAGTTCATCAACACACACATTAGAGCTGCGTATGTGAATTCTACCTAAAGAATAACCTAACGCCTTGCGCTAATTAAGTTCAATTCCTAGGAGCATTAAGTTTCGTAAATAGGCTAATCAATGCAATTGTCATGCGTTGCGCATAACAATTCGGACAATGGTCAAACTCTACATATGATTACGAGAGTGTATCACTACAAACCGTAAACATATCATGCTACTCGTATTCGTGGTTATCGCTCGATGAAAACCCTAAAATAGCTATGGACTAGGATGCAAGTTCAATTAATTGGCCACTTATCTAATCAAACATCATAACCCTATCACAATACATCAATCATGTGATCATAAAAACAGTAGAGAATTGAACGATAATCAAGAGAGAAAACTAATACATAAAGCAAACACAAGTTTTAGAAATAGGACTACATCCTTAACAAATAATGAATAAATTAGCTACTCATAGCTATGGAGTTCATCACCAAAAATATAAGTTGAATAAAGAAGAAGATGAACAAAAGCAAACCCTAGTTGCGTAAACAATAGCGGCTCTCCCCAATTCCAAGAATAAGATGTTCTTCAAAAGTTGTAGAATTCTTCTTTTATAGCTTTTCCTTCCTTCCAAAATTAGGTCAAGTCTTCAAAGTCCATTAGATGAAAATCCACCAAGCCCATAAGAGAGAGAAACCCGTGTATAAAATATGTCCAAAAAGTCGCCGCCGGAAAACTGGTATGTGGTCGGAAATCGGCCGGAGAGGTGGCCGGAAAACGGTTCAGGTGACCGGCAAAGTCCGTCGGTCACCGGTCAGCGAGTCGGATCGGGTCAACGCGGTCAAGGTATAGTCTGCCGAGTTAACTCAGAGTCAGACCGAGTCAAGGTGTGAGTCAGACACTGACTCGGCTAACTGAGCTGATTTGGCCTTGGCTCAGGCCATTGCACAGGCCTGTGCTGTATTGCACAATCTTTGTGCCGTAGCCTTACACCTCCAGCCGTAATGGATGTGCACTCTGCACACTGCAATCCAACATTAAATCCATTCTTGCCTTCTCAATCCACCTCAAATCAAGAACAACACACGGCAAAGTATCGTTTCTTCCATCAGCTGCGACTTCATGGCATTCAACTTGCTTGGCACAGTAGCTTAACCTGCAACTGTAGTACCATTAGCACACAATCACCATCAGAGTATCACTATGAACATCATCCAAGTCTCATATCTTCTAACTCAGCTCACATAGCAGCATCTCCTCTGAATCTTCTCAATTTAATTCCTTTGCCATCTATATTGCAGCATCAGCACAACCCAGGTCATCTCAACCATTTGCAGCTGTAGACACATTCCATGGCACAACTAAACCTTGCCTGCAACAGCTGCAACCACCAACAAGTCCACCTTCAGTTCAGAGCCCTTTCAATCATCCATCCAGAACCACAGGCACTTGAGACCTAATCTCCTAGCCGATGCCAGAGCCTTTCATTTCAGCTCAGGGTCACCTGCAATACCACCAACAAACCATCATCCCTGTTATTTTAGCTCCAACACAGTCCCAGCAACACCAGCTTCAACTAAAAACTACAAGGACCAAAGATCATCGGTTCCCATTGCAGGCTCGGCCAACTCCACCCGCAACTTCTTGTTCATTCAATACTCTCAGCTGCTCCATTCCACCTGTTGTCAATTCACACACACAGCTCCATTTGCAGCTCACAATCTCCATTCTCAGCATTTCATGCTACACAATCTCAGTTCAAGACTGAGCTCATAACTCAGCACCATTTCCTGTAACTTCAGCTCTTGCATCTTAATATGCCAAGCCTTGGCCACTAACACCAACAACAGCTCCACTTGAACAGCTCCAGAGCTCAGCATACTCATTAACTACTAGATAGTAAATTAGGTGTTTTAGACACCTATCAATTTTCGTGTTGATATTCCAC
Source organism: Papaver armeniacum (assembly GCA_023531295.1). NCBI lineage: Eukaryota > Viridiplantae > Streptophyta > Magnoliopsida > Ranunculales > Papaveraceae > Papaver > Papaver armeniacum. The sequence goes on along the minus strand of JAJJWW010003315.1, from coordinate 60,604 downwards.
TTTACGATGGGAGTGTCGATGTAGAAAAATTAGATGATTGGATTGAACGTCTAGAGGCGTATTTCTCTTTCTTTGAATATGGTTCAAAGGAAAAGATTGCTTTCGCAGCATTAAAGCTACAAAAGCATGCTCTAACCTGGTGGAAAGCTTATCAAAGACAAAACCTAGGTAAAGGAGTATTGTCGTGGAAAAGATTCAAGGCGCTTGTAAGGAAACAGCTTTTATCCTTGGCTACCTTGAGGAGAGATGGTTCAAGTGGTACAACTTGAAGCGTACTTACAACCAAACCGTACAAGAATATACTTCGAATTTCGAATCAAGCTATGATTTTGGACTTAGACTTGGGGGATTATGTTATCTACATGAAATATATTTCCGGGTTCCATAAGTATATACGGAAGGAGTTGAAGATGTTTTCGGTGGATACTATCTCCGAAGCAAGTATAAAAGCTAATGTCATTGAGGGCAGGCTTAAGAAATCTGATTCAAAGGGAAATACTAAGGTGAAATCTGGAGGTACCACTGTGAAAGGAGGTGAAAGGAGCAAAGAAGAAGGGAAGTCTAGTGACAAGGAAGGTTTGTCTTGCACCCATTGCAAGCAAACAGGTCATATTGTCGACAAGTGTTGGGTTAATAACCCTCATCTAAAGCCTAAAGGGTTGCAGAGGAAAGAAGCCAAGAAGGCAGCACTAGTCGCTCAAAATCCAAAAGAAGTCCACGGACTAACGGAACCCAATTCAAAGCTTTTTCTTATGACAGGGGCAAAAGAAAGACCTTCAAAAGATGATCTTAGGGAGCAACTCTTCACAAGAAGATGCAAGTCAAAACTTCACTAGTTGATGTTTGTTATTGACCTAAGTCGAAGAATTTGCTTTCAAATTCTTTGGTACAGAAGTTAGGTTTGAATACTTTCAAACATCCAAACCATACCCTTTAGGATGGCTTCAAAAGGAAGGGGGCTTACAAGTTTCACAAAGGTGCACGTTCAAATTTGCTCTAGATGAGTCATATATTGACGAAGTTACATGCGACGTAGTTCCTTTGGATGTTTGTCAGGTGGTATTAGGTAGTCCTTACCTATGGGATAGAGATGCAACTCTACACAGGAGGGAACAAAAGTACACCTTTACCAAAGATGGAGAAAGTTTTGTGATTCGGGCTATTGATTCTCCTCTTGAGGGAGCAAGTTTGATCACAGCCACTCAGGCTAAGCGGTTGGTGAATGCTAGCACAAAGTTCATTCTCCTTGTGATACGTTCTCTTGAGGAGAAGCCGAGTATAGTTTGTTTGGCAGCCTTGACTGCACAACAAGAAGATAACCTAGAATGGTTGAAGTTGAAGTACAAGGATTTATTTTCAGATGTCACGGGATTACCGCCAAAGAGGAGTGTGGAGCATGAGATCATGTTGACCGGGGAGAGTTCTCTTCCTAATGTAGGTCTTTATCGCACGACCATAGAGGAATCTAAGGAGATCAAGAAACAAGTCCAGGAACTTTTAGAATTAAGAATGATAGTGCCAAGTGTTTCACCTTGTGGATCAGCGGTGTTGTTGGTTCCAAAGAAAGATGGAGGCTGGCGCATGTGTATTGATTATAAAGCGTTGAACAAGATCACAATCAAGAATCGTTATCCTTTACCTAGGATAGACGACATGATGGATCAGTTGGAAAAAGCTCGAGTCTTTAAAAAGTTAGATTTCAAATTCAGATATCACCAGATGAGAGTTCGAGAAGATGACACATGGAAAACTGCTTTCAAAACCAAACAAGGCTTCTTCGAATGGTTGGTGATGCCTTTTGGTTTATGTAATACTCCAACGACGTTTATGCGTTTGATGAATGATTTGTTACGACCTTTTATAGAAGATTTTGGGATTGTTTACTTGGATGATATCCTAATATACATCAGAACTTGGGAAGAGCATCTCGTTCACGTTGAGAAGGTGTTTAAAGTGTTACATGAAGGCCAACTGAAGTTGAACGTAAAGAAGTGTGAGTTTGGGAAGGAGGAGTTAGTGTATCTCGGATTTATTGTTGGTGGTGGACAACAGAAGATTGATCCAAGGAAGGTTGAAGTGATCACTAAGTGGCCTAGACCTAGTACTGTAACTGAAATCAGGAGTTTCTTAGGGGCTTGCACCTACTTACGTAAGATTATCCGGCATTTTTCAAATATTGCAGGACCATTACATGGTTTGACGGGAGCTAAGGCAAAGTTTGAATGGCAAAGAAACTCATGAAGACGCTTTTCGGTTACTAAAAATAAAGATTTCGAAGCACCGGTGTTGGCATTGCCTAACCTACAACGTACTTTTGAAGTTGAGACCGACGCTTCTAACTATGCATTGGGAGGAGTGTTGTTATAGGATGGTAAACCAAAGGAGTACCATTCGAATTGTTCTCAGGTGCTATTAAGAACTACGCACCTTATGACAAGGAATTTTATGCTTTATATCAATGTATCAAACATTGGCGAGTGTATCTCTTAGGTAAAGAAGTAGTGGTACATTCAGATCACAAACCGTTGGAGTATCTACATGCACAGACGAAACTGCAACAAGCCCGACACATGAAGTGGATGTCTTACTTAATGACTTTCAATATTCTCATTAGGTAAAAGAAGGGAGTAACAAACAAGTTGGCAGATATGTTATCTCGACCTCCAGTTCGATCATTAATGATGGCCATGAGAATTCAACCAATTGTTCCTCAAGAGTATGCAGAGTTATACGCATCCAGCAAAGACTTCAAGAAGGTATTAGAAGGTGTAAAGAGTGGTTTGAAAAGCGAGTATGAACTCCGAGGTGGATTGTTATACAAAGGTCGGTTACTTTGCATACCGAGAAGATGGAGATCGTTTACGAGTGGTTGAGAGAGGCACACACTTCCCGAGTTCTTTGGACACTTTGGGATGAATAAAACTCTACTTAACCTCCGGCGTTATGTCTTTTGGCCGAAGATGCAAGATGATGTGGCTAAGTTAGTTAGAGGGTGTAAGTTGTGCATCACATCTAAACCTTCCAACAGAAAACGTGGGTTATATCTACCATTACCAGTACCATCAAGGCCTTGGGAGAGTATTTCTATGGATTTTCTTGGTGGGTTACCGAAGACCAAGTCTGGTCATGATTACTTGTTCGTTGTGGTCGACCGATTCAGCAAGATGATTGCATTAATTCCATGTACAAAGACAGTAATGAGAGCCGGTGCAGCAAAGCTCTTCTTTGAGCACGTGTGGAAGCATTTTGGTTTACCTATTTCGATTATTTCTGATAGGGATAGTCGATTCCTTAGTCACTTTTGGGATTCTTTATGGAAGATGATGGACACTAGGTTGAAGAAGAGTACAGCTTTTCATCCACAAATAGACGGACAAACAGAAGTGGTCAATAGGACTATGGTTCACATGTTAAGGGGATATAATTCTAAGCATCCTAAAACTTGGGATGAGATTTTACCGTATCTACAGTTTGCTTTCAATAGAGCAGTTCACAGTTCTTCGTGGAAATCTCCTTTCGAGACGTGCTATGGTTACTTACCACCTAGTCCTTTCGATCTAGTATTTTCTAGTGACACCTCAATGGGGGGGGAAGGAAGGAAGTGAACGGCAAAAGGCACAAAAGTTCTTGGAGAAGATATCTCAGATTCATGCGACTGTTGAAGCACAACTAAAGAAGTCACAAGCCAAATACAAAGCAAAGAATGACAAGCATCTTGTACCTTGTAATTTCGGTATTGGTGACTTGGTATGGTTAAAATTAGGTAAGGAATGACTGAAGGGGGAAGGTAAGAAGTTGAAACCATTGAGGTATGGACCATTTCGTATTCTCTATCAGATTGGTGACAATGCCTTTCGTCTAGATCTGCCACCTTATCTAGGAATGTACTCGGTCATAAATGTCGAATACTTGAAGTTGTTTGAACCACCATTACTTGATGATGACGGCGACGACACTATGATCTTACCACGAGTAGAAGACTTATGGTTTGATAGAGAGGAACCACTCAAGGAAGACTGCATATTGGAGCGAAGAGTGACTAAAACACGACAAGGAGAGAAAGAAGCTTTTCTAATTGGATGTAAAGGTCAAGTTCCTAGCAAGGCTAAGTGGTTGAATAAGGAAAAAGGGACTCTCGAGTTCCCTAACCTTCATTTTTAACTCTCACAGGAGTTCAAGTTCTTAAAAGGGGGACCCATGATACAGGTGTATCCGTACTCCTTTAGGGAACTTAGTTAACCTCAAGCTAAGTTGAGGGAAGAAACCTATTCTAGGCATGAATCCTTGTTTAGGCAGAATTCCTAGTTAGGGAAGAGTTTTGTTTTAGGCAATACTCTTAGTTTAGGAAATAGATTCCTAATAGAAGTCCTTGGTCGGCTGAGTACGATGAAGACTATAAATAGAGGGCTTTGGATAATAGCTAAGGACAGATACTAGGCACAGAAAACCTAGAGAAAGCTTACAACAATACTTGTGCAAGCTTAGCAAATAGTTTAAGGATAATCCACTGTTTAGAGAAGATTGTGAGCGTAACAAAGAGAGAATTGTAATCGTTTTCTTGTTCATAATCTAAGAGAAGATATTTTCTTCGAATTATTACTCGTGTTCCGTTTTCTAAGTTTCTCGTCTATTATTATTCTGAATTCCGCCTTTATAGTAATAGTTACCAAGGTATAAAGATCAATATGTATCATAAATGGTTGGTGGTTACCTTGGGGATGGTTTGCTGATATGCGGTTAGATAGGGCGTTCCAAGTGGACAGAATCATTGGACAATGAATCAACATGTGATTGGTCAAGTTTGTGGCTCGAGAATGCAACGGGGCATAGGTTGGAAGTTGAGAGATTGATGTGATGGAGTAGAGATAAGGTTGGTAAACCTTCGTTTATAGATTTCCACAAGAAAAGCTGAATTTTTGGAGGACACGGTAAGGTCCATAAGAATTTTGTGCTTGGGAGGGGTTGAGTGTGAGGTCGTGGGAGAGAGTTATTTTCCTGTTGGATTAGACAGCTGTATCTGGATGTTTTGGTATATTGACCAGATTTAGAGTGAGGCCAAATAATTTTGTCTGATGTGTTGTTGAGGGGGAGGTGAATGTTTATAATATGATGGGTAACATTGTTGGGGAGGATGCTCAGTTGATCGTTATTCCAGTTATGGGAAATTAGGTCGATTAAGTCTGTGACATATTGGATTGGGTCGCATTGGATTGGATCAAGGTTCTGAAAATGGGGTATCCAATTTGCTTGGATAGGGGTATCCAAACCATTTCCTATTTGGTGAAATATATGGTTTTTGACAGTAGGTATAAGAGATGACATTTGTTTCTATTGTGGGCTGGCAGTAGTGGGTATTGATATCGTACCTTGCAATATCGGCTGGTGGTGGAGATATTTCTCGTTGAAGAGGATTGAGCAAATGGAATGTGGTTGGTCTTGAATATTCCAATTTTTTTTTAATGAACATTACTTTATTGTGATGACTGCTCTTCCTGATACCTAGCCCTCCTTCCGCTATTGGTTTGTTTAGCTTGTTCAATCCTAATGAGTGAAGCTTCCGGACCGAAGAATTGTGACCCCAGAAAAAATTCCTGGTGATCCTATCAATTTGTTTGTGAACATGGGTGGGGAAAATCTGTGCTTGCATGAGGTGATTTGAGGTTGGAGTTAAGGAGGTTTTTATTATAACTAGTCTTCTTGCAGGGGTAAGGCATTTTGAGATCCATCCTTGTGCTTTTCGTGCCAATCTCTGGAGTAGTGGTTCAAAGATGTGACTTGAGGTCCTCCCATGTTTGAATCGAATTCCTAAGTATACAGGTGGGATTGAAGTAGTCGGCATGCAGAAGAATTGGTGGAGGTTATCTATGTGATGTTCTTGTAGTCTTGGGCGGTGAATGATGGTTGATTTTGCTGCATTGATAATTTGACCAGCTGAAGAGCCGTATGATTGAAGAATTCGATGGAGGTGATTATTACTTTCTTGGGTAGCTGTGTATGTGATGAGAAAGTCATCTGCATACATTAAGTGAAGGATGGGGGGTGCTTTTTTTTGAAATTCTGATACCTTGAATCAGATTTTTTGCTTCCAGTTTGGCAAGATTTGTTGAAAGAATTTACGCACGGATGATGAAAATGTAGGAGGATATGGGATCACCTTGTCTTATGCTTCTGGTAGGAGTAATGAATCCATACGGTGTACCATTGACGTTGACTGAGTAAGATACTGATCTGATACAGAGCATGATATATTCTACAAATATTGATGGAAAACCTTATTTTGTAAAAGCCTTTTTGATGAATCCCCAGTCTAGGCTATCATATGCTTTTTGGATGTCAAGTTTGAGAGCTATTTTGGGGTTTTTAGTGGTTGATGATGTTTTGATGTGATGAAATAATTCACTGGCAATTGTGATGTTATCATGTATTGATGTCTTAGGGACGAAGGCACTTTGATATGGACTTATTAAGAAAGGAAGGAGAGGACGTAAGCGGCTGACTAGTATTTTTGAGATGATTTTATATGTGACATTGCAGAGGCTTATCGGTCTGAACTGGCATGGTTTCGTTGGGTTGTCTACTTTTTGGATAAGAGTGATGTTTGTATAATTCATGAGAGGGTGGATGTTCAAATTATCGAAAAAACTTCGAACCATAGCAATTAATTGAAGATGTGTGGTGTCCCAGACAACTTTAAAAAACTTACTTGTGTATCCATCTGGACCAGGAGCACTTTCAGAGTTGATGGAGAACATAGCTTGCTTGATTTCCTTTATCGTTACTGTCACCGAGAGTCGGTCACATTGTGATGGAGTCAATCGTGGAGCTACGTCTTCAAAGATTTCTTCGTCCAAAGTTGTATTTGGGGCCGTATATTGAGTGGTGAAATGATCAAGGATGATTTGGATCACTTCATCTTTATCACTGACCCAGTTGTTGTGCTGATCCTGTAATTGCTTTATGTTGTTGCGGCTTCGGTGGATGGTTGCCTTGGTATGGAAGAAGGTGGTATTATTGTCTCTGATTGGAGCCATTGAATTCGGACCTTGTCTTTGCCAGTATGTTGCATGGCATTGAAGTAAGGTTAGGTGATGATCGCGTAGTTCCTTCTCGCGATGTATCCAAAAATTTAGTTCTTCACCGTTGTGAATAGCACATTGGTGTTGAGCCATTTTTATCTGTGATGTTGATTTTCGAATTAACTTTGGAAGATGACCAAAAGTGTCTTTGTTCCAGTCATTAGTGTTTGTCCTGTTGTGATTAACCTGAGTTGAAGATCCAAGGTAGAATCTGAGTCGCTTTGTTGTGTCCAGGCGTTTTTGACGATTTGCTTGAGATGTGGATGTGTCAGCCATAGATGCTCAAACTTGTAGTTTTTTTGCCCTTGCCAGTTTATTGCTTTGGTGTGCAGCAGGATGGGTGCGTGATCCGATGCAATCCTTGGAAGGTGGGTGACTCCTGCATGAGGGTTCGCTGTTCGCCAGTGTTGGGTTGCAATTGCTCTATCCAGTCTTTCCAAGATGTTGTCTTGACCTTGTTGGTTGTTTTTCCAAGTGAATGGATCTCCTCGAAATCCAAGATCGATAAAACCCATCTTGTCGATCATTGTTAGGAACGGTTGAGTCTGACCATAAGTGACTTGTCTGCCACCTTTTTTCTCCGATTGATCCATGATGTCATTAAAGTCCCCTATTAGGTGCATGCCGACTACTTCAATCCATGGAGTTGAGATGTTGGTATTTGGGAAGATTGTTGGGAAATCTTGCCACAAATCTGTTCTTGCATCTGGATGAGGAGGGACGTAGATGCCAGTACACAGCCACGGTTGTGCCAGGCCAGGTGGAGTAGTGATGACGTGAATGTAACTTTGTGACTGGAGAAGAACCCATATGTTTAGGTTATTCCACATAAGACATAGTCCACCTCTGCGACCTACTTTAGGAACTGAGGTAAGGTTTTGGAATTGAAGCGATCGAGCGAGATGTGACATATGTCGGTCATTTGCTAAAGTTTCTGAAAGGAAAAGGATATCGGGTTTATGCAAAGATACTAGATCCCGTAGGTGTTGAATAGAGGTTTGATTGTTGATGCCTTAGCAGTTCCAGGCTAGAATGTTCATCTTGGGCCTAGCACTGCTTTGGGCTTGGTTGCACTTCTTGGGTGAAATTTAGTGGTAGGGTGAGATTTCTATAAGCCCGATTAGGATTGTATGTTAATGGGCTTTAACTCAGGATTTGAAAGGAAACAGGGTATTATCTAATAGAAACTACAGGAGATAATATCTAAACTGAATTTAAATAGTAAAAATATCTAAACTGAATTCAAATAGGAGAAGGTTATTTGATGATACCTGAGCTGGCGTACTTATCCCGCATTTTTGAATCAGGTTTATGATGTGATTTCGGATGGTGGGAAACTTGGTGTTAAAAGAGCCATACAAAAAAACTACCATGGGATTCACAAATTAAGAGAAAATCGGACTAATCCAAATAACACCAAATGCTTAAGCTATCAACCTAATATAAGTGAAAGAGAGATAAAAAAAAAAAGAAAAAAAAAAAAAAATTGGATGCGCTCTAGAAAACATTTATTTGATATGTTAGCGCCATTTCTGTTTCATCCATTTAATTAATAATTAAATTCGAACAAAATAAAAAGCAAAAACAAATAAATAAAATACAAAGAATTCGCCTTCCCCTAACTTTTCTTCCTCCTCCTAGTCCTACTAACCTTTCTCTCTCCAAAGCAAAATCACATCTGAAACCTCCCTATGAATTTCAACCGTACGATGGTCTAAATATCTGACCGTCGATAAAAATACTAAAGAAAAATTTCAATTTTTCAAAATCTCATAGAGGGAGAGAGAGTATTAAAAGCTTCTCCTTTTGTTCTCTCCTCTTCTTCTTCGCTCTCGCTGTCGCCCCTTAACCCTTTTCTTCTCATCTCTCTGAAATTCTCTTCCTTTCTTGTATAAATCAGACTTTTATCGTCTGCCCCTTAACCCCCTTTTCGAAGATTTTGAGATTCGGTACGAATTTTGGGTCACATACATTTGTAGGAATCTGGGTTTGATTCGTCTGGGGATTCAGTAATGGTGATTTAAGAAGAAGATTTGATCTGGGTTTTTGATTTTTTTTTTTGAATTTTAGGGTTTTTGAAGTCTGTGAAAGAGAAAAAGTAGTGGGTTTTGGATTTGAGACCCAATTGAGGAAAGTTTTGAAATATTCTTATCTGGGTTTTTGAATTTTGAAAAGGGCGATGGAACAAATTGACGGCGGGGATTTCCCGCCGAAAAAACTAGCCAGGCAGCTGGATTTCACCAGGTTTCCTAATACACCAGCAGCAACTACGGCTTCTTCTTCTGTCGAACAACCACAACCGATTCCGAAACCACCAGTTGTTGTTGTACCACCACCACCTCCGCGGCCTCTACTTCCGGTGTTAGATCTCTTTCTTTGTTCTCTCAAGTGTTTGATTTTTCTTTGTTCACTGAAAATTACTGTATTGCGAGAAATTTATTAGGAAAGATTCAAATTTTACTCGATTTCTTCAGGTTATTATTAGTGAATTTGAAACAATTAGGTTCTGGGGGCAGTGGGCAAATCAGACTGTGAAATTGGGTCTTTTTTGAGTTGTGTGTTATAGGTTTTTTTTTTTTTTTTTTTTTTTTTTTTTTGAATTTGGGGACCTGGGTTTTTGTAATATTACTTTAGTTAACTAGGTGGAGTTAATTACTTGCATCTGATTTGGTCTTCAAATGCATGTAGAGTTTATTGTTATGGGTTATTAGATACTACATTTTGTTTGAAAATTTTCATATGTACAGTATGATATGTTCGAGTAATTGGAAATTCTAGGCTAACCAAATCTCTTGTTGTGCGATGTCAGTCTTTGGTTGTCTTTTTGCCATACGTGTTCTGCGTATTCTTACAGTTTTGAATGAATTTGAACAATGTATATTTTGTATAAAGGTATGTAGGTACAGAAAGATTGAATGATAGCTCTATAGTTTGTTTTAACATATAGAAATATTCGCATTTATCACTCGCATGTCAATTGCTGAGAAAATATCCTTAGATTGTTATTGGCAACTATATTGATATTGCTCGATACGATTTGTGTTTGCCGCATGGCTGCGTTGCTCGATACGATTTTTGTTAATAGTTACTTTTTTTCTTCTTCTTATCCTGCGCTCATTAACGGTTTAAAGTTGTTTTTTCTTTTCTTTTCTTTCACTGCTAAATCTAAAGCTCTTATATCTTATTGCAGTAAACCTGATTCACCAAAATCTCGTCCACGGCCTAACCTTGAAGTAAAAGATGGCACCCCGAAGAAACAAAAGCAATGCAACTGCAAACACTCAAAATGCTTGAAGTTGTAAGTACATTGTCCGTGTTACCATTCCATACATTACTATCAGTAGAGAAGCATATTTAGTATTTCTATTTCTGAAGTTCGTTATGTGAATAAAATATTACATTTTGGGATCTATAACCCTTTCTGCAAGAATTTCTATTATACATTAATGTGGAAACGTGTGAAAGTTATGTGCATTTCCAGAACAATTAATAAAAGGAATGCATTGGTGGAAACTATATCAATAACTCACAGTATGAGTCGGCTCTTAAGTAGGTCGAATAATGATTATAACATCTCTTTAACATTAGCAGTTATTGCTGTCCTTATACTGTGTGACCTGTATTTTAAATCTGTGAAAACTCACTTTTTTGATGTCAACGGCGAACCAATAAGTCCTGAGAGATGCACCATAAAGTGTTTCCCGTAATGAGCATATTGAAAGGTTACCGTGCTTTAAATATTTTTTACTGTGTAACACTTTTGAAGAGTAAAAGGCGTATCTATTTAAGAATATATGCTCAGATCACTTGTTGGATTGTGATTGTTGTGGGCATGGACTTAAAAAGTTACTGAAATCATCCTCGCTGAGAATTTCACTATTTAACCAGCTTTTCGAGGGTGGTTAGAAATTTAGAAAATCGTTTTTGGTGAGGATTGTTACTTCCTAATGAGACCAACCTTACCTAAATTCATCTATTTGATCATCACGTGGATTTAATGATCTGAGTAATTTACATATAACAAGTCCACAAGTCCACTGAATTATCTGTTTAACCTCTTTCTACTGTTTTTGTTCATATCCTAACATCTACAGCTTCTTGTCAGGTATTGTGAATGCTTTGCTTCAGGAGTATATTGTGATGGCTGTAACTGTGTAAACTGCAATAACAACGTTGAGAATGAGGCTTCGAGACAAGAAGCTGTTGAAGCTACATTAGAACGCAATCCAAACGCGTTCCGACCAAAGATTGCTAGTAGTCCCCATGGAGCTCCCAATAATAGGGTATGTAGTCTTTACTAGTAATATCTGCAGCTACATTCAGTTTTTATATTGAGAAGTGAGAACAGTGGGAATTCTTGAAGGATAGATAGATTGCATTTGATATTAGTTGAGGATATCTGTAAAAGTATATGGTTTTAGTAAAGATTTAACCCACCAGATCTGCAAGTTAGATCTTCCCCCTTAAAAGCTTGAAATTGAGAGGAGGATGTTTTCTTCGCTGAGTTTCTTATTCTTTCACTAGAATTCAGGTATATAGGGTAGTTGTTGATAATCAAACCTCCCTTTCTTCCTTATTCTTTACACTGGAGGAGTACCAAGTACGTTTTCAGATTCATATTGTTATATGGTTGTGTATGGTTGCATCTCAATTTGCGAAATGAGATGATATCCTTTTGGCTACAGCCTACAAGGGATACATCTGGTGGAGATGTTACAGTTGTAGGTAATTTGAGGAATGTTTTACATTGGCTGGTCATTGTTTTTAGTGCCCCCTCCCATTTAGTTTTTATTCCCTACCCCCTTTTTCTTTTCACTACAACCTATATCCAGAACCAGAAAGATAGTAATACCATCTCGAGAATCTAAATGTAGAAGCATGCAAGTATTGTGCTCCCACAAGTAGATTGACATGCATCATGCAGTTAACATACTTAGCCAGACGTTAATGATTTCCTAACTTAGAGTACTGCAGTTTGTAAATGAGGCGTATTTCTAGGTCATTTTAATGTGCTTAACTGATCATCGCTTATTATTCTCTATATCTGGGTATATGTGGGTGCGGTATTGCAGGATAATTAACTTTTAGTTACTGTACGCATGTATGGAACATTTTATGTGGGTATACAAAAAGGAGAAGCATTTTAAGTTTAGTCCTGAGTATTGTTTGGATAAATTCCAGCACTCAGATATACTCCAACAGTAAGTTATCCAGAAGACTCCATTATACACTAGAATCCAGTGTGAACTATATTGCGGCTATATGTATCTACAAGTGCACATATAAACAAGTTTCTTTATGCACATATGAGCTTATGTATTGATGCTTGGTTGTATTTTATGTATAGGAATATATATACTTGTCATATGCTTCTAGTTAGAAAACAGAGGGAACTGTATAAATGATCCTTAGTTACTGACTGTCTTGTTACAAACTTACTTCAATTTGCTTAATTTTGATACCCAAGTGTATGTTTTGGTAAAATGTAGGAGGAAGGGGAAGTCGCACTTGTGGGTAAGCACAACAAGGGATGTCACTGCAAGAAGTCAGGGTGCCTTAAAAAGTATTGCGAATGCTTTCAAGCAAATATATTGTGTTCTGAAAACTGTAGATGCATGGATTGCAAGAACTTTGAAGGTAGTGAAGAGAGACGTGCTATCTTCCATGGAGATCATGGTAATTCTCTCTATATGCAGCAACAAGCAGCTAATGCTGCCATTACCGGTGCTATTGGATCATCAGGATACTTATCCCCTCCGGTATCTAGAAAGAAAAAACAGGAAATCTACTTTGGAGCAGCAGCAAAGGACCCCATTATGCACCACCTTGCCCATTTTCCCGCGGTAATTTCTGATTTATTTTAATAGAAACTCTTGCTTGTTATTTGCTGGAAATATGTGCCTATTCCATTTTTGATCCGAATAATCATTTCTTTGGAAGAGATACGCCACAATATTGTACCTACTAGGATATATTTCTCTACTTCTGATGTGATGTTTAATGTACTTGATTTCTCAATAGTTTGAAATTATTAATATACCTTCAGATGTTGGTTACAAAAGGCCAACTCAGATATGACCGTGTTTAGTTGAAATGAAAAAGAACTATCCCTCGTTTTAAATGTTCACACATCTGATTCACACGGGAAAAATGAAAAGCTCGCAACAAGGGCAATTCAACATTTTGTAAAATCTGAAAGTTAGTTTGTTTTTTACAGAAACGTAGCCGGCTGGGTTATATCTCTAGATCACATTTTGCAATCACACGACTAAGACTGCAGACATGACTTTGGCAGGGCCTATATCCCTTCTATCTCTTGAAGCAAGAGCAGCAGACAGCTTAAAGCTATCGTAGTTTTGCCACGTTTTTATGTTGGTCAGCATTGCTGGTTATCTCTTTTTCAAGACACTTTTTAAAAAATGTTCCAATTTTTCAAAATGTTAGAAAACATATTGTTTTTGGCGTTAAAAATTGGCATGTATATTCAAACACTTTAGATACTTGTAGGAGCTGGGGTAAAGCTGAAATTGACTTCTGTAGCATTGATAGATGTTGGCTAATGGAGATACTTTAGATACACTTAAGTTAGCTTGCATTCATCAGCAGGGGATGCGCACATTTATAGGATATTCTGTTGGCTAATGGAGATTATTTAATTATTTTGGGATTAATGGATCTGTACTTCATACTTTCATGCATCCATCTCCAGTTTTAACGGTTTTGCCTAATTTGTCAAGTAACATCATGGGTTAGTTGTTAACAATTAACATTCTTGCTGTAAGCAGGGAAATCACCAAAGAAGTGCTGCACCATCTTCTTCCTTACATCCGTTACCTCATCCTCGGGTAGTCAATCCTGCAGTATTTGGTGGTTCAAAGTTCACTTACAGGTTGGTTTGATCCTTCTTTTTTATATTATAAACATAAATTTTCTTTCTACTTTTCTAGCACTTAATTATGCTAGTGATCATGCTGAAGGTCCCTCTTAGCGGATATCGTCCAGTCGCAAGATGTGAAGCAGCTTTGCCAACTTTTGGTCGTAGTTTCAGACGAAGTTGCCAAGTCATATGCAGGTACGTCAAAGACTAATTTAGTTAATCTGTTGAGGATTTGTATGCGACGGAAGCATTGATTTATTCGTTTTTTTTTTTTTTTTTTTTTTTTTTTGAGGAAGATCTTCTGATTATGTAGACATTTTCCCCACATAAAAACGTTTGATTGTTGTAACTTCTTAAGCTTGTTACACCATCTAAAGTTGATGGAATTTTTTCTTTGATAGATATAAGGTGGTCGAAATAAGTCGTTAAATGGATGGGTTACTTATTTTGTAAGAAAACTCATAATATTTAGGTTGATGGGTCATCCCCAGAATCAGTCATCCCCTGGGTAGTAGTTACATATGAGTCCTGCTAGGAGGAACATTGGTTTAGACTGACAAGGTTGAAAAAGAGATCTTGATATGGAAACCGTCTGTGCTTATTGGTTTGATCAGGCCAGTATCTTAATGGTTCCCAGTTTGCCACTTGCTCCCAATGATAATTCGAAATTCGAATTATGTTTAACTCTTATTTGCAATGTTACAGTTAAAAATGGCAAAGCTGGAAATGAAGTGCAAGCAGTGAGTGAAAATCAGAATGAGAACTCCCTTGCATCATCAAATCAAGAAAGGGAAGATACCCCAAAAGAACAAGATACACAGAAACCCTTAGCTGATGACCATTTGAGAGAAAACCAAGCTGATAAAGTTATCCCAGATGATTCTGGATTAGATGGTACAGATTTGCAGAAAGAGAGGCCAATGTCTCCTGCAACGTTAGCTCTTATGTGTGATGAAAAAGATGCGATGTTCATTGCACAAGCGTCACCGGGTGGGGCTGGTCTTCAAGGTTGCAACAAACCTGTACCATATGGACAGGATATGTCAGAGGTCTACGCTGAACAAGAAAGGCTTGTTTTGACTGGATTTCGAGATTGTCTTCGAAGGATCATAACTTGTGGGAGAATAAAAGGTAACTTTCTTTACCTTTTTAATTTCTATTCTTTGTTTCTAGTAAGTGTAATGTTTCCTGAACTCTGAAAGTTGGCATCTCGCCTTTCAGTGAACTTCAATACTTTTGTTTGATGCATGTGCAGAAGGAAAATACACTGCTTCTCCATCTTCTTCTTCTTCTTCCGGCACAAAAACAGAAACAGGGAGTCAACCAGATTCAGTTGGCAATGGAAATTCAAGAAAGCATCCTGTCACTACTACTGTTGCTGAAGCATCTCAAACAGCAACTACCACGGTTACTGCCGCTTCTAGTAATGGTCTACCTACGAGTGTTGGACACCCCAATGAAAATGGGAATACAATAAAACAACCAAAAACTGAAACAGAGATGTAAATTAAAGATTACATAGTCTATAGAGAGGAATTATAGCCTTATAGGAAAGCATAATATCACTGCTGCATCTGCCATTTTTAGCCTTATTTTAAAAATCGGCTGTTTATTTGATGCAGTTACAAACAAAATTTTGGCCTCTATTTATTTTTAGATGATCCCGTACATGTGACTGGAAATCCAGTCATAGGAGGATCCAAACAGTTGAAAATAATTCTTTCAGCTCCGTGGTGTGCAATCCGCACACTGGCGTTGGCAGTGGCAAGTTCTTCTTTGCCCATTTTAATCACAAGTGTATTATTATTGTTATTCGCTTAAGCACAACAAGTGATCAATTTTGTCTGGGTTTGAACTTTTAGCAATATTATGGCCGAGGCTACGTAATGCCGCCACAGGTAAAATCTCTTTGGCATGTGGTTGGTAGGTGTTTTGTAGTTTTGCAGCCCACAAATTACGACTAACATTCCAATGAATTTTCACAGTTTGAAATGACTACACCATGTTTGTTTTGTATTTTTCTGGATCTAACTCGTCTGGATCTGAGTCACTCAGGCCTGACTAAAATTACAATTGTCTAGATCTAACTCAATATGTTAGTTTTTTGAGTCAGATATGTTAGTTTTTGAGTCAGATCTGACTCAAAAATATACAAGTTCCCTATGTCAAGGGTGTTTTGTTACCTACTCAAAGAAGTTAGGTCTGAGCCGTGTAACGAGTCAAATCTGAACAAACGGTCCGACATCTGATTCGCGTCGAGTCAGACACAAGTCGGCTGGTGGAAAAGGAGCTGGATCTTTCTTCGCGTAACTAAGAAGCTTAATTAAAGCATGTGTCCCTCCGTAATTATTGTTTTCGGCGACGTAAGTAATACACGTGTCTGCCAGAAATTAAGTTACGAAATAAATACACGAAAAAAAAGAAAAGAAACAAATTCTGTTTACTCTTCTTCTCTTTTTATGCTTCTTCTTTTCAGTCGGTTCAATTTTCACTGCTCACCACCACCATTACCAAAACCCTAAGCGTAAATTAGCTACCTGTCAGTCTCCTTACACTGATTCATTACATATATAAACCATCACATCTCAGCGCAAGTTAGCATAGTTACTTTATCTCCATCGATTTCTCTACAAATTTCAGCATGTTAAGCTAAGAAAAAGGTAATAATATTAAGATAACCTTCCAATTTCGAGATTAATATGATATTTTGTTGACATCAAATTTTGAAACTAGAAATAAATCATGTTGTTGTTGTTGTGAATTGTGAACAGAAGAAAAGGTTTCTTTTGTGGTGTAATAATTTGGCACATGTGGGGTCTTCCAAATATTCGTGAAGCTTCCTCTATGTACAAAAGGATGCCTTCAAGAGAAAGAGAGCATGCCATTGTAGCTGATAATCAAGGGAATTTAGGTGGGTACCCTTTTACTGCTTGCTTTTACATAGTACTTCAGACCCTGATTGTATTCTAATGTGTGAATTTTAGAGTTAAATAGTTCTGGTCTTGGCTTTGTTGCAATTTAAGTTGTATAACTTGGAAACCATTGTATTGTGTGGATTGCTGACTTGAGTTACTGCATGGGTTTTAGACATGGAATATTTGGAGAATGGTAAGGTGCAAGAAACTACAAATCCTTCTTGGAGACTTTCTTTGCCACATGTACTTGTTGCTACCATTTCGTCCTTCTTATTTGGATACCATCTTGGGTACGTAACATTTTCCTTCCCCCTCTTGTAGTCATTTATCTTTATTGCAGAAGGGTTTTTGTGTGTAAGAATACCCATTTAAGGGAAGTCTATTGGATTTTTGCAACTTTTTGGATGCAGAGTTGTTAATGAGACACTAGAGAGCATTTCGTTGGATCTTGGGTTTGGAGGGAACACCCTAGCAGAAGGTATTGTTTGTGATGAATATCTTTCTGTATATGGTTTATATATATTGGTTTCTATCTAATATTTTCGCCTCCATTTTGTCACATGAAGGTCTAGTTGTGAGTATTTGCTTGGGAGGTGCCTTTCTTGGATCTCTTTTCAGTGGTTCCATTGCAGATGGGGTTGGGCGACGCAGGGCTTTCCAGTTGAGTGCTTTCCCCATGATTGTTGGAGCTTCTTTGAGGTAATACAATCACTTCGAACCTCAGGCCTGCTTGAGTGCGTTAACTTCTTCTGTATTAACATTCTTTTCTGTGCTTCTGCTTGTTAATCAATTTGATGTGAAGTTTTATTTTCTGATTGTATTTTAGTGCCACGACAAAAAGCCTGGAAGGTATGCTTCTCGGAAGATTTTTAGTTGGAACTGGAATGGGTCTGGGTCCCCCTGTAGCATCTCTCTATGTGACAGAGGTATATGGGGTGGTCATATGTTGGGTTTTCGCTGTTCACTAATATTTTTTAGGTCTTGGGGCATCTAGTAAATTTTCTGGCTAATTCTCCTTTACCTACTGTGATCAGATTTCACCTTCATTTGTGAGGGGTACTTATGGAAGCTTTATTCAGATTGCAACCTGTCTTGGATTAATGGCATCCCTTCTTATTGGAATCCCAGCTAAGGAAACTGTGGGTTGGTAAGAAAAATGAAGCAGAAGTTCCAATATTGTAAAAAAAAGTATTCCATGCAGTACATTTCCTTTAATGTTCTGTGGGTTTTCTAACCTTAGGTGATTCAGGTGGCGGGTGTGTTTTTGGTTGTCTCTCATCCCTTCATCAATGCTTGCCCTTGCTATGGAGTTCTGTGCAGAAAGCCCCTATTGGCTTTTCAAGGTCTTATGCTTTTCCTTCTTAATATGTTACCCTAAGATACACTAGTATAATAGTTCTAGAGAGTTGCACAAGCACATTCACCCCGGAGGTTCTTGTGAATCTTTCTTGTGAATGTATCCTTGCATAGATGATTCCAGTAATTATTATCTGATATCATACAGAAAGGAAGACCTGCTGAAGCTGAAGCTGAATTTGAGAAGCTCTTGGGAGAATTCCATACAAAATCTGCAATAGCAGAGGTATCAAAGTCTGATAGAGGGGACGACATGGAAACGGTCCATTTAACAGAATTACTATATGGTCGTCATTTTAAAGGTACTTGCATTTGATCTGTTCCTGACCATTCTACATGTATCGTTATTTTTCCACATAAGTGCTTGGTTATTCACTTTTGTTTTTGCAGTTGTTTTTATTGGGTCAATCCTCTTTGCTTTACAACAGCTGTCTGGTATAAATGCTGTATTCTACTTCTCTTCAACTGTCTTTAAAGGCGCTGGAGTGCCTTCGAACCTGGCAAACATCTGCATTGGGATAGCAAATTTATCAGGTAAAAGTAGTTGTGCTGCTTAATTTATTGGCGTATCCTAGCTATATGGAGTTGTTTCGTCCTTCACTTAACTTGGTACGTATCAGGGTCAATTGTTGCCATGCTGTTGATGGACAAACTCGGAAGGAAAGTGCTTCTTTTGGGAAGTTTCTTCGGAATGGTAAGTCAAGTGATAGGCCTATACTTCTGGCAACCCAAAACTTTGTTCTGGGAAGGGTAATATGCAGCACTATTTCCACGTTAAGTAAAAGACAAATTTCTCCCCTATTGTTATACCTGGTTGAGTTAACTTCGGCTGATTCATTTGTTTGTATCAGGCATTTGCAATGGCAGTCCAAGTTACAGCTGCAAGTTCCTATATTCCATCATCTGGAGCGCTGTATCTGTCTGTTGGTGGGATGTTATTGTAAGTAATTGTTGCTAGGAAACCTTGCATACAAATTTATCAGAGCAACTGTAGAAGAGATGCTTATACACAGGACACTTAAACCTCATTTTCTTGGTTTAATTTTATCAAAATGCGACTACATTGAGAAGATTAGCTAAGATTTCATGTCAGCATGGATGCTGGTTTATTCCGCATTGATGCCGGGTAGGTTATAGCCTGTATTTTCTTGATACAAAATCGAGGAACATTCTACTTAAGGTATCAATATCCAGTTTTGAGGTTTGATCCCTAACAGCATCCTACCTGAAGAAAGTTGGTTTTAAAGAGGGTATTCTGCAACTTAGAATTTCCAATAAAAGGGTATATCATTGATCCGTTTATTTGAGTGTTTATAATCTGACACATCGCTGTGCGTAAGTTTGTGATTGATTCGTCAATCAATGAGTGGCCATTTTGGTGGATGTAGGTACATTGCGGAACCACGTTAAATCTTGTGTGTGCTCTATTTGTTCCAATTTGGTTTCCATTTTAGTTACGTTGATCATTTGTGCTGTTTCGATCCCAAGATTTAAGATTTGTTACTGAACTTATATTTAATTCCTTGTTACAAACTGAATTAGTAAAAAGTACCGTGAAAGGCTAGCAACTAGTTTCTTAGAATATGACCTCTTTATTAATATCCTGTGGGATGTATTGTTTATTATGAATGTAGGGCAGCAGTTGGTGATGAATTCTTTGTCAAAACATGTTCGACATCAACCAGATTTTGAACTGTCCCTAAAGAAAACTGTGGAAAATAAAGATAAAGAATACCTACAACAGAAAAACATGCATATGGTGAATCCAAATGGATGATCCTTAAAATAAGTTAAATCGCTTGGGGTTTTTGTGGTATCTTTACCGTGAGTTTAAAATGCCTTAAATTTTGATGGTAACTGTGTTCTCATGCAGGTTTGTCTTTACATTTGCATCGGGGGCTGGTCCAGTTCCAGGTCTTCTCCTACCTGAAATATTTCCAGGCCGAATCAGGGCAAAGGCAATGGCTGTCTGTATGTCGGTACATTGGGTAATTGTTCGATCAAGAATTCTTTTGTTTAACTATATTATGGCAACCTAGGATTTGATTAGTTTGTAATTCAGATCGAGCTTATGTTTGTAATACAACTATATATTTATTTTTTGGGGGTTGCAGGTGGTAAACTTTTTCGTGGGATTGCTGTTCTTGCGTTTATTGGAACAGCTTGGACCACAGATCCTGTACTCAGCTTTCACTATATTTTGCCTCACCGCAGTAGTTTTTGTGAAGAACAACGTGGTGGAAACTAAAGGAAAATCACTTCAAGAGATTGAGATAGCACTTCTTCCTTTGGACTAAAGGTATTTCTTGTCGCCGGCCTCAGTTTCTGTGGTATAATTATGTCTATATCTATATTATAAGAAGAAGTGGTGGCTATGTGTCCAGGGAACAAGGGTAGTCGAGATTGGCCGAATTGATTTTTCAAGGAGGATGGTCAGGATTATACCTCAGCCCAGATAACTCAACCTAACAATATCTACTTATGCTCAGGCAAATGACAGCTAGACCGTTATACTATTGTCTCGGACTCTCGATCCGCATTAGCATTCAACTATCCATTCTGACCTCATGTATCCAAATGTTGAAAACTAGTTTTCTTCTTAAGTTAGATATTTAGTAATATTTACTTTTTGAAGCATGATCATCAATAATCGTTATTGGATACAAATATGACATTGATATTGTATAATTATTAAATTTTTCTCTCAAATCTCAGCCTTCTGTCTCACTCATCTTCCATTCTTTATCCTTTGACCATTGTTCTTTCTCCGCTAAAAGAAACTTACATTTGAGACCTTCCATTCTCTCTCCTTTCTCCTTTGACCATCGTTCTTTTTCCGCTAAAAAAAACTCCAACTTTTGAGACCTTCCATTCTTTCTCCTTTGACCATCGTTCTTTCTCCGCTAAAAGAACTTTGGAGACATGTAGAAGCGTCAAAACACTTTCACCAACTAAAATTGAGGAGATCGAAGCATAGGTTAAGGTACAACAAATTGAATTTTAGGGGTTTTAGTTGAAGGTAGTTGGGGGAATAAGATGATTGATTTGATTAAGAAGTTTCATTATAAATGTAGCTTTTGTAGTTTTTTTTTCTAACTTATAATTTGAAAACATAACCAAACATTAATATCATGATGAACATTTTTTATGGAGATAAATGTTAGAAATTGTGCTTGTTTTATGATGGAGATATTTTCTGAGATAAATGTTGTGTAAGCAACTTCTTTCGGACCATAATCTCACCTAATAGAACTTGACTTTGAATACCTTTTCAAGATAACTTTCTGACATGTAAAAGCTAAACAATGATGATCCTTACATCACCATAATGATTATGCTTGTTTGACTTTTAAAATAATCCTTAGATTGGATTTGTTAGGTTTTTTACTTTTGGCTAATTAATGTATCATGGAAACATGATGCCTTGAACCCGTATTAGTCTGGACTATTGATGATAACCGGACTATGGTGTTGGAGACACGGACATCATAATCATTAAGGGTGATTGGGCATTCTTTAGCAGATAATTCATGCTATCCAGTATTATCTCAATGTGGCGGCGGTAAACATGGGTACCCTTTATTCCTTGATTTGTGTAGTTTGCTTCTTAGATTTAAATATTAATGTAAAACTAAGACTATCTTGGTTTCAGGCAAGTGTTCGTACTTTAAGTGAATAGTTTTAAATTCTGTCAACTTGATTTAACCTTTTGGGCAGTGAGGTAGTGGACTATGCATCATAAATCAACTTGATTTCAATTAAGCATCGTTAGCTATGTGTAGATGAAATAGAAGGCGTACTCTTTTGATAAGTCAGTTACGTTTGATACAAAATATTTGTATCACTAACAATAATTATATTTATATTTTAAATTTACGAAGAAATGGATCTATAGGTGTGTTTTACTGATTTCATAAGATAGCCTCCCGAATACTATCTTTTGTTCTCATAGTGTTTTTTTAGTTGCTCTATGGCTTTGTTTGGTGTTATTTTCTAATAACATGGCTTAACTTTTTTTGGTTCACTTTAGACTGTTCATGACGTATAGTGGTACAAGTTTGTTTAATAAAGTTGATACAAATTTTTTGAACATTTATCAAACAGAGAACCAACGCTTTTCATGTTGAAGTCTGTCTATTAGATCGTAATGAATCCATGTCAAAATATTCTACTAAACTTTCTTTACGCACAAAATAGAAACTCCCAACTGAATGAGTTCACTTTTAAAGAATATTTTTCATCACATTATTAAGTCCATGGTATGTCGAAATTAATCAATATTTATGACTAACACGATTTATAAGAACTGTGACAAACAACCTAAGGCCATGTTTGGTATGGCTTTTACAAACCGTTTTCTGTTTTTGAAACCGAAAACAGAACGAAACATGTTTGGTAAACATGTTTCCTAGAACTTTTCTTATGTTTTCTCTGGTTTTTTTTCTTTCTTCTTCTCTAATGAAATATATGAGCTATATGGTAAAAGAGATGGAGGTATGATATCTTCAAAACTCTCTTGCATGGTTAATTTCTCTATTCAAACATGCAATCTTCTATTCACTTCAATTTCCAAAATAAGATTTTGTTCCTTTGTCTTCATGTTGTGTAAGAGGATGAAACTGATAAAGGAATTAAACCCAGTATCGTTTCCTGTACCATATTGATCAGCGTTGCAAATTGATTATGAGTTTTATTTGTTTTGTGAGATTTCTAAGAGACGTTACGATCATAATACTATAACAATCACTTTAAATAAATGGAAGATTTGTAATGCGCATGAACTGTTTGATAAAACGATTGAAAGTGACATTAAAAATTAATAGTTATAAAAATTTCATCTTGCATTAGATCCACTAATTATACAAAATCTATAATCAGTTTTGAAGTACTTATGGAGTTGGCAAGTATGAATTGTTGTTGGTTATAATTTGTAACTAAGTTTTGTTCTTAGAAAATATGTTTTCCAAAACAGTTTTTAAAATTTGACATCAAAAACCATTTTCAAATCTAATGGAAAATGAAAACAAGAAAAAAAAAGATATGTTTTAAAAACAGTATGAAATAATTTTTGAAAAAGTTGTAAAAATTGTATCAAACAAGCCTTAACTTTTACACATAACAAAAGAAGTGGAAATCTTATGAATACTATGAACATTTCCAGATAAATATTTGTTTATCATATTATTTACGTGTGTTTTTTTACCCAAATGTATTAAAACTAACCGCTGCATTTCCTAATGCAACTCTATATGTTCTTATATTTTTATGAGGTCCAATGATATCTTTTACCCAAATTTACTTTCATACACCATACCGGAAAAATTAAAAGTCAAGATGTTTAATTTGTTTTATCTAAACAAAACCCACCATACTAATTTTCATACACCATAGGGGAATTTTTTTTTTAAAGTCATGATGTAGGGAGAGCAAAAAGCAATTTAGATCATCTTAATAAACAAAGATTTCCTAGCATACCCCCAGTCATCTCTCGATTGTGCATATTCAATTGTAGGCACTTTCTTTTGCAAATTCATTAAAAGATTTGGTTACTGGTTAATGAATGAAATAATTAGGATATGCTGAAAATGTCTTTATTTTTATTGTGATTGAATGTCAAGAGACCCAGTTCCAGAAAGAGTTACAAAGAGGACCAAAGGCGCATTTACGACTTCACATTCAGTAGTCAAAATCAGAACCAGTGTTACATCTTTTATTTCCCATTTCTCTTCTTCGTCATCCTCGTGTTGGTACTATGATCAGTGTTGCTATTGGTACTAGTGCTGGTGTTGCTGCCCTGTCCAGATAATGATACAATCTGTGTTACTAGTTCTTCTATCTCTTTCTTCTCCTGAATTCTCTTCTCTTCCTCCTCTAGAATCCTTTCCTTCAATGCCATATAATCCAGTGGGTGAACTTCTTGGTAATGTTCTAAGAGTTCCTTTACTGTGTCTTTTGAAAGAGGAGGATCTACGTCACATACAGTGCAATAATAAAAAATTTCTTTCTGCAGCATTCTTGCAATACTTATATCTTGTTTCATTTGTTTGTCGTTCATTTTGATGATATTTCGAAGTCCTTTGTTGATGTATTTTCCTCTTTTTATGCTACAACCACATAGTCCACCAGTAATGAAAAGTGTTGCTTCATTGTATAACTTGTCATCAGATATGTTTAAGCTGTCACTTTGCTACTTCCATCCAAAAATTAACCTCTGCTGTTGCATAGGAACTGTTGCTTTCTCTTCTATCTTTCTCTTGAGGTCAAAAATGGTCTCCTCACTCTTCAAACCGAAACAAAGAGTTTTGCCAGCTAATGTCTTCACAAAGATTTGTTTTGGAAGACACTGTGTATGAGCAAGCTGAGTTTGGCATGATCTGCAGCATATAAGTAATTGATGGTTCAGTTTATCATATGGGAATAAAAGATATGACCCACTGCATCAATAACATGTTCTTACCTGAACTCTCCAAAAGTTTATGTAACAGAAAATGGTTTGGCTCCATTAGTGATTTTAACAATCTTTTTCTTCTGTTAACAAACACAATATATCAATAGTTGAGTATCAACTAATAAAACTAGCCTTTTTCCCAATAAAATTTGACCCAAAAGGATTTCATCCAGTCATGTAACCAAAATTATGAGCAAGACAAGAATGAACCAATCCAATATTCAAAACTGAACAAAAGGAAAGTTAATCATTGATTCCATGGAGTAATCTAGGTATGATTTGAGTACTTACAGCTATGTTTTCTTCTGTTTCAGAGACTGTGTACACTCCTGCCTTCTTAATTCTCCAACATTGATTCCTTGAGCGATTACTGCAAGCATTAAGGCTTTGTTTGATAGGAATTCATTCTATGGAATTATCCATCTTTCCATGGAAATAAAATGTTTTCTATCGATTGGTGAAAAAACTATTTCCATGAAATTGCAAAAAAAAAAAGAAAAAGAAGAAGCTTAAAGTATGTTTTAAACTCAATTCCATGGAATTCCATGGAAAGTTTTTCCTTGCCTCCCCATGAAACTGATTCCACGGAAACACTTTCCTTAAAATTGTTTCATTTCTCTGTTATCAAACACAGCCTAAAACAATTGTGTACCTTAGAATAAATTTGTTCTGTAATACAAGATGTTTTGACTCCACCTTATGAACTTAAAAATGAACTAATTTAAAACTGAACATAAAAATGTTAAAGGATTATATTACCGCCTAAATGTTGATCTAGGACATAGCTTCCACTAGTGATTTTAACAATCTCTTCCTTCTGTTAACAACAAAAATTTTCAACAATTCAGTATCAATTGATAAAACTAGGTATGATTATCAGTTGACAAAATCATTGATTCCATGCTTTGGAGTAAAATAGGTATGACTTGAGCACTTACAACCACTTTCTCTGTTGCTTTACAGATTGTATCAAAGATTTTATCAACTTTATCTTCTGATAATCCTTTTACACCAGTGAAATCCTAAAAATAAAAGGAGAATATCAACTAAAATTTTGATAATACCACGCTTATGTTTGTTATACAACAGTTGCATGAATAATAAAATCCTCATATCTGGTAGATATATATATATATATATATTTTGTGGGGGGGGGGGTAAACTTTTTCGTGGGATTGCTGTTCTTGCGTTTATTGGAACAACTTGGACCACAGATCATGTACTCGGTTTTCACTATATTTTGCCTGACCGCAGTAGTTTTTGTGAAGAGCAACGTGGTGGAAACTAAAGGAAAATCACTTCAAGAGATTGAGATAGCACTTCTTCCTCTGGACTAAAGGTATTTCTTGTTGCCGGCCTCAGTTGCTGTGGTATAAATATATCTATTCTTCAATGACAAATGCTATCCACACGACTTTGCGGGATGGCTTCCCGCAAAAGCGACTTCTTTACCGTTGGATGATCAAATCAATGGTTAGATTCGCATTTAGGAAAGAACCCATCACTTTCAGAAAAGGACCCACCACTTCCCCTAAAGGGTTCAAGGCTGTTAGATCTGGGTTTTAACATGATCTAACGGTAAAGAAGCCGCTTGAGCGGGATAGCTTCCCGCAAGGTCGTGTGGGATAGCACTGCTCTTCTTCAATAACCACACACTACACTCAAATATGTGGAACTCTGGAAAATTAAACTTTAACCTGTCACACCATTTCATAAAATATGTTGGGTTGACGTTTCCATGAGTAGGTGATGTAGGCTTTGTTATTAAAATTATCATGTCATTTGGTGGACGCTTAAAAAGTTGGAATGCACACTCATTTGTCTCATATACTTCCACCGATGACGTGACGGGTGGTCCTATTTTGACTATTGTGAAATGTTGAAACTCTTTGTGCATCGTTACTTCTTTTTTTATGGTATTTGCTAATAACTGTGACAAACAGAATTACAAGTCTTTCAGATTAGGGTCACGGGACCTAACTCCGG
Organism: Papaver armeniacum; assembly: GCA_023531295.1. Classification (NCBI taxonomy): domain Eukaryota; kingdom Viridiplantae; phylum Streptophyta; class Magnoliopsida; order Ranunculales; family Papaveraceae; genus Papaver; species Papaver armeniacum. The sequence goes on along the minus strand of JAJJWW010003315.1, from coordinate 33,946 downwards.
ATTCTGTGACTTGTTTGTGCTTGATTTGCAGGTCGGTAATATTTTCTGTTACACTTACAGATCCACCGTAATTCCCATCAAGGTTGGTTTCCCATGTGAAGGTTTTTAATTTGGTGTGCAGATGATGCCATTTCATTGAGCTATATTACCTAAGCTGGCCATTGCTTTGTATTATGTAGCACTTTTAATTATTTGTGGCTGGTGCATCATTTGCATTGCTAGGGAAAGGCCAGTGAAGTTGGAGTTGTATAGATTCTTATCTTTCATCAACATTGGCCCCAAAATTAGGTTTTTCAATTAGGTGTACTATCCAGTAAATATGTGGGAACAGTGGCACTACATATCCAGCGGTTTTCTTTTCTTTACTAAATGGGTATCTCTGGTGTAGACTTGCCCATTGATCTTTGAGCCAAATTTTCTTTCATATACCATAATGTCTTATTAGATGGACCTTGACAAAATCAAGAGTATACATTGTTAAATCAATGTATGATAAACTTAATGAGGTAGGAGCATATATTGTCAGTTTATCTCTGTCTGAAACTTTCTGGAAAACTCTGTGGAAATTGAACATTTCACTGACAATAAAAGTTTGTTGTGATTAATTTGTTTATTTTAATATTTGTCTTGAAAATCTCTATCTACTGCTGATGGATATGAACAATGCATATTTGTAAAGTTATTGCGAGTGTCAGACTCATGGTGAACGTATCTTGCTAATTTCTACATTAGTTTTCATTTCTAAAGGCCACTCCTTGATCTTATTTACGTCAAATTGTTATAAGAAAAAAAAGAATAGAGTCTGCTCAAACCAATTTGCTTGCATATGATACCAGGAGTAGAATCAACTTTAGAAATCGGAAGCAAAGACATGTTGCTTCACAAAAAGTGGACTTTTTTTGCTTCTAAAAGTCATTTTAAACTTTGGTTCCCAATGAAAATTCTGATTTTTTTATTTCTAGAGGTCAAAAATCAAATTCTAATACAAATACACTTCTGACTTCTAATAAAATTCTGACTTTTTTATTTCTAGAAGTCAGAAGCAAAACTGTTTGCTTAACAAAGAGTTAATTTTTTGACTTCTAGAAGTTGTTTTGAAATTTGATAGTCAAACTGACTTCTGACCTTTTGATTTCTGGAAGCAAAAAAATCCGAAGTTAGTTTGGGTGCTTAGAAGCAAAAAAAATTATTTTTTTGTGAAGCCATTTTTGCTTTTGACTTTCTGCTCCTGACTTCTGCTTCTGGTATCCAAACGTGCTACATTCAAATCAATTTTTGGTGATGTTTCATTCATTATCATTGATCATAAGCAATGTGAATTACCCATCCAAATCAATCCAAATCAATGTACAGGGCGACCCATCCAAATCAATGTATAGGGCGAGTTAGAAAATCAATGTACTGTATAGGGCGAGCTAAACCTTGAGTCAAATATCATTCAGGCCGAGTCAGATCCAACCAAACAGGGTGTAGACCTTTATGGAGGTTTTTGGACTGAGGATTCTTATTCCCCCTTCACTAAGTTTTCTTTCACTTCAATCCATGAATAGAAGACTCGGCCAGTTGGGCACAACATGTATCAGTGATAATTAACTCTCAGTTATCTCCATTTTTCATTTCTTGCTTCATTCCAAATTCCACTCTCTACTTGTTTCCAGTTTTATAAATTTGTAAGTGGGTATCAAGTTTCATCTTCTTCTCATGTAATTACACTAGTCACTAACAATATGGTATTAAGAGCGCATGAACATGAAAGACGAGTTGCGAAGAAGTGGAAATTGTTTTCAGCAAAAGTGATATTAGAGCTTAAAAGAAAAACAACAACAATTGGCAATTGTAGTAGTAAAGCATAAACAAGTTCATAATTATTCCGAGTGTGAAGATATGTCCTTTACCAATTCATGTTTTATTTTCCTGTGATTTTTGCTTCATTGCTTGATCATCTGAATGAGTTATATCTAGGTTTCTTGCCTAATTTTATATTCAAGATTTCAGTTTATTGGTTATTGAATTCGTCTGAACCTTGCTGATTTCTAAAGAATATATCGTACCATATTTTGAATTTAATTCTATGAGTACTGATGGTTGTATATATGGTAGGATATTTTTTAATTCATTGTAATTTCCTTGATTGGTGGATCTTGATTGATCCTCAGTATATTGTGTTGTTGTAATTTCTCTGGTTTATACATATATATTCACTCGACCCTTGAATGGGTAAGAGCATCTCCAATGGTGTATGGATATTTATCTCATATGGAGACCTAAAAAAGAAGTATTTAACAACATAGAGTCAAATAGTTTTTTTGTTTTTGATAAGCATCTCCAGTGGTAGTTGCATCCATACCTATTTTGAAACACTTGTCACTTATTTGTAGAAAGTTAATCTACAGAATCTAACAAAATAAATAAAATAAAAACAAATAGTGATGACATGGGTATGGATGAGAGTCTCTAAAAACCCATACTCTCTTCCAAACTCAAACTTCCACATCAGATAAATTTTTAATATCCAACCACCACTGGAGAGGTTTTTTTTTGTTGAGAGTTTCTAAAATCCTAGGTGGGTTCAATATTTTTAGAGACCCATATTCCATTAGAGATGCTCTAAGAGAGAACCACAGTATAACTTCGTTAAATTAATCCACGATAAATTAATAACTTCGCTAAAGTAATATTTTTGGTCGATCCCAACTTGGGCCAGTGTGCTAACTTAATAACCCCGATAAATTTATTAGATAATAAAATTTTTAAGCTTACAATAGGGTCCAACTAATATATAAATTAATAATCAGTGTAGTAGCACTACATTATATATGGTGCTTTATTAAAATAAGAATCAAAAGTTGTTTGTTTCTATTTCACATTTATATAATATCGGACCTCATATCTAATTTTGTAGTCCATTGAAAAGTTCCGCGATGATTTAGTTGTATTATTCTTCTTATTGTTTTAATTTTAACATCACATTTTATATATTTACACACATGATATGCAATATATCATCTGATATTATGTCATAAAATAATTAGACAATAATTTAATTTGAAAATAAAATCTCTAAATACTTGTTATTATAGGAAAATTGTTTTACACACTTAAATTTACAATCTTGTTATGGTAAAATGTTCTACAAACTTATTTTTGAAAATCTAAATTTGGTATGTTTCGATATATTAATAGCTTATTAGTTTACCAATAAATTAATACATACATCGCTAGATTGATAGAATTTTGCAGTCCCAAGACTATTAATTTATCAAAATTTTTATGCATTACCTTTCATGGTAACAGAGAAACCTGTGAGCCCAAATCTTCTCAAATATATTTTTCTTTACTGCTTCATCTCTTTTCTCCTTTATGGCCGGCATCTTTTGAGACACCTATTCTACTACTACCCTCCCCTCTTGATAAACTCATTCAACCTGTTTCAATCAAACTTGATGAAAACAATTTTCTCATCCGGAAAAAAAATAATGAAGAATTAGGATTTGGGAAAACGATTTTATTCTTTATTGTGCTTGAATTACAAAGAGGACCAAAGGCTATTACAACTTCACATTATCAGATCTTTCCCATTTCTCTTCTTCCTCATCCTCCTGTTGGTACTGGGATCAGTGCTGCTGCTGGTACTGGTGGTCGTGTCGTTGCTACTTTCTTTTGCTGATACAATTTGCATTACCAATTCTTGAATCTCTTTCTTTTCCCGAATTCTTTTGATTTCTCTTTCTCCTCTAGAAGTTGCTTCTTGGCTTTGATATACAAATCTAATTCTATGGTGTTAAAAGCGCATGAACATGAAAAATGAGCCGCGAAGAAATGGAAATCGTTTTTAGCAAAAGTGATATTAGAGCTTTAAAGGAGAAACAACAATTTTATTAGTAAGCATAAACAAGTTCATTATTATTCCGAGTCTGAAGATATGTCATTTACCAATTCATGTTTTATTTTCCTGTGATTTTTACCGCATTTCTTGAGTTTTTGATCATCTGAATGAGTTATGTCCATTGGTTTCTTGCCTAATTTTATATCCAAGATTTAAGTTTACATTTCAGCGCAATTTTTCTTGTAAAACTCAAAGGGAATGAATTTAAAGCTAATTTTTTTATGGCATATTACTCTTATAAAGATCTACCTTCCTACCAAAAATGATGGTGGCCTTATACGTCTCAGAAAGCACTCATTTTTGGTAGGAAGGTAGATCTTTATAAGAAGAATATGTCATAAAAAAAACAAGCTTCAAATTCCTAATCATTTAAAATTTACAAGAAAAATGACGTCGAAATGTCAACCAAATGTCATTTTAACCATGTCATTGGATCCTCTTTGTTGGTTACCATCATCAACAACAATCACAACATTCATTACTTAAATAATGCCGATGCTAATAACAATTTTGTAAACTTTTTTGGGGAAAAAAATTGCAACTGTCGTCATAGCCTAAAACTTCCAACCATACATACTGAAAAAGTCCACATACATCTGCATGGTGTACATTTTTATATTAAAAAAGTTTTGAATTCAACTAACCATTTAGACTTGTTGATTTTTATTTAGATTTCTTAATCTATAAATTTTGAGTCCACATAAAAAAAAGAGAGTAATAATCTCCCAATATCATAATTAAAACCGAAAATCATAATCAATATTATATTCTATAAATTTTGAATCTCTGTTAAAAAAGAGTAAAAAACCCACCATTATTATTATATTCAAAACCATCGTCGCATAAAGTTGTATTCAACGATAGAGACATAAGTTTGAATTGGGTGGGACACCGAAATATAGTTAGATTATAAAATATTTTGCAAGAAATATAATGTCACATATTGGTTATAATTGTGGCAATGTTATAATTGAAATGTTAAAGTCATCAGAAACATAAATAATGTGATAGAAAAACATTAGTGACATTTATAATGTTGCAAATTGACACCCACATGTGGTTATACCCGTGATTGTATGTCTTTATATCATGCCGATGTTAAGCGTCCTCGAAGATATACTTGAATATATTGCTGCAAGTAAACACACCTCCATCAGGCTATACAAATTTGTCGCAGAAGCATGTAATAAATGGTCATAATGGGGATAACAAACCGTCCAACTATATGATAAAAAAAAAAAAAAAAAAAAAGTTGATCAAAAAAAAGAGAAAAAAGAAAAGAAGAGTTAGCTTGAATTTGTTTTAAAATATAATTAAAAATGGAAGAGTTAAGCCTCATTTTGTTGTAAAAAATAATTAAATCTTTTGGAAATAATAAATGCTAATACTAGCGTTGTGAAATCAATCATAATTCTGAAGAATTATGATAGACCTAGGTCACACATGGTTGATTCAAAGAAAAACTAGGAGAGGAATTTCTCGAACTTTATCTTTCATTAAAATATATATATAGCTCAAAGAGGAACTCGATGTTTTTAAGAGTGGTTTATGGAGTTGTTGTCAACTACTTTGATTTGTTGTTGAATATTTGATTTTCTCATAAAAAGGATTGTAGATATAATACAATAACCACGATAAAACCTAGTAGTCATGGATCTTGCATTGAATTATTGAGATCCACATCACGCCGAGATAGATCATCCCCAGACAATGTATATGAATATATCAGAAATAAAATAACATTAATAAAAGATGCCATATTGTAAGTAACGTCAATATCCGGTCATTAGAATATCAAAAGAAATTACCAAAAAAGTTAACGTAAAATCCATGTAAAGCAAGAAAAAACAAGTTATATTAAAAGCATTAATTAGTGTAAATTTGATAACACATGGTTAATTTAACGAAGACTTGGTATAAAAAGGAATATTTATATTTATTTTCTTAAAAAAATCATAGAAAATGAAGATGCAATTTATTTAAAGTTTTTATGGGAAAATTAGTTATACAGGCCATTTGCTTGCTTCTACATAAAAACCGTGTTTCAGATAATGGACATCTTAGTGTCACCAATAGATGAACTTAAATCAAACTATTGGTGCATTTTTCATGTTGATACAATATAAAGATAACGTAAAATACCCATTAAATACTTTTTAGTTTTACAATGATAACAACTATCTAATAGAAATGAAATCAAGTCAGAAAAATAAAAATAAAAACTACGAAAAAATAAGAGTAAATGGTTGAAACTAAAATAAAAAAGTTTTACAATAATAACAACTATCTAATAGAAATGAAATCAAGTCGGAAAAATAAAAATAAAAATAAAAACTACAAAAAAAAGAAGAGTAAATGGTTGAAACTAAAAAAACTAAGACGGGCACCTAGCTCAGCTGGACATCCCCGTTCCCCAAAATTTCATGCGTTCCAGGAGGTCCCAGGTTCTAGTCCCCAATGGCGTAATATTGCAGAAATTAACATGAAATGTAGAGTTAGTTTGCCCCCCTTGTGGCACAATCTCAGCCCCCATCCGCTTCGGCTCCTTTGGCTAGGTTACCCATGAGGCTCGCTGGTAGGCTAGCACAGCAACCTGTTCCATTAATGTAGTAGTATGTCGTTGGAGCTTAGCTTGTTAGACTTCCAACTAGTTTCATGTAATAATCGTTATCAAAATAAAAATTAAAAAATAACTTTTAAAAAAACTATAAATAAAAGGTAATTCATATCAGGACAAACTAGTAATGATTATACGTTTTGAAACTCATACATAATCAGACATTTTCCTTGTTATAAGTAAACTTTAAAATATTTTGTCAACTAATATTGTAAAAAATTACGATTTTTATTGAACACGCAATTGGGGATATAGAAACTAATTGGGGGATATGAATTAATTCCCCCAACCCATGGTGTGTGCTAAGGGGTGACTTTTGGGGGCGAAAATACTAAAATACCCTTCCCACAAAATAAAAATCAAAAACTTAAAATCAAAAAACAAAATCATATCCCCCATTTCCATCTCCACTTCTTACTAATCTTATTTAGGGGTGGAGCTTTGAAACCCAAATATTTCTCATTCCCTTTCAAATTCTCTTCTCCTCACTTTGGAAACCAATTTTTTTTTATTCGGAAGTGATGAAGATCATGCTGAAAGTGATGATGACCTTTCAAATTCTAAACTCTCCCCACTCTATATCAAATTCTCTTCTCCTCACTTTGGAAACCAATTTTTTTTTATTCGGAAGTGATGAAGAACATGTTGAAAGTGATGATGACCATGCCGGAATTGATGAATACCATGCCGGTATCATGTTTCGGCATATGGTCTTCATCAATTCCGGCATGGTCTTCATCACTTCCGTTTTGAATTTTTTCTGGTATTAATCAGTCCACTTCAAAACGGAAGTGATGAAGACCATGCCGGAATTGATGAAGACCATATGCCGGAACATGATACCGGCATGCTCGAGAATTTCCTATCAATGCCGGTAGTCAAGTGAAAAAAAAAATCAACATTCTGGATACTTTTCATCCTGTTCCGGCATAGAAATTTAAGCAAAATACTATGCCGGAACATGTACCGGCATGCTCGAAAACCAGATTACCATGCCGGTACCTGTTCAAAACCAGAAAAAAATCAACTTCTGAAGATCAAAACCAGAAAAAAATCGTCCCCAAACCCCCCCGGATAGTGGCAAACAATTTATGAACATTTCCAACAATTGCCCGCATGGGTTTTTGGTTGAATACCATGCCGGCACCAAGCTTTTTCAGCTGCAACAATGGTGGATTCAAAGAAAAAAAATCAAATTTTCAACCTATTATTAGCGGTAATTCTCTCATCACAATCATCTTCCATTTTCAAAAAAAGAAATTCCTTTCAAATATTTTTTTCCCTCCTTCTACTCTCACCCAAACACAAATAAAAATACACACTAATCTATCCCCCAAATACTTAAGATTTTTACTAATTATTATTAACCACTAAACCTAATTAGTGAGGGGTAAATTAGGAATTAAAAAAATAATTACATAAGGGATGACCCAGAATTGCTATTGGGACTCCTATTTTGTCTTGTAGCTATATCCCCAATTAGTTTTCATATCCCCCAATTACTTGTTCTTTTTATTCTCAATTGTCCAATATAATCCTCAAATCAGTTTTACCTTTACCTATATTATTTTAATAAAACTGGCAGTCTTTGACTGCATAACAAACATTCAAGAAGGAAAGCTTACCACGGAAAATAAATTTTGGCCTTAAAATTAGAGACCACATCTTTTGACCTCCATTTATGATCACCAAAAACTCAATACCGGCCTTATGGGTGGAACTTAACCTTTTAGAGTTTTGGGTCCAGAGAAATCAGAGAGAATGAGACAACTTTTCATGTAAAATCATTACATATACAACCATAATCGAAGTAAAATTATCCTGGCATTTTTAGGGCGACCCCGAAAAAATTAGGGGCGACACAAAATGACAAAATAGGTTGAAAATACTAATATGTCCCTTCATAATCGGTAGTTTAGAAGAAAAAAAATATATCTGACTATGTTCTTTTCTTCCTAGCTTTGGTTTTTGAAATAATTAAATTTGGGGCTACGACCATAATCGGGAGGCAATAAACATTATGAAACTACCGATTGTACGATCGGTAGGCAATAAACATCATGAAACTACCGATTGTGGAAATAGAGAAATCTAAAATTCCTATTGGTTTTTGAAATTTTCGAATTTGGGGCTACTACCATAACCGGGAGGCAATAAACATCATAAAACTACCGATTGTGGAAATAGAGAAATCTAAAATTCCTATTGGTTTTTGAAAATTTCGAATTTAGGGCTACTACCATAATCGGGAGGCAATAAACATCATGAAACTACCGATTGTACAATCGGTAGGCAATAAACATCATGAACTACCGATTGTGGAAATAGAGAAATCTAAAATTCCTATTGGTTTTTGAAAATTTCGAATTTGGGGCTACGACCATAATCGGGAGGCAATAAACATTATGAAACTACCGATTGTACAATGGTAGGCAATAAACATCATTAAACTACCGATTGTGGAAATAGAGAAATCTAAAATTCCTATTTGTTTTTGAAAATTTCGAATTTAGGGCTACTACCATAATCGGGAGGCAATAAACATCATGAAACTACCGATTGTACAATCGGTAGGCAATAAACATCATAAAACTACCGATTGTGGAAATAGAGAAATCTAAAATTCCTATTGGTTTTTGAAAATTTCGAATTTGGGTCTATTACCATAATCGGGAGGCAATAAACATTATGAAACTACCGATTGTACAATCGGTAGGCAATAAACATCATGAAACTACCGATTGTGGAAATTCTCAATCTAAAATTCCTATTGGTTTTTGAAAATTTCGCATTTAGGGCTACTACCATAATCGGGAGGCAATAAACATTATGAAACTACCGATTGTACAATCGGTAGGCAATAAACATCATGAAACTACCGATTGCAGAAATTCTCAATCTAAAATTCCTATTGGTTTTTGAAAATTTCGCATTTAGGGCTACTACCTTAATCGGGAGGCAATAAACATCATGAAACTACCGATTGTACAATCGGTAGGCAATAAACATCATAAAACTACCGATTGTGGAAATAGAGAAATCTAAAATTCCTATTGGTTTTTGAAAATTTCAAATTTGGGGCTATTACCATAATCGGGAGGCAATAAACATCATGAAACTACCGATTGTAAAATCGGTAGGCAATAAACATCATGAAACTACCGATTGTGGAAATTCTCAATCTAAAGTTCATATTGGTTTTTGAAAATTTCGCATTTAGGGCTACTACCATAATCGGGAGGCAATAAACATTATGAAACTACCGATTGTACAATCGGTAGGCAATAAACATCATGAAACTACCGATTGCGGAAATTCTCAATCTAAAATTCCTATTGGTTTTTGAAAATTTTGCATTTAGGGCTACTACCATAATCGGGAGGCAATAAACATCATGAAACTACCGATTGTACAATCGGTAGGCAATAAACATCATAAAACTACCGATTGTGGAAATAGAGAAATCTAAAATTCCTATTGGTTTTTGAAAATTTCGAATTTGGGGCTATTACCATAATCGGGAGGCAATAAACATTATGAAACTACCGATTGTAAAATCGGTAGGCAATAAACATCATGAAACTACCGATTGTGGAAATTCTCAATCTAAAGTTCATATTGGTTTTTGAAAATTTCGCATTTAGGGCTACTACCATAATCGGGAGGCAATAAACATTATGAAACTACCGATTGTACAATCGGTAGGCAATAAACATCATGAAACTACCGATTGCGGAAATTCTCAATCTAAAATTCCTATTGGTTTTTGAAAATTTCGCATTTAGTGCTACTACCATAATCGGGAGGCAATAAACATCATGAAACTACCGATTGTACAATCGGTAGGCAATAAACATCATGAAACTACCGATTGTGGAAATTCTCAATCATATGAAAATGGAATCTTCTCTATATAACAAATTTCTCCCGATTGTAGACTTAGCTACCGATTATGGAGGGCATATTTGCCATTTCGAAAAGTTTGAGATAAGGGGTGGCTTTGTTTTAGGTTTGGGTGACCTTTTTTGTCATTTTGTGTCGCCCCTAATTCTTTTGGGGTCGCCCCTAAAAATGTTAGGAAAATTATTACCCACAAATATAAGGAAAAAACGGATCAAATAAATTGAGCAATTGTCGTAGAAATCCATAGATTTCTATTTTCCCTTGCAGACAGCCAAGGTTTGAGTTTTGCCAACCAGACGGACAAAATCGTTTGTCCGTCTGTGTATTTTAAGTTTCTTGTTTTGATACCAAATTTACCCCTCAACCATGGTCAATATGAACCAACTGTAGTTATCTTTCGATCCGGTTCGTAATACGGATAGTTTTTGGAACCCGAATGTAATATGGGTGCTATATATAGAAGTTAAGTTTTGTCACTCCAGCTTAGCCTTGTTTATATAGTCTGGGTATTTTGCTCTCCTTCTTCAATCACTCCATTACCCCCGTTTCTTCTTCTTCTTAATTATATTGTACTCTATCACTGAGACTGCTTTAGCTTCAAACCCTATCAAAACCCAATGCTTTCTGAGACCATGATTAAAGAGAAACAGATGCATTTTTTTTTTATTTTTTTGTTGCTATGACAGTATAAAACTCCAAGAAAAACTATGGTTCCAGTAGGGAAATCAGTCAAAACCCATATTTTTGTTTTTATTTTAAATTTAATTGTGCGATGGAAAATTAGTGTTGGCCATTTTGTTATTTCAAGGGTATAAACTCTTTTCCTGTGATTTTAGGGGTTTTTGATTTATGGTTCATCTGAAAATTTTGTGATATCTTCAAGGATTTTCCGTTCATGAAATTATTGAATTGGTATGTTAGCTTTTAGTTAAATAATTTAGGATTGAATGTCCTTCAATAAATTGGAGAAAGAGGAAATGATCTGATTGCTGGATAGAAACGGCTCAGTCAACATGCGTGCTCCAAATCATTTAAAGGGAATGACATAAGTGATGAAAGTTTGGAGTTTTTAGCTCAATCATGTCAGTATTTTAAATCATTCTCTTTAAAAAGCCATAATTTATTCTGTTTCCATGAATTAACTGCCATTGCTACTCGTTACAAGTAAGTATTGACTCATCTTTAGACATCATTATTACTTTGGCATTATTCATAACATAAGCCTTATCTCTTAGGATAATTGATTAAGTTAACATGGTGTATGAGTGTTTATTCAGGGTTCATACCATGATACCGTATGTTAAGTTAGTGCGTCAAATTTGGAACTCATATCTATTCCTAAAGAGTTCAGCAATATTATTTAAGGACGAATATATGCGTCGAGAGTTCAAAACCGTGGCTATTGAATTGTAGGGGCTATTTTTATGGCCGCAGACGGTTGTGTATCAAATATTGAATAAAATCTATATTTTGTCTTACAACTTATGGTTTGTTTTATAATGCCAATGATGCCCTTTCTCCCCCAGTATGTCTTATTCATGTGGGTGTCGACGAAACTGAGTTTACCATGGGGATAATAAGACATGTTCCTAGTGATGCACAAATGAGTTTTTTTGGAGAAATTTCTGAGGGGGTTACTCATGACCTATGATTTACTGTTACTTATTGCGGCATTTGTATCTCTAGTCAATTCTAGCTTACCTTGAAGTGAATGATAGTCGAAATTTACAATCTGACTGTACCTATATTACTTGTATTCTTTTCTATAGGCGATGTTACTCTATGAATCCCTTATTTTGTGGGAGGTATTTAGTTTTAGTTCATTGATTAATTATGTCTATGATGTACTTATATTGTAACTTTCGGGGTTCTGAGTATCAACTACTTTTGTTACCCATTTTAATTTATATGAAAGTTAGGATGAATTACCTGGTTTAATTTATACGAAAGACAAACCATCTTACCCTATTTATTTATATGACAGTTAGGATGAATTACCTGGTTTAATTTATACGACATAGAAACCATCTTACCCTATTTATTTTATACAATCTTCTTGAACAAGCATGTTGATTTCGTGAGAGAGTACAAGCAGGACTTTGAACGCGATCTTGATCCAGAGAGCACAGCTACTTTCCCGGCCACTCTCTCAGAATTGACTGAGAGGTTGAAGCACTGGAAAAATTTACTTCAGAGCAATGTCGAGGACAGTTTCAACCTGTCCTAAAATTGGAAGAGGAAAGCAGGGTTTTGCGTGACTTTCATGTTGTTGACGTGGAGGTTCCAAGGCAGTATTTCATAGATTAGGTAAAACCTGAATTGCATTTCCGGTGTTAAATTAGGTAATCTTTTGATGTTTTACAGTCAAAGTGTACTTACCTAGTAAAACCTTGTTTTCAGGAAGTTGCACCCGAGCATACAGTAAAGTTAGACAGAGTTGGAGCTGATATTCCAATTGTTCGGCGCCATGGCAGTAGCTTCTGTCGTCTTACTCTTATCGGTTCTGATGGTAGTCAGCGCCATTTTATTGTTCAGACATCTTTTACCCCTAATGCCCGAAGTGATGAGCGAATTCTACAGTTGTTCCGTGTGATGAACCGAATGTTTGACAAACACAAGGAGTCGAGGCGGCGCCACCTAAGCCTCCATACCCCTATTATTATTCCTGTTTGGTTTCAGGTGATGAATCCCTTCCTGCTAGAAATATTTTTTATGTTTTTATCTCCTCTTTGAATACCTGAGGATATATTCGTAATGCTTGAAGCTAGACGACTGGTGAAACATGCAGAATAGTGCCCGGCCGTCATATTATGTGTTGCCATGACTTTCTATTTCGTAAATTGAACTAAGAATGATCGTGTTCATATTAAATTGATTCACATCTTTCGTTGGGGAAAGAAGATATAGTTAGCGGTTTTTAGTGATAACAATTCTAATGGTCCACTTACAGAAATAAAACCCTTAACCCACCATTGTATTGCCTATTTCTCTTGATTTGAACGTCATTTGAATGTTTGTATGCTTGTGATATTTTTTATTCATATTATCTTAAACGTCAACTGATGTTTATAACAGGTCAGAATGGTAGAAGATGATTTGATGTATAGCACCTTCCTTGAGGTATATGAGGTCAACTGTGCTCGGCACAATCGAGAAGTTGATCTCCCCATCATTCATTTCAAGGAGAAACTTGTGGATCTCCGTCTCCAAGCGTATCATGAAATTATAAAGACTTTAGTCAATGGAAATGTATTTTCTCAGTACATGTACAAGACTCTTGTGAGTGGTAACCATTTTTGGGATTTCAAAAAGCAATTTGTTGTTCAGCTAACTCTCTCCGGCTTCATGTCATTCATGCTTCAAATCGGTGGAACGACTCCAATTCATCTACATTGTAGAGTCTGATTATTCAATTTGATTCGGTTTTTTTATTTTTAATTAAGCTATAAGAGACCCAAAACACTTAATGCCTTAAACCCAATCATCTTATAAAATCCTGTAGTATTTGTATTTTCAGAACTAGACAATTAAATATAAACAATCAATTAAGATGATCGGTCTTCTTTAGAGTATTATTATTCTAAGCAATGGGATAATCTAATGTCAGGTTCAAAATGGACTTGAAGAGTTTGTTGTGTTTTGGTAGTTCTTCTCTGAAGTTGATGTGAAGCTAGTATTTAAGCGTCCCATATGTGTGCATAGTCTTTCTGACTGTCGTAAAAATAAATTGGGTACTTCTTTAAAACGGTCGCATAAAATTAATTGGGTACCACTCTGACACAGTCTCATAAATTACAATAGCTATCTTACTTTTCAGGGTACTATAAATAACGATGGCCAGACGGGTAACTATCAACCAGGTATGCTCTTCTTAGTTTCATACGTGTCTTTCAAATTTAAATCCAAGAAAATTCATTCATTCACAGTACAATAACCCACTTGTTCAACATAAGGCTGATAATAATAAGAAACAATACAACAGTTGTAGCAGGTCGGACACAAACAAAACAATACAAGTTTATTAGAACACAATTTATTCTTCATTTGAGAAATATGTATGTATCTTCAAGCACTAGCACTCAAGCAACTAAGAAGCTTTACCAATAGAGGTTTGTTAGCTACAAGAAGCCTTCTTTAAGCAGGTAAAGGAAACGACCAGGTGTTGGTATGGGAACAACCATATCTTGTCGGGAGCCTTTTAAATGTGATTTTTGTCAAAAACCACATGTTGCTACCATATACATGAAAGGAACCCCAAATTTTGACATAGATGAGCAAGCACTTAGTACCTGCAAAACATAAGGGCGTTATATAAAATCATCCACATAAATGTTGGTACACGAACCAAAATACCATAATTCAATCCAAATACTAGTATGCATAAAACCAAGTCATGGAAAGGAAAAAAACGAGGCTAAAAGTATGGTCGATTATGGAAGTTGATGGTACATGGATGGAGCCGAGCGACTCTCAATCTGGTTTGCCTTTATGTTCTTTCCACTAGTAGACAAACACTACAGCAAAACTTTGAACTTGTAATAGTTTTTACTCAAAACGTAATGGAAATCTTTCAATGTCAGTTTTAGAAGCCAGAAATTACTCTCAAATATCTTAAAAATAAAATAACTTCTTAAACGAAAAAAATTGATACAAATTTGGGCGTTAACGAAACTTGATCAATTTGACTATATGATTACCGATATGACACCTGAACTCCGATAACTTTTAATAGACCAACAATTTTTTCTTTTGCTACATGAGCCTATGTCAATCCACTAGGTTTATTGCTTTAAGATGCTTACTAAGATCTTATATTATTGCCGAACATGCATCGGTTGGTCTCCATTCTCTCGGGAGTTAGATGTGATATGATGCAATACACCAAGAGAATGAAACTTTTGTTTTATGTCTCGGTGATGTCTCTCAAACTCAAATTAACCTATTCAAACAATAAGATGCTTTGAAACACGAATACAATTCACATTATCTAATAACTCAAAATATCCTTGTAAAAGAAGTGTAAAAACTGGAAGAGTAATGCTTATTGTTGTAATTTTGTGACGAAATTATCCACCTATTACAAATTGGTGTGAAGCAACATCAAGAAGAGGCATGATATCAATTATTTCCCATCAAGGAATGGAAAAAAAGGCGGAGAAAGTAAGCTAACTTACTTGAGAACCCAACTCAGCAGTTGGTACCAATATTACTACCCATGGACTTCCAGGAGAAGATTTACCAAGTCATTATAGCGCTCTTATTGCCGGAGTTGCAGTAACACTGGTGCCAGATACGCAAGAGTCTTTCCTAACCCACTGGTGCCAGATACAATTTTTTCCCTCAGTAACAGGCGCAAAAGCCATGGCCTACAATTATGTGAAATACGATACAGGTGGTCGGTGGTCAGAAGTTGGAACCATAGACAGGAAAAAAAAAACTACAAAGTAGTTTCAGTTAGATTGTAAAGAGAAAAATCAAATATGAAATTTTTCCATCAACGGTAAAACCTAACAACTGGTTTCATAAGAGCAATGGACTTAAAGGAGAAACCAATTTAGACCACTATATTCATGGTTCCAGAAAAAATTTTGTGTATCTAGACAAAATTAATCACAGTACTTGGAACATGCATAAGCTTAACTAATAATCCCAAATTTTATTGATAGTAGGAACAAATAATTAATTCCCATACGAGAGGAAAAATTATTATTACATGGATGCTCTCAATCACTGGGACAAGCCAAATCACGCTCAGATGACATACCTTCGGCCTAACTAGCATTTCAGGCATATATAGACAAGAAATATCGTAGGGTGATACCTTCTTGATCCCATCATGCCAGGGCGGAGCCAGGATTTGAGAAAGGGGGTGCAAGAAAAAAAATATACGGCAAAACCACCAAGAATAAAACTAGGAGAATTTATTTTATTGCACAACAAAGATTATGTTACAGAACCGAAAACCGAAGGTACTTGTTGCGGACAAGTAGTAATAGAAGATGAAGCGATCTTGGTGTTCTCTTTCTCAGGATTACAAGCCTGTCCATGCCTAAACAAAGATTAAGACAAATTAGATCATCAAATATATCAATTAAGAATACAATCCTAATTATAAAATCGAACCGAATAAATTTGATTAAACAACAGTTAAGTAGATATGGTAAATACCCAATCTCTTAATTTTGCAAAGAATTATTCTAAAATCTAACTTGAACCCTAAATTTAAACTCCAAAATTAAATTGAGAAGGTATCTGGTCTTCATGATGTAATCTACACAATTCTAATTATCAAAAACACTAGTAAACGTACCACATAAGCGCTAAATCTCGTGATGTAATTGGGAAAAGAAAAATTGGGGGAGTTTTTTTTTTTTATTCTTCTGTGATGAGAGAAACAAGCTTTGTTTCATTTTTATTTTATTCTTGGCTTGAATCTCAGAAGACCTAATATAGATTTCAAAACTCAAGGGGGTGCAACTGCCCCTTTGCAATGGGCTGGCTTCGCCCCTCCCATCGATCCCATAAGCAAGTTTGCCCCACATACTTTCTGAAACTTTTTTCACCCGTCGGAGAAGAAGAAGATAACTGAGGGAGAATAAGGTAGAATAAAGGGAGATCAAGATAGAAAAAGAGTAGCGTTCGAGTTCAGATTCACGGGTATGGTTTTTTAGCTAACTCTACCCGCATTGGTTAAGATAACCCTTTAAGGACTTTCCAGTCATTCCATCACGGGTCACTACCAACCAGGGTTGACTGGTTTCACTCAGTCCGTCAATATAGGTTGACCGATACCTTGTACATCCACAAGGGTTGGCCCAAACCTTTGGATTTCTTTGACGATTCGCCAAATAAATTAAGAAAAATTGACGCCATGACATGATCAATTTTTGGTGATCCCAAAGAAAGTATGATTACTACCATGGTGTGCAAATGGCAATATATATTCTCTAAAAAAAACACCCAATAGAAAACTAATTACGACATGTTAGCAAATTGCCGGTTTCTAGTCTTTCAAATATGTTTATACATCACCATCTACCAGACATACAAATATGGAAAAAAAAAATTGAAGTCTCCATTTACTTTATTTCCTAGACTTTCTTAAGAAATCGTATTCCACAACGTAGTATTTTTCATCAATTTTTTTTTTTAACATTAGTAAATGATAGACAGGTAACCATTCATATTATACTCACAAGTTTGGTTTTTAAAAAAGAACATGATGACCCTAATACCGGCTTCCTTTGAAACCATGGATTCTATTGAAAAGTTTTAGCGACTTATTACTAAATTCTATAGTCACCCCCCTCCCCCCCACCCCACACACACAACCAAAAAAAAAAAAAAACATACTTCCATCAAACCGTTTCTGTTACTCCGCCGTATTTGTGTTTTCCCCCCAAAACTTTAATACTATTATGTGCTCCATTGTATCCTCCTTTACATAAATATTCCCCTATTTATCATCTTATTTAATACGTTCCTTCTGCAAAATCCCATTTTGTTCCTTTTACCGGCGTCTATATACCTACCTATTATCTGGTTTTCCAATAACAACTAGGGTCGAAAACTTTCACCACACCGTAAAAGCAGCTTGATATTCCTTTTATTTCTATCTTCTACGCATGCCATCCTCCACCTCGTTAAGCACCAAATATCTCACTCGACACCTCATATAATGTCTGGTTTTAGTAACCTTATCAACATCGATCAGTCAAGTGATTGATCAGATTCAACAGAAAATGAGTTCCACCAATCTCAAACCTAAACCCATACTACCTCAAGCACCAGTTCTCTCTGATAATGCTCTTCTATCTGGATCTCAACAAGGGAAGTTCAGTATTCTTAGTAAGGTTTATGATGATAAGAATTTCACAATACTTGATTTGAACAAAAAAGTCATACAGACTTGGAAATCCATCAAAGACATTTTTATTACAGCGGAAACAGAGGTAAATGTTTCACTCTCAGACTCAACAAGAAAGAAGAATTTGAATATATTTCTGAAAACATGCTTTGGTTTATAAAGGGATCTCTATTTGTTTTGGAACTCTTCAATACCCAAACACAAGATCAATCTCAACCAAAAAGTTTCGAGATTTACCAAAAAGTAACGAAGGAATTTCCTGATTTGTATCTTATTCAATCACGCAAATTGCTGCTTTCATATTGTTATGGCTATCCAAATATATCTTTGATAACCCGAATGACGAAGAGATAAAATATGTATTGATTCCTATGACGATAAAATTGGCTCGGGGAATAACACTTCCTATTGGCAACCTATTTTTAGAGACTATGTATTCAACCCTAGATAATTTTGTACATGATATGACATCTTCGAATGGTAATAAAAGAACTAATACCTAGGTGGACGTATGTTTCCTCCAGGCATGGCTATGGTAACGCTTTGAGAAATATGCCCCCATCCCTCGTTCACTGAAAGCTAATGATCCTCCGATAGCCAGGATTTGTCGTTGGTGCACTAGATATCCGATTCAGCAACCCTGGTTTACATTGATGGATGACGAAAAATCTGTCACTTTTCGTCCCTAGACACAAATTCCCGAGGGTGTGGCTCAGTTGCATTCCTTTTCCTTAATGAAGGATGCCATATTACTTCCTGAATTCCTAAAGGCCGTGATCACTTATCTGCGTAAGAAGCTACATATATATTTAGCAGTTCTCCGGGTCGTGTCTTGAGTTTGGACAGTCATGGTAACTTCAATATACAATCTTATAATGTTGACAGAACTTCTCGTCAGATGGGATTCAACCAGGATATCCCTTTTCGCAAAGGAGCGTCCACGTTTTCTAGGATCCAGCGGAATCTCGGTACTGTAAGCGGTTTGCAAAGAAACTTTCCTTTCTTTCATGTCCAAAGGACCAGCCGTGTATCTCCAAAATATCGAACTTACTGGATAAAACAACTTGTGAGCATTAGTAATTCCATACAAGATATTAGAGGATGTAATTTTCACGTCATGTGAGCCAAGTCATAAACGTTCATCTCCTTGCATAAGCCAAGTAAGTGTTCATCTATTCAACGACTTTCATGACTTAATCATGTCTCTTTAGAATTTAACTAAATGAGTTTTTTAGACTGGACGTTCCATTCTTGTTGGAAGCCAAACTAATTCCCAGGTGGACGACATGGGAGCTGACATAGATCACCTTGATGCTATCGTAACGGAAAATCATTTTTTGCCTTCTTCTGGAGTGCCACCGGTAAAAACCAGTCTCTTTTTACTCGTATAAGCGTTTTCATTCATGGTTGGTACAAAGGTGGTCATACCCTAGGAATATCCCTTTATTTGAGTACTCGTCAGAAACTTTCAGATTTGATAGACTTTCATAGAATGAACTGTAGAATATTCATACGATGTCGGATTTGAGCTTCCGACCCCAATTTGAAAACAGAAAAGAATTATCTATCCAACACAAAAGAATGACCTAATTTTGAATTGTTTAGGTCAGTCAACCAGTCACATAGTTTTGTCATCAGGAATCCCGTTTAGAATTTCAGGAGTGTTTCATATTGTACTTACTTCGGTGTTGGGACCACATTTCCTATCTCGTTTGTCCGTTTAAGGCTCCCTTTGGATATGTTGTAGAAGAGACATAGAGAAACATATTTTTTCAAGATAGTACCCCAAAATTCCTTATGAATTTTTGTAAGTTAGCGCGTTCTCCCACGGAAGTTCACATCAATCCTAATTGTAAGATGATTCATGTATTCCTTGGACCTTTGCATGTTCTGACGTCTTGAGTATGACTCCTGGGGTATTATGACTTCATTAAATTTCCTTATATTAGTATAAGACGTGGATTTGGTCTCTGTGAACCCTAATCCCTCATGTGAAATAAATTCAGTTGCAAAACCTTAATTTGCCTCTTACACTTTCATATTTCGATATACCTTGTTTGATTCCGTCTTATTTTTGTAGACTCACGACGTAGGAACGACTCAAGATGTACTTGCTGGAAATACAATAGAAATATCCTCTCTTGACGATGCTTCAGTCACCCATCAGTCCCCAGCTTCAAGTAATTGTCGCGTCGAAGAAACCCGAAGAGACGGAGCACATCCATCAGATATTGTTGAATATCCTACTGCAGGTCTTGATTTTGTCGGTCCTAATGCAATCCTGGATTCAAATGAAATACTCGTAGAGGGTTTCGGTGTTACTATCAAATATGCCAAACTGTACCGATCGATTTGGCAAAGATATGGCCATATTACTACAATGGGGATAATAACTTATGATGTTCATCCTATAATCGAAATAGAACGACTTGTTGGAGATCCTTGATGTCGTACGAGACTTGACTCTGAACAATATCCCTTATGATTACTTCATATATCTTGAAAAGATCGTGACCACTAACGTGAAATGGATTCGAGAATGGCTCAACAATATCCAAGCTGAATTTGGAAAGTTGTTGCACTCTGGCCCTCGCTTTTCAAGAGATGAGAAACTGGTAACCGAGGAGGTGGAGCGTGCAAAGCAAATGACCCGAGATGCAAAAGTCAAAGTGCAGGAATTGAACCCGATAAGAAAAGCTTGTTTTGGACGGGTTTCTTTAGGTTGACTAGTTTTTTTGTTGAGTGATTTGAGAGACAAGTTTTCTAGTAGTGATTTGGCTTACTTATTTTTATTTCTTTAGGTTTTGAATTTTGGATATAAGATTTTCTAAAAGATTTGAGTACACAAAGTTTGGCACACACTTTGTCGATTAAAAGAAAGAAATACATATCGAAAGGAAATCTAACCAACCACTATCCTAGATACTAAAACAAAATACCTAACAAATTAAACATATCCTACTAGATAGTTCGTAGGCTCGTTTCCCGAGCCCGAATTCCGTTCAGTCCCCAGTCGGGTCGTTTCATCCATGGAGTTTAATAAAACTCATCTTCCGAGTTGAAAAGCTTGACTATTCCCAAAAGAAAGACTCACCATATATCCCACTATGTTTAGTAACGACGCATTAAAGAATTCTTCCTTTAGGGTCATATTCCTGTGTGAAACTTCCCCCTTCTTGTGACTTGAATGACTCATAGTTAAAGTAATCGAAGCGTTGATCCTCTTGAACAAAACCATCTTCTTCTGGTTCTTAAAAACTTCCTTGAGAGGTGTCAGGGACGGAAGACGATCGGCTTCTTGAATAGACGCCCACGTAGGGAGAGGAGTGCTGTAAATTCGACTAGGAGGGTTTGGGATCCTACTAGGGATAATTATCTCACTAGCCAGAACATAAGGCGAAGGTGATGCCGTAATCCGAACAATCTTCCCTTCATGAACTGCATTGATGCATTGATGATAGGTCGAGGGCATCACCTGGTTGTCATGAAGCCAGGGACGTCCAAGAATCATGTGGTAACCCGGAGTCTTTTCGATAACATAGAATTTCACCTTGGCCTGGATCGGCCCAACTTGGAGATCGAGTAAAACATTCCCATAGGTATTACTAGTATTCCCCTCAAAGTCACTTATCACGGTTGAGCGAGGATCAATCCGATTCCGAGGGATTCCATCCTCTTGCAATATTTGTAAAGGGATGATGTTAACCTAGGCTCCTGTATCTACCAGGGCATGTTTGAATTCATTTCCTCCGAGAAATGCTGGGACATATATGGCACGGTTATGCCCTTCCTCCATCATCATGTCCTTGGACGTAAAAGTAATGTCTTGCACAACACCTGTCATTGCAAATGAAACTTGAGCCTCTTCGGGTAGCGGAGCGAGAGTCCCAAGTGAAATACGACTCACAACATCAAAAACTTCCTTTCGTTGTTTCTTGGAGAAATGGAGGAGCTCGCATAGACCATGTATTAGTGAGGCTGCTACTTCTTCGACTAGTTTCTCATCAGCAAAGATACTTCTAATTTGGTGTTGGGATAGAGGGTTCTTGTGCACGCCCTCTATGTCATCTTATAAGCTCTCCGGCCTCAATATTCTCTTTGAAATCCATTTAAAGGGTTTGCACTCCTTGGTTGGATGACCGACGAACCTATGAAAGTGACAATAATTTGGATTGGTTATAGCTTCAGCTGTTGGATCTCTTCGTATAGGGGGAAGTTTGATTGTTTCATCCCGGATCCACGCATCCAATAACTCTAACATTTCCTCATACTTGCATGAAAAGTCTGGATGGCCCTTGACATTGTTGTGATCATAAACTGCGCGTTTTGAAGGATTGGCATTCTGGTTCTGTCCCTTCCTCTTACTTACTTCAGTGACAACAGCTGAGTGATGCAAATCGAAACGTTTTTCAGAAGAACGTTTTCCTCTCCTTGGATCGACTCGATGTTCATCTTCCGCTTTGGTCATCCTTGGTTTCTCTAATAGTGTGGGTGCTGACGAAGCAGATCGCTTTGCAGCATCATGGAGTTTCGAAAAAGTCTGCAAACCGAGATCCTCGAGGAGGGTTCGATACACAGAAAGCAAGTTGTTGATACATACTTCGACGAGATGAGATTCTGTTGCATTCGGATCATGGCAATCCAAATCTTGAGATCTAAATCTTAACAAAAAATCATTGGGATGCTCATTAGCTGTCTGAACTATTCTTCCGAGATCAGACAAGGTAGTATGTTCAGAGACGAAAAAATATTTCTTGTAAAAGATATCCACCATCTGATTCCAGTTAGGAACGTTGTCAGGTGCTAAATTGTTGTACCACATATAAGCTCATCCAGTTAGAGACTTAGAAAATTCTTTTATCTGCACGACATGATTTATCTCGTGTTCTCCTAGTGCTTCGAGAAATCGAGACACATGCTCACGAGCATTTCCAACTCCATTATATAATGTAAACGACGGAGACGTATATCCCCTGGGGAGAGGGATACATTGTATTTCGGCTGGGTAAGGAGGACGATGACTATGTATTTATGGGTGAAAACTATTTCTGCCGGTTTTGGTAATTTGGGGTGTGTGGATGAGAAATGAGTCTAAACCTTAAACAAATGCACTGCGCGGTGAGTGCTTGTAGATTCGAGAGATCAATCTAGGCAAGTCCGGCCTAAACCAAGAAATGGCCGATCAGTTGTTTCTCACAAAGTGAAGGAGATGGGGTTGATCTTAGGAGGGAAGCAAGAAGGTGTTGAGAATGTGAAGGTGTTGGCTATGAATGACTTGTATCGGTCGATCGTGACCATCCGACTCCACAAGCATGATTGGATGACCCCGGATCGATTCCATCACCCCCAAGCGGTATGGAATACACGCGGCCAGACCCACGTGAGTCGAGCCATTGGCCTTCGCTTGCCCAAGAAGCCAGTCCAGTACCAAGCATTATGGACGGAAAACCCTAAGTAGGGTTTGCGGCATATTACATGTGCCAGAAGCAGTCTCAACCATCCATCTTCGCGGTATAGATGGAGGTGTAGATGTAGAACTCAAAGGGCGCGGAGCATGTCGACACTGATCACCATGTGACCGCCTACATACATGACCGGTCGGTCAAAACCAACCATGATTGGTTACAACAAATTCGTCACTTTGAAAGAGCATGGTCGCACGGCTTTGCAAGCCAAATTAGGGTTCAAGCCATCACGCGCGTCCGTCTTCTCAGAGCACGAATGGAGGGTCCTGATTAGATTGAGCAGGGTCGGTCACACCGGCCATGACCACGCGTGAGCCCAATCTGCACTCCTCGTGCGGTCGGCGAGGCGCTATCATGCACAGCCCGGCCCAGTCAAGCGCCCAGCTCGAACATGCGTGGTTACACTTCCCCAATTGCGAATCGATCTCGACCCTTTCAGCTTCACCCAGGACGGGTGGGTGGCTTAGATCACGTTTTCATGGAGACGGTGAGACATGGGCGTGAACATCAGCCTACATCTTCCTTAAACCCAGTAGGCCAAGACCGACCAAGTCGGAGTCATCTTGGAAAACTTTCTGTAGGAAAAGGGTATGGTGCGCGACTCCTTGCGGCATCAAACTCTATCGCAAATCGATCTCCAACCACTCAGCTTTCTGGGTCAAATTGAGTGGCTTAGATCACGCCTTCCTGGGAAAGTGAAGTATGGGCGTGCACAGGCATGTTGTCTACACATGCCGGTCGGTCCTCTTCAAAACCCTTCCCATGCTTGGTTTGACAAGCGATGAAGTGATGCTGATGCTTGCGCCCCTCTTTTAAAAACCTAATTTCATCAACGGTCCCGGATGAGTGTCTCAAACATCATCTCATCAAGATCCAGACTTCACCTGACTTGGTTTATACAACCACAGTCGAGTTATTTGGTTAGTGAGGAGTCATTACCCATCACTTTACCACACCATAATGCGTACCCGCATAAAATACACACGATACTTCACAAGTATCGACTTTACGGCTCTTGCGGTTATTGATTCAACGATACATGCTATCTTTCGTGGATCCACGATCCGCATTCCAGGACATCAATCATGTCACAAGCGGGGGATACATGCGGGGTATTGGTGCGGCGGTTTACGGCGTGCGGCGTGCAACGCGCCATCACAGAACGTGTTAGGAAGTCATGGGCGGTTATAGATGAACATGAAAGTGGGCAAGGCGGTCGTGTGTTCAACCTTGGCACACAACTCCACTTCTCCATCATCCACTTCCTCCACTTCCCACGAGAAACGTGAATGAGGCTCAATGACTTGTATAAATAGGTTCTCGCCCTATTTCAAACAACAGAACAAAACAAGTTGGGCAGACGGAAAAACCAAGTGTTAATAAAAATCAGGTATTGAAACACGAGAGCTTTGCCCATCAGCGTAAGCTTGCTCATCTTTCTGTTACAAGTCATAAGCAAGCCAACACCTTCACAATCTCAACACCTTCTTCCCTCCTCCCTAGATCAACCCCATCTCCTTCACTTTGTGGCCAAAACAAATGCAGACGGCCATTTCTTGGTTTAGTAGGACTTGCTGATTGATCTCTCGAATCTCTGACACTCAGCGGTGCATTTGTTGAAGGTTTAGATTCATTCCTCATCCACCCCAAATTACCAAGTGCATGGGAAGTAGTTTTCACCACATCCAACAATTGGCGACCCACCGGTGGGAGATTAATCTCTCGGTTGTGAAATCGATTTCTTCAATACCCGATCTGTTTGGCTAAGTTCCGAGATGGTTGGTCTTATAACTTCCTCAACAAATTCAAATCCGTCGAGGATTCCTCCAACGAGGATGCCCCTCTTCCCAACGAGCGTATCTGCATGGCGCAACAGGAGGGAATCCCAAGTATGAGCGAGTTGGCTCGGATACTTGAGACTCGGGCGAGGAACATGGAGGCGATCAAAGAAGCGGTAGCGGCATACTTGACCTCCTCATCAGAGATGACGTCGGAAATAGAGCATGCCGAGAGACCTTTACACCAGGGACTAGTCCCCCTCGGATCAACGGTTTACTACGGACCGAGAGGCCGGTAGATCGGAAGCGTTATGTCTCACAGTGGAAGACTTGTGTGAACTCTTGCACCTCTCGAAAGATCAGCGAGGCGAGACGTTTCTTTGCAGTCAACAAAATAGCTCCGGGCCCTTACCTTGCTCCTTCTCGTCCAGGGAGTCTCGGCTGCGGCGGAAACATCCATAAATAATGTTACATTCACGGAAGATGACATGATGGCGAGAGAAGGTCTGGCAAGGCCCCTACATGTTCTAGCACACATCAAGGGTTCGAGTTCGGAGGCCCTGCGTCGACACGGAGCATCTTCGAGCGTAATTACTCTCAAGACTCTCAAGGCAGGCGAGGTCGGCCCATGCAGAGATTGTACGACGGCCCACCACGATGACGGACTTGAAGGGAATCAAACCGGCACATACGGGTATGTCAATTTGAATTTATCGGTAGGACTGTTCGAGTCCCGAGCAAAGTTTGAAGTCATAGAAAAGGGCCAGGACTACCACATGATACTAGGGAGGCAGTGGCTTCACCACAACAAGGTCATTCCTTGACATATCACCGGTGCACAGAAGAGCAGGTGCTAAATGAGGAGGTCGTCAGTATTCCCCATCATTGTCTCCGTACGGCGCCGATATGTGGAGTGGAGCTGTTCGAGTCAAAAGATGCTCGCCGGGAAAGTCAGGCAAAATCATGTGCACTCCGCTACCCACGTGGGCTTCGATCCGGAGGAAGGCAGGCTTACATCGGCGGGGGCCGAAACACCACGACACACTCTCTCAGAGCGAGGCGTCCATCTCCAACCAGGTGAAACTTCGGCCCATCCTCACGCCAAAAGGGAGCGCTCTTTGAGGCAAGCAGCGTGATCGGAAGGGAAGACAATATACTGGCGCCGTGTTGCTAGTGATTAGCGGGAGAGACCATCCGGTCTCTCAGCCCAATTGGATCGCTGCGAGGGCGACGGAATACGAGAGGAGGTATTGGACGCTGCGGCGGCTACAAGACGGAACCAATTCCACGGCCCAGCGAGCTCGAGATTGTTAACATCGGGAGCGATGAATCTCCCGGGTAGGTCTCTGCCGGTTCGACTCTATCCACGCAGGACGAGCGTACGAGCCTTGTTCGATTACTCAAGGAATACCAAGGCGTGTTCGCTTTGGACATACGAAGAAATGCTCGGTCTCAGATGAAAAGATTGGTCACCCATCACCTTACACGTCATGCACGGATCCAAGCCCGATCAAAGCGATCTCAGAGCAATTCGGACATGAGGTAGAAGAACAAATCAAGAATGAGATTAGAAGGCTGCTTAGCTGCTTTGGCTTCATCGAGACCCATTCATCATCAGAGCACGGTTGCTTGATGTGGTCCGGTAAAAAGAAAAGCGGACAAATTCGATCTTTGCGTGGATTTCGGAGACTTGAACAAGTGCTTGCCCCAAGGATGACTTTCCCCGCCTTAACATCGACATGTTAGTAGACGCCACTAGCGGACACGGCATGTTTTCCTTTATGGATGGCTCTGGCGGCTACAATCAAATAAGGATGTATGAGCATGATGCAAGTAAGGCTGACTTTCAGAACCCCTCTTGGCAATTTTTACTATCTTTGTTATGCCATTCGGTTTAAAGAATGCGGCATGACATACCAGCGTGCTATGACGGCAATCTTCCACGACATGATGCATAAACAAGTAGAAGACTATGTGGATGATATTGTGGTCAAGTCAAAGGCTCAGGCGATCACACCAACGTCTTACGGCAAGTATTTGAGAGGTGTCGGGAATACAAGTTAAAGATGAATCCTTTAAAATACGCTTTCGGTGTCTCCTCGGGTAAATTTACAGGATTCCGAAGTGACGCTGAAGGAATAAAAATAGAGCCGTCAAGACTCAGAGCTATCCTCACAATCGCCTCCCGGCCTTATGAAAGAGCTCCCGAGTTTCATGGGCGAAGAAGCTTTTCGGAAAGTCCAGCGAATACTATCATCTCCAGCCGTCATGAAATCTCTGTGCAAGGAAACCATTGGTCTCTACACCGCCCTCGAGTGGCGCCGCCGTAGGGAGCTTTGCTCGCTTCGGGAAGACTGACGAGGGAATCGAGACGTCCCATATACTATTCGGTAGAATGTTGAGGGATCTTTGAACTCAGATATCCCAGAGCGGAAAAAGCGTGTTTATCTTTAATCCATTCCATTCGAAGTTTAGGCATTACACTGTATCAATAGGGTGATACTCGTGTCTAAATCCAGATCCTGCCAAAGTTTTTGCTTTCAAAGCCAGGTCTGACCAGGAGGACAGGAAAATGGCTTACTCCAAATGTCGAGAACTAGACATAACGTGCGCATCGCCTAGAGCTATCAAGGGTCAAGCGATTGCGAGACTTGCGCGGCATTTCCAGGAGAAGGTACTACGGGACTACATGAAGAAATCCCTGGAGAATTCCAGGACATCTACTCTGGAAGAAGAAGCGTGGCTTTTGTATTTTGACGGCTCATTACCCACTAGCGATATCTTGGAGGAGCCGGGCGTGGTGTTAGTCTCTCAGCCAGGAGAAGTATTTTCCACATTCCTTGAAGTTAGACTTCGAATGCACCCGACAACTCTGCCAGAATACGAAGCTTTCCTCATAGGGCTTTGATAGCTAAACAAGCATGAGTCACACGTTTGGAGATAAGAGGTGACTCCAGATTCTGTGGTGAATCAAATGAGCGGAGTATACGCATTGAAAGAAGTAACAGCGGCCGTCTGCAGTCGAAGCACGGAGGTTGCTAAACTACTTTGCAGATGCAGCCATAACCCATGTTAGTCGCGGCTAACAACAAACACGTAGATTGCTAGCAGCATTGGCTTCAAGGCTGAAGTTCGAAGGGCGGAAGAAACTTTGACGGTAAAGGAGAACCATAGAATCGACATGGCTATCACTGATACAAAGACACCAAGGCCGAGCGATTGGCGAACTCCGATCATTCGAGAGCTCAACGGCTCACTCTCACAAGGAAAGGTCGGTCTCAAAACCATGCAAAACTTCTTCATGCTTCATGGTATCTTTGTATTATCGGAATCCAGACGGCTCCCTGTCAAGATGTGCAGGAGGTGACGAAGCACAAATACAGTGTGATCGTATTCACTGATGAAATTTGTGGACAATCATCAGTAGTAGCAGCTTTCAGGCGACTTCAGCCGCTGAGGTTGTTGCGGCCGGAGATGGAGGCTCAATCCGGACTACTTCAAAAGTCTGCTCGAATTGCCGAGACACCACCACACCGGTTGGAGATTTTTAATGTGAATCGCATGCAGGAGTGGAGAGAACCTACATTAGCTATCTCAAGTGATGGGATAATTCTGTAGGTCAAAGGACGCTATTAAGATGAAGCGAGAGAGGCAAGCGGTTCATATTCCATGAAGGGATCTTATCACGCAAGAGCTCGGAGGTGATATGCTACGGTGCTGGCTGGAGGAGAAATCCCGATCATCTTTGAAGCAGAACACACGAAGGAGAACATCAAGGGAAGAGGAAGCTGTTTCTCCAAATACCGAGAAATACTATTGGCCGACCATGCGATTTGTCACACATGCCAAATTCATGGGAACCTTGTTCATGCGCCTTCTACCCCTATGCATTCTATAAGCGGCCCATGGCCATTCTCTTGGCTGAGGGTGGACATTATCGGGAAGATTAATCCACCAGTCATCGAGCGACATGAGTATATCATAACGCATGACGGAATACTTCACCAAATGGGTAGAGGCCATTCCCTACGAGGGACTACGGGAGCAACAATTGCGGCTTTCATTAAAGAATACATCATTTGTCGTTTTGGCGTGCCCAAGCATATCATCAACTGATAATGGCACTCCCTTCGCCGACAAGCGAGTACGGGAGTTCGCTGGAGGTACTGGCATTAAGCGGGTCTTCTCCACGTCTACTATCCTCGAGGGAGCGGGCAAGGTGAGAGTACCAACAAGACATTGATCAGGATCATCGGTCGAACGGTACACGACAATCCCGGGAATGGAATGATCGGTTACCAATGGCACTATGGGCATGCAGTACGTCGCCCGGAAGCTCCATTGGGGTTTCGCCATACTCACTTGTCTACGGAGCGGATGCAGATTCTCCTGGCGAGATCGAGAATCCCATCGGCGAGTTGCGGCAACAGCCGGGATCCATTGGAGCGAGGTGAAGTCTCGGCTCTAGAATAGCGGAGTTAGACACTCTGGATTTTAGAAGGAATAAAGCGGAAGAAACGCTCGGGTGTACGAGAATCGAATTTCAGGGGCATACAACAAAATTGTGAAACCACGCGTTTTCAAGGTGGAGATTTGGTTTGAAAACGGCCAAACACATCGACAAGACATGTATGCACCAAAATTCTCACCAAAATGGGAAGGTCCCTAGGTCACCAAGGCTTCTGATGCAGAAGCTCTTCTGAGATCATTAAGGTAGACGGAGGCAAACTTGAAACCGAGTCATCAATGGAAAGTGGCTCAAGGCATATTACACACGACCATTATCTGCTGTGTCAACAATACGGGCATTTATTTTCATTACATGTTTGAATCATCAACTATATTCGAGAGATGTGTCAATGAAAAACTGTTTCACCAATCAAAAACCAATGCAATTTATTCCGTAAGATGTTCAAGACTCTTGACATAAACGTCATTAACAATAAGGAGTACAGACTTAGAAGAGGCCATCTAGAAGATTATAATTCCTTGAGAGCATCATCTGCGGTCCTGCGATATCTCTCCGTTCTTTTCTTGAGTCACGCCACGGCTGCTCCACCTTCTCACGATTACTGCGGCGAGCTTTCTCCTCTTCCAAGATGGCTTTCGTAACGGGGAACAACATTGCGAGGATACCAACTCATTCGACCTTGATGACATCAAGAAGCGTTGCATAACCAACCCACGTTGAACTTCATGGATTCACGGGTAGATACCATATTCTCCCACTTTTCGAGATTTGATTCGGCAACATTGCGGATAGAAATACTCTCCATCTCAGCAATCATGGGAAGAAGGCAATTTACTGCGGTAACCAAAAGCGGGAAACGATGTCGGACCACGTTCTGGTTGCGATATGGCCATTACTTCCTCCACAACTTGGTGTACAAAGAGCACAAACTCCTTAGCACCCAGAATCCCACGGAAACATCTTGGTAGGCGGAGGATAAGCATTTCATGCGAACATCGAATGAAAGACACGCATTTGGATATTCATAAGATGAGACACCGGTCGCGTCTTCGAGTTCGCGAGGGTAGGCGTGTTTGAGTTTGAAGGAAGAGGAATGGTTAAGTAATCATCGTCAATGACCGTCACATGTTGGTGGTATCTGCGAGAATGAAGGGATTATTCACCTGGCCAGAGTTATGAAGAACAAGCGATGTTTGAGAAAGAAGGAAGAAACCAAGCCCAGGTATGATCTTCTTACTCGAAGAACGAGCAGGGCGATCATGAAGCTGAGACGCGGTCATTACGTTTAGCGGAGATCTGGATGGTATGAAGAAGATGATCATTGTTGTTAGACATGATGGAAATAGAGTTTTTGCAAGGAAGCTCTGCTTGTAAACGGATCAAAAAATCTCTTCACATAATCTTGCCGGGAAACCCTAAAAACGATTACGGCGCCCGATATAAGTTCAACTTAGGCCTAAGTCGGGTTTCTTTTGAGCCTGATCAGAGCCGGAAGAGCATCTGGACCCAATGATTCAGCGGCAATGTGCAAGCACCCACGCCACCTAAATCCGTTAGAGGAATCCACATCTGGCTCAAACACACGAAGGAAGCGGCTGGAACTCATACATGTGCAGGAGGAACCAAAGCGACTCACGGATCAAGTCACTGCTTCGCATACATCCTTAATCAAGACCAGCTTGATTGAAGCGACAATGTGAAGCTATAGGTAAATATGTATTCCTCCCGGCTTGGTCATTTACGTATGTCACCATCTACACCTACCACACAATAATGTAACCACATTGCATGTGCTAGAGGACTTAATGTTGATGGTGGATTTTCGTTTAAGGTTAAATTTGTAAATAACCGGAAAAATCATGCGGCGTCTTTGTAAAGATAAAGTCGTTTATAAGTGGCCGGATACTCCTCACTTAATTCACCAGGAGAATGGAGCATGTATGACAATCCCGTGCATTGAATACATGAAATTCCTCCGAGGATGGAGCATGTAGCAACAATCCCTTCTGTGAATTTCATATCGGCCTTGTATTTCCGGTACTCATTATCGGTGTGGCATGGCGGCGGAGGTGTTACTCTTCACGAGTAACTTACGAACCTCAAGCTCTTATAATGAAACCATGTCTGAATAAAATGCAGGCTGATTCTCGGTGTGTTATACTGGCAGAGCCCTCTCGGTGTATTATACTAGCCCGATTGAGCCCCTCTCGGTGTGTTATACTAGCCGATTGAGCATCGCGCGACCATATCGGTCACAGGATATGATCTGATCGCAGCCATCCAACTCCTGAAGCATGATTGGATGACCCCGAGATCAATTCCATCACCCCACAGGTATGGAATACACACGGCCCGACCCGCGTTAGACCATTGGCCTTAAACGCCAGAAACAGAGATCCATACCAAACATTATGGACGGAAAACCTAAATTAGGGTTTGCGGCATATTACATGTCTGTAGCAGTCTCAACCATCACGTCTTCGCAGGTATAGATGGATGTAGATGTAGACTCAAAGGGCACGGAGCATCGACACAATCACCATGTGACCGCCTACATACATGACTTGATCGGTCAAAACCAGCCATGATTAGTTACAACAAATTCATCGCACTTCGAACATGGTGTACGGCTTTGCAAGCCAAAATTAGGGTTCAAGCCATCACGCAGCGTCCATCTTCTCTCGGCGCGAATGGAGGGTCCAAATTAGATTGAGCAGGGTCAGTCACACTGGCATGACCACCCCAGTGACACCATCTACCCACTCCTCATGCGGTCGGCAAGGCATATCATGCCTGGCCAATCAACGCCAGCTCAAGCATGCGTGGTTACACTTCCCAAATTGCAAATCGATCACGACCACTCTTCACCCCGGACCAGATTGGGTGGCTTAGATCACGTTTTTCATGGGACGGTGAGACATGGCGTGAACATCAGCCTACCATCTTCACGCCAAACCAATAGGCCAAGGCCAGGCCAAGTCGGGTCATCTTGGAAAACACGCGGAAAAGGGTATGGTGCGCGACTCCTTGCGGCATCAAACTCTATCGCAAATCGATCTCAACCTCCAACTTTAGGTCAAATTGAGTGGCTTAGATCACGCCTTCTTGGGAAAGTGAAGTATGGACGTGCACACCGCGTGTTTCTACACACATTCGGGTCCTCTTCAAAACCCTTCCCATGCTTGGTTTCGACCAAGTGAAGTGATGCTTGCGCGCCTCTTTTAAAACCTAATTTCATCAACGGTGCGAGATGAGTGTCTCAAACATCATCTCATCCGTCGACTTCACTGACTTGGTTATACAGACCACAGTTAGGAGTTATTTGGTTAGTGAGGAGTGCTTCCCATCACTTTACCACCCACTGTCTGTCACATACACATAAAATACCTGCGATACTTCACAAGTATCGACTTTGAATAACTCTTATGATTATTCAATTCCAGCATTACATGCTATCTTTCGTGGATCCACGATCCACATTCGGACATCAATCATGTCCTGTGGCCCGGGGATACATGCGGGGTATTGGTGCAGCGGTTTTACCGGCGTGCGTACAATGCGCCATCACAGAAACGTGTTAGGAAGTCATGGGCGGTTAGAGATGAACGGGAAAAGTGGGCAGGCGGTGGGTAATGTTCTGCGGCCACAACTCCACTACTCCATCATTCCACCTACCTCCACTTCCCGAGAAACGTGAATGAGGCTCAATGACTTGTATAAATAGGTTCTCGCCATATTTCCAACAACAAGGAATAACGGAGAACAAAACAAGTTGGACCCAGAGACGGAAAAACCCAAAGTGTTAATACAAATCGTATTCAAACACCCCGGAGGCAGTTGCATCAGCCGCAAGCTGCTCTTTTGCATTTACAAGTCATAGCGAGCCAACACCTTCACATGATCACCGACACCTTAACCCCGCCCCTCCTAAGATCGACCCCATCTCATGCTTTGTGGCC